>JAGFNQ010007664.1:0-237566 GCA_024364735.1 Boesenbergia rotunda | reverse complement strand
ATAGGGTTGAGCTAGGAGATGATGAGATTTTTGGTGGCAAAACCTCTATACTTGCTGTCTAACCAATGCTATAGGACAGATTTTGGTATATCAGTGAGTTTTGAGCAAAACTCACTGATGGACCTCCCATTCCTGGAATTCTGGAAAACCTATATTAGTAGATAGGGTTGAGCTAGGAGATGAGATTTTGGGTGGCCAATCCTCTAATCTTCCTGTATCACCAATGATATAGCAATAGTTTGCAATAGGAGGTTTTTAGGTATATCAGTGGGTTTTTATGTGCACACTAAGTACAATATTTATGAGTTATGTTCTATAAACGTATTACACCTATACAACTACAAATTTATTATCGACCAACTTAAATCAGAAGTATTTTATGGTTGTAGAGGCCCTGAAATTTTCCCAGTTGAGGCACACAGTGGGCCTGAAATCACTTGATTTCAGGCCCACCCTGGGCCTGAATTGAAGTGATTTCAGGCCCACCTTGGGCCTGAAAGTTTTTATTTCAGACCCTCCTTGGGCCTGAAAAGTTTTTATTTCAGGCCCACCGTGGGTCTGAAATCATTTTATTTCAGACCCACCGTGGTCCTGAAAAGTTAAGTTCATGATCACCTTGGCCATTAAATAAAATAATGATTTATAGATTAATATTCTATATTTATCTACAAGTTGTGACCAAATCTTGAAATTTTATTTAATTATTAATTTTTATAATTTGAAACAAGTTTTTTAAATTTATGGTAGACATATTCCAGCTTACTAAGTCAATACAGAATGCATACCAATTTTCATTTCCTTCGAGACCATTAAGTCATATTTTGAAATTATATATCAGAAACCCACTGATGGACCTTCGATACTTGGATATATATCAGTAGTTAGAATTAACGAAAGAGATCTTATTTCTGGTGTGCAAACTTAATCCAAATCATTATGAGTTATATTTTCTTACCGTATCAGTTGGTACACTACATTGCATCAACTCGATGTGAATCAACATCACACAATTGTTTTATTTTTCTGGACAATAAATTATATTCAACTTACACAATTTCTATACATGCTAGAGCTGAATCACCAGCAAAGGATGTTTTTTTACAACATTACTTCAAGAGATTGACAGTCTCATGTTTTACAATACATGTCTCCCATAATATTTACTGTCAGATCAAATCTCATTTTCGTCATATCTCCTTGTTTGAAATCCATCTTCTTATCGTATAAGAGACATCGGACGTATTGCATAACAAAGAAGGCACAGTCCACGCTGAAAATAACAAACAGTAGTTCTTATTTCAATAAGTGGGGTAATAAAATACTTTGATGATTTTAAAATTTTCAAACTCTTCCTCACTTACTGACCTATGTTCTTGTTGGGGACATTTTTGTCTGACGGATGGCCATTTGTCCAAGGGATGATGACTTTGTAGATATGGATGAATAGCCGTAAGTTCCTCACGAGTATATTGTTTAAGTTCTTTTACCTGTCAAATATATCATGAATTTCAATGATATTTTTTACCAAATGATGAACATATATATGAATAAAGGTAGGTAGCTCACCGCTGAGTCAAAATCATGCTTATATTTACGGCCACTAGCAAGAGAATTTAAATGAATGAAAGTCATTGCTTTTGTATCCACCGCCAACAAGTGAAAGTGTGTATTATCACTGCACAAAGGTATTAAAATATATCTAAACCCTTGTTCTATCATATCCGTCTTCATCACTTGTTGCAGGGAAAACTTTCTTGACGATCTTATTGAAGCCTAAAAAGTTGCAAACTCAAAATTATTAATAACCACATCATAATACTAGGTCTTCTATAATCTATTAATTGTTACTAATTTACATCACTTACTGTGAAGAAGGTTGAACAATATATTGACTTGTTGTATGACCTACCAGATGTGGATGCTCTCTTAAATAACATTTTACAGAAGGCATCAATGACCTCGCCTTTTGTAAAAACCTCTCCATTGAGGATTTGTAAGAATGAATGCAAATTCAAAGCAAAGGGTGCATCCTCCCAGATAAATTCATTAGCCAACCTGCCAAGTTAATTTATAAGATTATATATTAAAACCCCAAATATATTAATTAAACTATGTTTCATAACTTACTTTAGGTTCTCCAATTTATTTATCACGTAGGCCACTTCTTTATCTTGATTTTTCTTCTTCGACTTCATAAAATGCTTCTTCACAAACTACATCGATACAATTTAGACCAAACTATTTAATGACCAAATTCAATAAATTTGACGAAATTTATATGAAAATAACTCACATACATCAATGCCTTGTTGCCTCATTTTGTATAGTTCTGAGGTCCTTCTTTTTTCCTCCTCTATATCTTCTTCAGACATGACTTCCATTACAGTAATGGTTTCTCTTGCTTCATCCATTTCCTTCTCACTAAGTTTCCTTTTTCCCTTGTCCATAACATTTGATATTTGTTCCTTTCTCCGCTTCCCCTTATGTAATAGCTGGTGCCATACTGGACTCTCAATTGGAGTATCCCTGTAATCATACCGAGTTCGGTCACGTCCTCTCCTTGTTCTACAAGATACTGGATCAGAAAGAGGACTGACTGCAGGATAGCTTTCTTGACCCTCCATCCCCTTTTTTTCAATAATTGAAATTAATTCCTTAACCCTTTCATTCAAACATATATTCTCCTCTATTAGCTCCTTGATTAGGGTGTCTTTAAGAATGCATTCACCACATGACCTTAGATCTTCTGTGTCATGTCCTTGTGATGTCTCCATTGCCCGTAGAATGTCATCCCCAATCTCAAGGTTCTCAAACAATGTGTTTTCATGTAGGTTAGGAATTATTTCAACAATCACCTGTCAATTACTAAGTATACAAATTTTAATGCATCTATATCAAACTAACATAGATCACAGTTTAGAATAATTACCTCTTCGGACCTGATTTGGTTGACAAGGTCCCTCACCCTACTATTATGCGAAGGAATATTCCTCCACTTATTTATTCGGGGTCCTTCAACATTGTATGATTTTTAAATGGGTACATGCTCCAAAAACCATGCCTACACAAAGTTTTCCACACAATTACATTAATGACAGCAAAATATTATAAAATTTATCAACAATATTCTACTCACTGCCAAAAGCCCAGCAAATCCCTTTACGTAAGGGAGGTTGGTGGTCCTCTGGTTTCCCTGACTTGATGAAAATAATTCCCCAATCTTAGGTAATTGGGGAGACAAAAATTTATGGATAGCTTCCACCCAGTTGAATCTACCAAGATTGTCATAATCATCTACTATATCTACAAGCCCTAGAGGGACCTTATATGTACTAGACGAAAATAAAACACAAACAAATATATACAAAATATATAATTTACAAACTAATAACACATCATCCTCTGATTCAACACTTTTAGAATAATGTTTAAGTAAGTCCTCAATTCTTGTTCTAGTAGGTTGTTTTTCTTTTGAGAAGTAAGTACGATAGAGGTCACCCGATGCTTTAGTTGAATTAATAGGGACCAAAACTCTACGGTCCACTATACCTAGTACCAAAGCAACATCTCGTCTGGTGAACGCAACCGGTACACCTGAAACAATTAAAATATTTAGTTATCATCAACAATATAGGCTTCAACTTATTTCAATTTGGGCCTGAAATAAATTCTTTTCAGGCCCACGTTGGGCCTGAAAGGATTTCATTCAGGCCCAATGTGGGCCTGAAATGATTCATTTCAGGCCCACGTTTGGCCTGAAATAAATTCTTTCAGGCCCAACGTGGGCCTGAAGTGAATTTCACCTTAAATTCACTCATTTAAATTGATCAAATATCAATCATTTAAGGCCAACTATATCCAAGTTTTATCTTACTATAGATATTGTTTATAATTCATAATTAAAACTATTACCTGAGAATTTAAAAACTTGTGAGCTTGAATCCCAACTTTCAAATATATTAACCAAAATTCCACGGATATACTGCAATTCTTGAATGTCCAAGAAAATACTGAAGGGCGACTCTTTGATCTTCGCAATGTGTTGATCATTTAAAATTTCAAATGCTTCAACAAAATATTTAAAGTGGCCTAAAACACTGCACCAATGTAATTTTTTCCCAAACTCATCTGAACCCTACAATTTTTATATATTACAAATTTATTCAGCAAAAATAAGTACCTTGGTGATTAATGCCAATGAAGAAGACGATGAACCACCCACAGACCTTTTTCCTGCCATTATGATGAAAATCACCCCTGCAGAAACCCTAAATCCTACTTTGATAGTGCCGAGCAGTATCAACTTCAACATTAACACTTAAAGCCGCCACAGGATCACACACTACCACTTTCCTGTATAGGAGCCTAGGTTTTGGTTGGCCGGAGGGATTCGAGGGATGAGCAAGCGACTAAAGCACAACTAGGGCACGCACAATGTCCTCCTTCAACAACTAGGGCACACTACGTTGTTGCGGTGAGAGAGAGAATGGCCAAAAATGGAGCAACCTTGCCATCCGAACCACATTTTAAAGCAAAAGTGGTTCGAATGTCTCGAAAATGGGAATGAAAAAGGCATTTTGTGGCGCCAAGGGTATAATAGGAAGTTCACTTAAATGACTGCGCCTTTTGGTAAAATTGAAACCATGGGACGCCTTTTGGGAATTTCCGATAGTTACGTACGCCCTTTGATAAATTGCCATTCTAAATAATATCGATAAAAAGATCAAATTAACTATACGAATTTTGATTCTCTTATATTCTAAAAGATACTTAAAGAACTTAAATAAGTATAAAAGTCAAAAGGCACTATTTTTTTACCGAATACTCAAAGGGACACCCTATGTTGATTTTTTATTAAAAGGACGCCTCACCCCATTGTAAAATGACGCACTTGTCCTTCTATATTGTTTATATCCCACCTAAATTCTGAACTGGTTGGGGTGCATTGTAGCAACTACGAAATTGTAACTGCTACAACTGAGTTATCACATAGTTGTAGTAGTTACGGTTCCATAGCTGTTACGCAGTTTTAGGAACTATGGTTTCTTAACGGACAACATGATTTATTTTTAAGATTAAAATTATTCAGAGCCTCCGAAAACGATTTAAATGATTTTTTTGAGCTTGAAACCTGGTCGTTACGAGTTCTACTTCATAACCAGTTGTAGATTTCTAAACAAACTTTGATTTAATATATTATGTGTCATGTGGTTTAATCCGATTCAAAAGTTATGACTCCTCAAATTTAGGATTTAATATTTATGTGCCAGTTTAGGCGAGGAAAAAGTTATGAAATCCAAAAGTAATGACGTCTCAATGCGTCCATTTAGATCGAAAAAAATAGGTATAGAGATAATAATGAAAATAAACTACTATGGTATAGCAAAGATACTTGAGTAATTATACCTTGGATAGGGCGCCTTTTTGTTAAAAATTCAAAATGAGGTAAGATTAAAAAAAAATCCTTTTTGACTTTTGTCCAATTTTTTTTATATTTTTTATTTTTTAAAATTTATAAAATTTTAAATTAAATAATAATCTCGGATCACGACAAATGATATATCGAATCATAACCTGTGACTTGTGTGAGGAGTAACCACAATGGACCTTGCGTTTGAATCGTAGGATTTATCCTATGTTAGGACTCCCTTACCTAAGAGGCCGCTCTGCTAGCCGAATGAGCTCATAATTTACTCTATTCTAATGTATTTGGGACGATCTTAGAGGATCCTGGCCGAGGGTTAACATTTTTTTTGCCCCAATAATTATGTTTTTAAGTTAAAATTTAGGATCAATATTTTTGAAACAGTGAACGAGGTTGCGAGCCGTCGATCCATGGCATGAGATGGGGAGGGGAAGAAAGCCTCAGCTTCGACTTGTCTGCATTTAGTCTCTCCTTTGCCCTTATTTATAGCTCTAGTGGCTTCTTCTGCATGGAAGAGAGTAACGAGTGAGACCAGAGGTAACGAACTTCTGTTTTTAGATATATCCTCCCTGAAAAATGGTTTTGTATTTGTAATCCATCGGATCTTGACAATGTGGTAGACAATCTAGTTCCTTGCCTTCCGTAGATAAGAAAAAATAACAAAGATGGGCCTTTTCATGTCTGTTGACAAGTATGAGGGGATGGTGGAATTGTCCAGCTACAACTCCTCGAAAGATGAGATTTTTCATGTTATATAGTTAGAATGTGTAGGTTTTCCCCCTGTTTGCAGCAGTCCGTGCAGCTGTTGGTGGTATCTGTGGATGCAGCTGGTGTGAAACATCAGTATCATCCTAGAAGTTAGGTATGCATAAACTTCAGTTGAGTGTCTTGAAAATGATGTGAATGGAATCGCATGAATGATTTCTTGTATGTTGAGTATGATTGAGTGCCTTTAGTTGACTATTTTAGCAATCTCCTTAGAAAATTGCAGAAGACATATAGGCTTTCTCTCAGCTTCTTGGATTATTTAAGTCAGTGATCTTTCTTCGTTGCATATTTGCTAGAGTTCTTTATTCATTTTTCTGTAGCGCCTAAATGGATTGTAGATGTGAATACTGAGCTATAGTTTCTTGATTGCGCTGGTAATCCCTTTAAAAATATTGCAAGAAAATTGCCCTTCACTTACTTTCTAAATCAAAATTTGAGAAGACAAAAGCACAATTATAACCTTTATAAAATTTTGATGCTGTTGCCCACTGGGTTAATAAACAGAATAGAGCAGCAGGTGTGCTTGGAAATTTTGCTGAGGTAGAGATGTATGTGGAACATGGTCTGCGTAAATTGGTCTGAAAGAAGTCTCCTGAGATCGTGCCATGTATAAACAAGTTCTTCTCAGATCCAAATTGAAGATTATGATGGAATGGTCTCCAAACATTGTACTTTCTTTGACTTTTTTATCCATGAATTGTTTTCATTGTGGTATACAATCCATAATCAGGCCTTTTGTTCCTTTACTTCAGTTCATGATTTTTTTTCCATTTAAGATGTGTACCTTAATATTTGATTGCATAATACTTATTTCTCTAATCTTGTCAAGATTGGTATAACTTTCAGGCAAATGAGACCCAAAAAAATAACTTACAGTAACTTTTAACTTAGTTATTGTGACCTGATTTGTGGTAAAAAAAATCTGAAGGGTTGTGGTAAAAAAAACTTCGACCTGATTTGCATATCATAAACAACTGCTAGCTAGGTCCACATGTATTTGCTGACATAGTGCATTTGCAGAGACTAATTCATGTTAACCTAGTTATTGCATTCATATGTTCTTTGTTTTAACATGTATTTAGCAGTTAGTTCCAACACGAATATGACACTGTATTTGGGAAATTATATAATATTATAATCTTCTAATTCAAATCTTTCTCATCTATGCATCTCAGTCTTGAAACACATCCTATAATTGAAAGATCGATGCTGAGAAAGAATTTTCAGGCTCTAGGTATGCACTATGGGAGGTAGAATCTGTTTTAAAATAAAAAACACATCCTTCATGTTTTTTAATCAAAGATATGAAGGATTAAGTCTTCATTTGGTGAGTTAATACGCAATTAACATAATGCACACAATTATCACCATTAAGGAATTAAACCTCAATTAAGTGATCTAATGTTTGATGTATAAAAGAGGGTTTATACTATTGAATGTAGATTAAATGTGTAGATCCAACAATCTGATTCATTAACATTAATGGGTTGTTAATGGGTTATGGGTTTTATAGTGGATGATCCTTACATGATGGGCCAAGGTATAAAAGGAAGAGGTCAAAATTCATTTGGGCATGTTTTGAATTGTTGACCTTTCTTCCTCTCCTCTCTTCCCTATTGAGGTGTAACTCTGGTTGTTGTCTAATCCCTGCAGAGATTATTCTGCTGCGCATGCAGGAATTCCGGTGACAAATAATGGAAGCAATGACATTAGCTCTCGATGCAGGTCAGTTATTTCGGTTTGCCATTATTGTCTCAATTCAGTTTTGTTTTGCTTTATAGATGATGCTAACTAGATCCTGTAATGCATCCTTTAGTTTAATTTTGATGTATCACAATTGATTTCAATTGCTATCAAAGGTTAGGATTAGCTTATCATTGTATTTAAAGCGATTTGGAAAAATACATTGATTTTGTATACAATTCCATTTGGGTAATCCGTCAAATAAAGCATTGGAAAATCCTATAATATAACCTACATTTTCAATTTTTCACATCAACCACAAAAGAACACGAATAACGGTGCAATTTTGGGGGGTTTTCAAAGAAAAATCGCGTATAGAAACTAGGTTTTCAACTATCAATCGACTTGTGGAGTTCACCAATCGATTGATAAGTATAAAACTGGGCATAGAATGGGCTGGAATCGATTGGGCAGTTTGATTGGTGTTCACCAGTCGATTGTCATGAGGATCAATCGATTGCTGAACCTGAGGTTGGACACAGAAAGTTGCAGAATTGATTGGTCGAACTACCAATCGATTGTCATAAGGTCCAATCGATTGCTATTCATAGGGATGTCCACATAAGTTTTTAAAATTGATTGGTGGGCTCTATGGATTGATATCAGTCGATTGAAGGCGACAATTGATTATTGTAGATGAACTCACAAAATCCTTTTCACTCGACTGCTATGGGGCAATTGATTGCTGAAAATGGTTAATCAATTGCGATGTTCAGGAATTGGAACATAAGGAGGATCAATCGATTGCTGCCTAAAGACAATTTATTGATGAGAGTATCAATCTACTGGTAGCTGATATCTCCAGTATTGCTGGAAGCATCGCGGAACGCCTCCGATGCCGCAAAAAGAGTCCCGCGATGCCTCCAGAGGTGTCGACGTGCACGATGCCATTCTTATGATTGAAAATTAAACCTACAATTTAATTAATTCAAACAATTCCCAACTTAAGTATGAAATTTCGAATAGGCTTTCGTAAATGCTAATTAAATCATGCCAATAATATATATATAAAATATATTTAAAATTAAAAAAATTAATAAATTTTATTGATATTCTATTTTTTTACCATTTTAAATATATATTATTTAAATAAATAAATAAATAGTTAATTTATATAATTATTATATATAAATTATTAATTTATATAATTATGATTATTTTATCTGAGCATTGGAGAACTATGAAGTTGACCTAAGCATAATGTGGTTTAATAATGGAGAACTTATATAAAATAAATATACAACTTATTTTTAAATTATACACAATAAATATATTTGTCTAATAATTACTATATATAAATAAAAAATACTGAAACTGTATTAGCACGATACCAAAACCGTATCATTCCGGTCTGAAACCGAAACATCAGCATGAGTCGAGATTTTAAACCTTACATTTAAGCAGAATTTGGTGCCACATCTTTATGATTGTGATTCAGTTCAGGTCTTGAAAATTTCTTACTGGAGGGGGTGAAAAGTTAGTATAGAGACCATAGTGATTTCAGATGAGCTTCAAGGGTAGAAGTGCTCTTTTGGGAGCAACTTAACATGATGATGTGATTAGTAAACATGCTGGCTGCATTGGCATCATGATTTGGTAACATTGAAGAGCATTCATGTAATTTACTTTTTATTCTCTTTTGTTTCTTTTTTCATTTCCCTCTTCTCTCTCTCGCTATATATCTTGGCGCAGGTGTATTGTGGTTGAATTGCTTTGTCAGTTCCACTCCCACTCTGTATCCATGTCATTCCAAATGTAAGGTTAGATGATTAATGCTAGATTGAGTTGCTAATCATATTATCATGGATCAATCAAAGATCTATCTTTGTAGTCATGTCACTCATGTTTGAAGTCATTATTACACTTGGATCTGCCCAGGAACTCCATGACCAACTTGGAGAAAGCTGATGATTCATCTTTGAGAAGATCTTGAGGAGAATCGAACTCCAAAATTTTACCTGCATTGAGCAGGGAATCACAGTGAGCTGGTTACTGCAGTGAGTTCAAATATCAAAGATTCAAAATTCTATTTTCAGTTGAGGCATTACAAATCTCTTAATAGTGATAATCTAATGCATATTTATATTGTGCTTGTAGTAGACTCAAATTTCAGTTTGAAAAACCAGTGAAGTCATATGTTCAGATTTCTCTACTTTTTTAATTTACCTTCATCAAGCACTAGAACCAGATCACTGTCAATGATGGTGGGTACACGGTGTGCAACCGTAATTACAGTGCAGCTGGTGGTTTCTTCTCTTATAGTCTTCTGGATGAAACTATCAGTTGCAGTATCTACAGAAGCTGTGGCCTCATCGAGAACTAGGATCTTTCTCTTGTCTAGCAATGCTCTTGCCAGGCAAACTAGCTGCCTCTGCCCCACACTCAAATTTTCTCCATCTTCCACAACTGCATCATAATGTCCAACTCATATCATCTCAAGGACAAACATTGAGACAAGAAGCTAGAGCTTTAAAACTATCTAGGAGAAACTAAAACTGTCTCGGTGATTTCTTCCTATCATCAGTATGCTAGTTTGTTATTTTCTATCAACATAGTAGCTTGTATATACTTGCTATAAGATATAGGTTACCTGGTGTATCGAGCAGTCTTTGATCTTGTTTAATTATGCCTCCAAGTTGACACTTGTAGAGTACCTGGTAAAATACACATTCCACTTCTAAGTCTAGAGCACTAAATGATAGAAAGGAATACATTTATGAATACCTCCCAGATCGTAGAGTCAGGATGCTGCTGCAAAGGATCCAAGTTTGTTCTCAAAGTTCCTTGAAAAAGTATTGGCTCTTGTGCAATTATGCTCAACCTGGATCTCAAGTCATGTAGACCAATTTGACTAATATCAATATTATCAATCACTATCCTTCCTGATGATGGTTCCACCACTCTGAAAAGGGCTTGAATGAGGGTGGACTTCCCACTTCCTGTCCTGCCCACAACCCCAATTTTCTTTGCTCCTGGGAAAGTGCAGCTGATACCTTTCACGACCGCTGGAAGCGTAGGGTGGTAGCGAATCTGGAGATTATCGAGTACAATTGTTCCTGATGCGGGCCATCCTTGTTCGGGTCTAGAATGCTCAATTACTAGGGGAGCCTCGCTTTCTATTGCCAAGAACTGTAAAATTCTCTCTACAGAGATCATCTTGTTCTCTACATTGCATAGATTCCATATAACCCAAGCCTGTAGGACATTTAGGTTTAAACCATAAGTTGCAGCAAGTCCGGCAAGGCCTGAAATATAATAAACTTAGTCATTTCTCAACAATTATATTCCTAATTTTTGTCGCTATATACTGTAGAGCTTACTTGGATCAATAGCATTTCTTGGCATCGAAACCAGCATGGCTAACATTGCAAAGAATACAGTGTTGAACAGAAAGTTGACTCGAAGTGAGAGCCACTCCATGGTTGCATAGTTGTGAAAGGTGACTCGAGAATAATCATCTACCAAGCTCTGGTTCTTTTTAGAGAAGCGTTCTTCCTGATTGAAACAGCGGATGGTAGCAGCTCCAGCAATAGATTCGGAGAAGTGATGGAGAATAAGAGCCTTCTGAATTCCTACCATTCTAGCAAGCTCTCTAGCAGCATTTATATAGTGCCTCTGCGGAAGTCACTTAGATTTTAGGAAGAGGACAAATTTAAGCTAGTACATTTACTGACAATAGCACTATGCATAACAGAGGAGCTATGTATTGGTTCTTCTACAAGTTAAGGAGGTTAATGTGAAGGAGCAGAATGGAGAAAAGAAAAGTCAATAGAATGCTATTTTCTTTTTCCAAGTATTTTCCATGCAGTATAATCAAATACTCCTAATGACATTCTGAAACAAAAGTTGTTGGGTTTACCTGATACCAAATGGAGATTGTGACAACGAGAATGAAGAGGATGAACACTGGCCATGCAACTTGAGACATGAGAATGATGATGCATAGAAGTTGAACAAGTGCAAAAGCTAATCCTGCCAGTCTGTATGGGATATCAGTGTCAACAGTTGTCTGATCTGATGAAGACTGGAAAAGGTAACAATTGTTAAATTTATACTTAGATATTTAAGCAAGCTACTGAAATTTTTAAATGTTTTAGATAAAGCTTCATTTATTAACATTGTTACTTTGCTAATCAAAGGAAAAGGTGACCTGACAACAAAGAATAAAAGAAGAAAATCAAACAACTAACCCTATTAAGTATTCGGCTAGAAGGCGTAGTATCAAAAAATGACATTGGTGCTCTAAAAATGCTTGTTATCATTCCCAGAAATAGCTGCTGAGCTGTTTCAAAGGCAACAGTTGCAAGCAATACTGCCCTTCCTAGTATAAACATTGAGCTGCTGGCTGATAGTAGAACAAAAATTCCAATAAGTTTTTCTTTGCTCACTCGGTCTTCCTTTTCAGTTGCCCAGGCAATCCAGTAGTTGCTACCAATCTGTAGACACTGAAAGAGAACTTGAAAGAATAACAGTACTGGAACAAGAGCCCCTTTGTACGCTGAAGTCACAAAGGTGTGGTATACATGCCATTTCACCCTTCCAAATTCCCTGTCTTTTTGATATGATCTCTCCAAAATCTCCGAGCACCCGTTTTGATTATGTTGTTTTACATTTCTGAGCTCCTTTTGTTTCACCTTTCCGTTTGTGCTTATCAATGATTCATTCTCTTTCCATGATTTGATTTGACTTAATGTCTGATTATGTGCAGCTATCAGATATACAAGCTCTCCGCTGGCTTCCTTCATGAGATCTTCATACTTGCCGCCAGATTGGACCACATTTCCATCTTTCAATACCTGAGAATGTAAGGGATTATCATCGGTCATATTTTCTAGCAAAATTTTATGTCCTACTTTCCTGTTGCACTTTACTATGCATTCAATCAGGAATATAGTTCCTATGGATAAGTCAAATATATTATTTTTCTATGTTTGTTATGTTGACCAATAAACTATACTGGCATAGAAATCATCTTCACCGTATTGTTTCTTTAGAAGGAAAAGGTAGTCATCAATTTATAATCAGAATCATATGATTTTGATATTTTTAAAATATAAAATATATTACTTAAAATAAAAAATTTAATCTAAATATCAAAAATATTTTAAAATACAAAATAAAATACGTTTTTAAAAAATAAGTGTGCCTCCTATAAGAAATCAATAAATATTTTATTATATATTTTAAAATTAAAATAAATAAAAATAGATATTAAATTAATAGGACAATTTTATTAGATTTTGATTAATTTGGTTTAAATTATCCTATTATAGTTAATTTGTTTCTTAAGTTTTTGCAGCCCACGCCCACGCCCGCGCGTCCCTTGCTGCCACACGAGGAGGTCACAGCGACCTCATCGTGACCTGCTAAAAGCATGGTGACCTCGCCTCAACCCGCGGAGGTCCCCTCCGCGGTGCCAACGGTGCCGGTGTCAGGTGCCCGGCGGAACTCTAAATTTCATCCGTTTCACTAGGCACAAAACAAAATTTTAAACCATGTGTATTAGGTAAACCAAATTCTTTAGTAAAAGCTAATTCATCAATCAGTATGTAGTTTGATTCTAATTGGTTTAAGCAGATTTGAAATCTACCAGAATCAGATCTGCTGCAACTATAAACTCCAGTTGATGTGTCACATAAATGACAGTCTTAGAAGACAATAGCCTCAAGAAACATTCCTGCACGCAAATTCTTTTGTCAGATAACATCACCTTTTGAAAGTAGAAAATTCAAGTAAACTTGATGATCATAATTTAGAATTGGCATGCCTGCAATAAGGAAAACATAGGTATTGTTTTAATAAAATAACTAATAATTTGATTTGATGGGATATAACAAAGTCATATTCCAAAATGGATCTTATTCAACCATTCTTTTCTGAATTTAGCATTGCATGACCCATTATTATCATTCATATCTCACTGCAAATATTTGATATCAATAGAGGGAATGCTCATACCTTGAATAGGTGTGTCCCAGTGTGTGCATCGACAGCACTGAAGGGATCATCCAACAAATAAATATCAGAATTATTATAGATGGCTCTTGCTAGTTGAATCCTTTGCTTCTGTCCACCACTCAAATTGATACCCCTCTCTCCTACCACAGTGAGGCCCCCATCATCCCAGAGTTCAATATCTCTCTCCAAAGAGCAAGCTTCCAACACTTCATGGTACCACCTCCTATCCATCTCTTTTCCAAACAAAATATTCTCTTGAACTGTTCCTGTTTGAATCCAAGCAGTTTGTGGAACATAGGCTCTTGAACCAGAGACGTTGACTCTTCCTCCACTGGTTCTTGCAATTTCTCCTAAGATGCTAGCAAGGAAGCTTGTCTTACCTGATCCAACAGTTCCACATATTGCAACCTTTCCTCCTTTCATGATCTGAATCTTTTTGTCTATCTTTAGAGTGGGTTTTTCCTAGAATCAGCCTCCCAGCTGTACTCCCCAGGTTCAATGTCCACTGCAACATTCAAGGTTTCTGCGTCAATACTTGGCGACAAGTGCTTCTGTTCCTCTTCTTTCATAAAATTCTGGATTCTGTCAATTGAGACTTTTGTTTGTGTAATAACCGTGACAAGTTCAGGGAGATTATAAATAGGCTCCTGTAGGATTCTGAATGTAGCTAGAGCTGAGAGAACTGTGCCAGCACTCAGTGGTGTATTCACCATGACGCAGACACCAAAGGCAATGACTGAAATTAGAGTTGGAGATGCCCAGAAGAGAAAGACAATAACAGATGATGTGTACAAATATCTCTTTATCCAACTTCTCTCAGTGTCTCTTAGCTGGAGTAGTTTGTTCAGGTAAGCTGTTTCCCAGGAATGCAACTTCAATATCTTCATGCATTTTAATGTCTCTGCTGTAGCTTTTATTCTCGAGTCTTTTGCTTCCATGATCCTTGAATGGAGCTTCTGTTGTATACGCGCCAGAGGTGTGTTACTCAACATAACTAGAATTGCCGCTGTTAACACTGAGAATGAGGCTGCTACACCAAGATTTCTGTAAAGAATGATTAAAGCCAAGGAGACCTGGAGTGGGAGCAACCAAACTCCATGTATGTGCCAGAAGAAGTCACCGATCCGTTCAACATCCACATCAAGGAAGTTGATCATTCTTCCTGTGCTTGTGCTTGAATTCTTTTCGAGAATAGAGTTGTTATAAATGGTCACCATGAGGGCTGCTCGAACTCGTACTCCAATTTGCCGTGCACCAAAGTACCATTGTCGTTGAGTTAGCGACTCCACTGTCTTTGCAAAGAAGAATAAACAAGCCAACATGTACCCGTAGAAGATCCCATGGGTGGAATTCTCCCCAGCTATAAATTCCACAAAGTTGGTTATAAGGAAGGGTCCGAGATAGGAAGAAAATGTGTTGAGACCTGCAAATATTTAGCAGACTTAATTAAATCTCACATTCCTGCATCGATTAAGGAAGAATATTAGTGCAAAATTAGTAAAGTTTCCGTACCTGCAAGGGTTGCATTCACAACCAAAGGCCTCCAAACTGTATGAATGACTGCTTTTACAAGTGAAGCTGCTAGTTCTGGCTTCTGTTTACGAGATTCTTGCAAAATGGAAAATGAATTTTCCGCGCTCTCAGATTCAGGTACCTCGGGAACATGGAAAAGCTCTAGCCTCTGCACACGATGTGCCTTCTCAAAAACTGGATTCAGCCATCGAAATGTGAGGCGGCTCCAAATCCCAGCTCTGGAGAAGTCATCTCTAGTGCTAACACACTCTTCATGGTTTGATAACAGAGACTGTTCTAGTTCTAGATCATGGGTCTGTAAGGAACTCATGCACAGAGCACAGAAGCAGATTAAAACAGACAGAGGGAAAGAAGTGAACTGCACAATGGTTGGAGATGGAAAGATATCAGGTAATGGTGTTTTCTTCTTAATGCCAAAGAAATAGGCAGAGATGGATATCAATTCTATTAAGCCAGAGAACACCCACCAGCAAAGGAGGACTGCAGGCCAGGCGAAGTTCCCTAATACTGTAGTTTGCATGCAGTACGTAGCATATAGTGTTACCAGAACCCATGACATTGTTAAGAAAACATCTCCTACAAAAACCCTCCCCAGCTTCCAAATTTCATGGATACAATAAGACAGATGAAGGATGGAGATTAAGATGTTACACGCCACAATGATCCGGGCCAAGACCCTTTGTTTCCTCGGTGTCAAATGTTGTCGGGCCTCTCCAACTTCTGTCGATGACTTGCTCAGTATCGTGGAGTCTAAAATTATCCAAATCAATAGCAGCGAGAATTCTCCAATGGAAAGGTAATCGACAATCATCATCCTCTCGACTATGGCAGAAAGTAACAGTTTTGTCATAGGAAGGTTCATGCCGGTGCCACTATTTATACTTTGCAATGTGGTGTACAGTGGAGCTAGCATCCCATGATATTTGATGATGAAATATACCAAATATCAGATTCCAGCGTCAAACCTAGGCATATTTGGTTTTGTAAGATGTCTTCACCATGTCTTCATCGAAAGAGAAGGAAGGCCACAAAAATCTTCTGATAGAAATCCTGAAAACCGATTTATAAATATTTTTAGTTACATACGAATAAGTCGATCAAGAACTTATATATATACAACTTGTGGATAGGATCTTGAAGCCTGTCAAAGTGATGAGGTTTTAGAGTTGTTCGTGATGGGATGAGGATGGTGCACATATATATTTTGCCAAGGGGATGCAAATCTTGGCTGTTATATATGGAATATAGTGTCAATGTGAGATTGATATCTTTGATTGAGACCTGAATGCCAAGACTCGAGGGATATATTCTGTAAACAATAAGTTTATGGACCATGTTTTTATTTGTTAATTACCTTCTTAAATATTATTTTCTATATGAGATTTGTTTTACTTAGAAAGATATATTATATGTGGTTCGTTTATGTCAAATACACTCGATCACCACATATTTACGCCTAAAATTTATGCAACCAATTTTAATTAAGGCGTTTACGGGTGAGCCTCTCGCCTTTCAAAGGTAGCAACACGAGCCCTTACATTCTAAAATAGTTTAAGATAAAATCCTATATAACTTAATTAAATAATTTAATACTTTATTTGCTTTGACAAAATTTTATATGATTTGGTAGTATAGGATTTTAAAGATACATAACTTTAAAAATATATATATTTTTATTAAAATAATAATAATAATAATTTTTTTTTTGCTTGGTGTGCATGAAAGCTAGAAGAAATTTATTTATTAATTCATCGAAGTTGAGACTCGATCCTTAGATATTTAGAAAATTAAAAAGGTCCTTGTTAACATCACCAGGGCTAGAAGGTCCTAAAACAAACAATACAAAAATGTGCCTCGAGTAAAACTATGACAGAAAAAAAATCTTTAACTTTATTAGGGTTGTAAATGAGCTAAGTCTGAGCTAATTTTATAGTATTTAAACTTATTTGATAAAGTAATTTAGTCAAACCAACTTGAGTTTAAAATGATTTAAGTTGTTATAATGGTTGTTCAAGCTCAACTTGGTTTCTTTTTTACGAGCTTGAGCTTTTCCAGGCTTGATTTATTTATGTTAGGACCAAAAGAAATTAGGATATCACCACAATGACATGATATTACCCACTTTGAGCCTAAGCCCTCATGGTTTTGCTCTTGGGCTCTCCCCAAAAGGCCTCAATGATCTTTTCCCATGTGTTTAGATGTGGGACTATGTTTGCAACTTGCAACCCTAATAATCCCCCCTCAAACAAAGGACCACATGTCCCCCACAAGCAGAAACCCTTTCCGTTTTGATGTCTTATCCTCAACCTATCAGGACTTTTTTGCCCCTTGGCCCACCCGACCTGATACCATTTGTTAGGACCAAAAGGAATTAGGATACCTCCACAATGGCATGATATTGTCCACTTTGGGTCTAAGCCCTCATGGTTTTGCTCTTGGGCTCTCCCCAAAAGGCCTCATGTTAATGGAGATATCATATTCCTTATAAGCCTATGATCCAACCATGTGTTTTTCAATGTGGGACTAAGTTTGCACCCTTGCAACCCCTAACAATCTCCCCCTCAAACAAACGACCACATGCCCCCACCACAAGCGAAAACCTTTTCCGCTTTTTTATGTCTGATCCACTAGGACTTTTCTGTCCCTCGGTCCACCTGACCTATTAGGACTTCACCAACTAGTTGCAACTAAAACTTAGTCTTCTTGATCAAGACACGGGAGCCCATATATCCTTTATTTAAGGCTTAACGCACATAGTTAGATCATGAAGAGCAACCTGACTCTGATACCATTTGTTAGGACCAAAAGGAATTAGGATATATTGTTCACTTTGGGCCTAAGCCCTCATGATTTTGCTCTTGAGACCACCCTTTCCGTTTTGATGTCTGATCTTCAACCTATTAGGACTTTTTTGCCCCTTGGTCCACCCGACCTACTAGGACTTCACTGCCTAGCCGCAACTAAGACTTCTCTGCCTGGTGTTTGGTCCTGTTGATCAAGACACGGGAGCCCATACATCTTTTATTTAAGGCTTAACCCACATGGTTCGATCTGGATCATGAAGAGCGACCTGACTCTGATACCAATTGTTAGGACCAAAAGAAATTAGGATATCACCACAATGGCATGATATTGTCCACTTTAGGCCTAAGCCCTCATGGTTTTGCTCTTGGGCTCTCCCCAAAAGGCCTCATACCAATGGAGATATCATTATTCCTTATAAGCCTATGATCTTTTCCCATGTGTTTAGATGTGGGACTATGTTTGTAACTTATAACCCCAACAATTTAAATACCATTAAATTTTTTGTTCAAGTTAGTTTTATTGTTTAAAATTTTTATGATTTTAAACTTATTTGATTAGTTATTAAGTTTGATAACATAATTTTGTTTATTCACGATGAAAGTTTCTTTAATACTTATCTGGTTGATGAGAATTTTGTTAATAAACATGATTCATAAGTTTTGTTCATGAATATTATTCATAAATTTTATTCGTGAATATTATTCGTTGTAGTAAAAATTATAGCACCTCAAGTGCTCATCATAGTCTATCCCCAAATTATACGAAGAAAAATAAATCATGAAGTCAACTTATATTTTACTGTCAAGTGGGGGGGGGACTGCAGCAAATCTGCCATCTTATAGCAAACTGAGCACTCCCGTGAGGACTCGTAAACATTATTTATGAATATTGTTCATAGAAAATTCATAATCTTTGTTCATGAATATTAACGATCTGAATATAACATATTTGCTCAAATTTATCCATTTAAATTAATAAATTATTCAATATTGAAGCTCTACGTTTGATTGATTTTATATGTATCAAACGAATATAAACAAATTACTAAACATTTGATTCATCTACTAACCTAAACTTTGCACTTCTCTTTCTGGAAGTGATAATTTTTTTTAGATATCTTTAGATATGCTTAGATATCCTTAGATACCCTAAACTTTGTCACTTGTCTCGATCCTTAGATATCCTTAGATATCTTAATTAATAGGCTCAATTATATGGTCAAGATCATTATTTATGGTCATGCGATATTAAATTATCTCATCGGTGAGATTCGTTCACCGAACTAATTTGATCCATTACAAAAAAATATGGACGATCGAAAACTCCTTTGCCCTTGTTTATAGACTCGAAGGAGCTAGCTAGCCCAATATCAGTTGTTGCTAGCTCTGGTTCAAATCTGCCAATTAAGGACGTGTGGGATGCCACTATGTATGCTGTTAGATTTGAATTCACCCGAGGTGCTAGTCACAGTATTTGAGCTAGTAGCTTACGTGATTTATCTCCTCCGTGTTGATCCCAAAACGAATTGACAGGGATGCAGAGTACAAGCAAATCGTCTTTTGCCACCTAGATTTGAATTCACCCAATATTCTAGTAGGTTTATACGCTACTTGGGAATGGATATACATAGATCGATTTAAAGTATCGAAGGAGCATCACCATATATAATTAATTAAGATGGTTGAGAGATCATGAGAGTGTATAGTATTTATATTTGGACCAAATTATAATTTATAAAAGTAGTGGCTTATTTGCAAAATAGAAATTAATAATCTGACCTTCATGCCGTGCTAGCTTCTGTTTGCTCTTCCTATATATTTTCCCTCCAGCTCATGCAGATCTCTATGCTCTAGCTTCTTGCCCTTGTTAGCCTTAGCCACGGTACAGTTTCAAAAGGCATTAAAGCAGAAGTTTAATTACATACTGATCCGTTGCAAAGGAAAGGAAGATGAGCTAGCTTAATTAATGCTACAATTAATATACAGCTAGCTAGCAATTGTTCTTAATTACAGAAATGATATATATTTAATGAGGTCGCACGCTAGCTGATATATAGTCAATTTCTTGAAAGTTGGATGTTCTCTAGATGGTGTGACCCTATATACTCATATGCAATGAAGTTTGGAAAAATATACAACAACCCATACCATACGACAAAATAAATAGTGGTTATTGCAGAATTGTATGTCAATTGAATCGTTGGCGTTGTCACAACTGGGAGACAAGGACTTTGAAAGAGTTGGAAGAATTATTGGAATGTATGTATATCCTAACTCATATTAGGATTATGATCGCATAGTCTCCTGAAGGTTGCAATTCAATTGGCAACGACAGATTTGAAACTGAGGTTGTCTTTTTGTTTTTTTTTTCTTCAAATTGAGTGGAGTTTACCGGTGCGACATATGAGTCCAAAGACATGGGACCTCAAATGCCTTAACCATTAATTGCAATTAATCGACTAGTAAACGAGACTCACCATCAATCATCTAACACTGAGCAACATCTAGATGGTCAAGCGGTTTAATTTGCAAGGTCATTTGCTTCAACTATGATGAATTTCATAGTCATGGTAAAATTTTGAAGTTGTGGCAAATTTTGAGGAGAGTAGAAGAAATCACTAATTGAGATTTAAGTTATTTGATGGAGAGTCTCCAAAGCATCTGTATACTGATGGAGATCGATCGAGCAAGTGTAAATACAAGTGTGAAAGAAATATTTTTTATTAATAATGATCTTGTCGCGAAGCGAAGCGGATTCTCAAGAGCACGCGGTCTCCCGAAAGTTGCGAGCTGATGATGCTGGCTTCGATCTGCAAGAGAAAGACCGTTAGCGAATTTGCCGGGAAAAATCCCCGGCAAGGCACTTCGACGGTCAAGTCAATCCCCGGTGGTGGAAAAGCGAAAACAATGGAACAATAGCGAGAACACTATTGCGCGTACCTGGGCGACGAGGAGCGGAAAGACTTATATAGCAGAGGGAGCCAGCAGCTTCTGCCCGGCCTGCCACTCCATGTCGTAAGCGGGCGCAGGACGGGGTGTGGCCAGTGTTGGCAAGGTGAGGCGATGCATGCCCAAATAAGGCAGGGAGCACTGCCGGCTCATTAATGTGCGTCGTCAGGCGCCACTCGGC
This sequence comes from Boesenbergia rotunda, assembly GCA_024364735.1. NCBI lineage: Eukaryota > Viridiplantae > Streptophyta > Magnoliopsida > Zingiberales > Zingiberaceae > Boesenbergia > Boesenbergia rotunda. The sequence goes on along the minus strand of JAGFNQ010007664.1, from coordinate 216,205 downwards.
CTGACAAGAACGCAAGTCTTCGTAGTACGAGGTGGCAGGGGATCAAGGTATCAGCGGAATATCCGCGATTTGGGTCTGAATGGTACCAGGTTTATACCAACCCCGTACTTCGTCTGCTAGTCTTGTGTCAGGAAAGCGGGCATGGTTGAAGGAAAGACGGATCCCGAGGTAAACCCCCGAGTCATGCGACCAAGTGGCCGAGTTGGAGGGCGCGTCGCAGGTTAAGGGGCGCTAGGGATTGGTTTGCCTGAACCGACCTAGGGTCGGGCGGCCGGGGGGTTCGAGTATTCCCCGGGTAAAAAACTTCTAGATGTCCTTGAGCAGGTTGGGCCGGGCTAGCCTCTATCGGCTTGCCCGCTTACCCGGGCCCTATGATTCATTGGGCCCCATCTCTTTCCTGCCCTGACGTGGCGCTAGGCTGGCCGGCCGAGCTACCTGTGGGCTAGGCCAGGATCATAAGCATTCCCCTTGAGTCTAGTCGAAGGAGGCGCCGAGTCCGACTGACTGGACTGTCGCAAGCCTGGCGCACTCGTGTGTCCCGCTCTTACGGTCGACCTCCGCAATCGACCCCGAGTCAGTGGCCTACTCGGCAAGCAAACATCCCATCACATGTCTCTTCTGTCTTTCATTTCGGCCCATGCCGAATCACTTCGTATCCTCCTCTTTAATGGTCGCCTTAACTACCCGAGCCACGTGTCTACGGGCCATTCGCCTTCCGAGTAACGATGGGTCGACCACCGAACTGGGCGAATGCCAGAGGTGCACGTGTGCAGTGTGTTGGATCGAGAGAAACGATAGAGGGGGGGTGAATATCGTAAAACGTTCGGATTCGTAAAAGAGAATTAGCAGCGGAATTAATTAAAGCAACACACCTGCGAACACCAAGTTTTTTACTTGGTTCGGAGTCGCGGTCGGCTCCTACTCCAAGGCCCACGGTCGTTGACCGTTTACTGTGGGCAATTCTATATGTGCGCAAAAATAGTTTACAAAATGTATTACAAGAATAGTACAGTAAACTTAAAAGCAGCTCTTCGTTACCGACGTCCGGTGTAGATTGTATTTTCGGAGCAGAGGGACGTCATTGGCGCTTGTATCTCGAGTCGGGAGGTTTCCGGAGCAGAGCGCGGGAGTAGAAGAGCGTGAATGCGTTGGAAGAAAATGTTATTTGAAGCCTTGGGGTTGAGGGCCTTTTTATAGCCCCTGGGGGCGCCCGGAACGTCGGGGGCGCCCCCCCCCCCCCACGTGTCATCTGATCCGAGCTCCTCTCGGTTAGCTCTGATCCCTTCAAACTCGGGATCAGACTTTGACGGGGGCGCCCGGGACGCTGGGGGCGCCCGGGTTGACTCGATCCGCTGGCTTCTCGCTGGCTTGAAGTTGATCCACTTCGTTAGCTTGAGCTCGGGGCGCCCGGACCATCCGAGGCGCCCGGGAGCACGGGGGCGCCCGGGAGCACGGGGGCGCCCCGCCCATGAGCTGTCGAAGTGTACATTTGCTCCACTTCTTTTGTATTCACCTTGGGGGCGCTCGGGACACTCCGTGCGCCCTACTCAGCTTCTGCCTCACTCCTTTGAGGCTCTCTGAGCTGCAGACACTCGTTCCTTCGCTCCTGCATCCAAGGTTAGTCCAAAATAACATAGAGCAATAATATGTGAGTTTATACAGTCTTAGCTGTCTTAGTTCTAACTTTGGGTCTCCCAAATGGAGCCCTAGGTCGAACCAACGCCTACTGTTCCCTCGACGGGGAACGCGTCCTCACCTTGTCACGCCCCGAGGAGCTGCCCGTCCGATACCGACCGGACTGCCACTCCCTCGTCCGACGGACAATTCAGAAACCTAACCTCTACGACCACCTCAGATAATTGTACCACAGCCTATAGGGCTGGAACAACTATCTGCAATCAACAAAAGCGAGACGGCGATGAAAGCTGCGTACCGGTACGACTTACGACAAACACAAAGCACAAGGCCTCCATGGCTCACAAAAGTACAACTATACCGTCGTATAAAAGGACACGACCAAACACGAATACAGCAGCGGAAAAATAAAGTAAAAGAACAGAGAATGGGTACCAACAAGTACCACTACAAAGTAAAAGAAACATCCCGGAGTCATCTCGAAGAAATATGCGAACTGGGACAGGCTGCCGAGCACTCCAGACAATCATCCTGAAATAAAAACAGGGAGCTAACGGGGTGAGTAACAATACTCAGCGAATATCTCATCAGATATACAAGATAGTCTAGCTAGCAATAGAGTAACAGGCTATCGAATTAACACAGGTACATACAGTGGTAGACATAACTGGAATAGGAATAGAAATACCATACCAATCTAGCTGAGTCGTCGAAACTGACATAAGGGTCTCCTGTATGTACATGTCAATCATATGCAGCATCCAAGTATAACAAACACGGGCAAGTGCAAAAGATTCGTATGCACATGGTGCAATGACATGGCCACCTCTGTCGCCGGTCGGACATCGTCAGTTACGTACGGGAGGAAGCTGAGCGGAAGCCACCCTCCTGCGTAGAGCTGTGACTGCCGTCCGTACTCTGCCGCTGCTAATCCTGAGCAACCGAGTAGACGGTATGCTGTCGGTGTAACACCCCTACTCCATGACCTATCCTGGCGATATCATTAATAGCCCCAGGCTAAGACCTATCCTGGCAATATCTCTATCAGCCCCAGGCCATCACCTATCCTGGCTATATCACTAATAGCCCCAGGCTAAGACCTATCCTGGCGATATCTCTATCAGCCTCAGGTCATCACCTATCCTGGCTATATCACTAATAGCCCCAGGCTAAGACCTATCCTGGCGATATCTCTATCAGCCCCAGGCCATCACCTATCCTGGCTATATCACTAATAGCCCCAGGCTAAGACATATCCTGGCGATATCTCTATCAGCCCCAGGCCATCACCTATCCTGGCTATATCACTAATAGCCCCAGGCTAAGACCTATCCTGGCGATATCTCTATCAGCCTCAGGCCATCACCTATCCTGGCTATATCACTAATTGCCCCAGGCTAAGACCTATCATGGCGATATCTCTATCAGCCCCAGGCCATCACCTATCCTGGCTATATCACTAATCGCCCCAGGCCATCTTTGGAGGATATCACTATCTGAGTGTTAACACCTACCCCATGTATATAAATGGGGGAGAGACTTCTCTCTCTCATCTCCTGGTATATGGACTACTCAAGGAGGGACATCTGCCTGCTACCACGCTCCGATTCACTAACCCATGAGTGCATGAGCGGAGCAGCACAGAGCACACTACCCATACTCCGTCAACCACTAACCCATGAGTGGTCATATGGATAGGTCAGTATGACTGTCGACCTGACTCACCCATAAGGGGCCCCTGATCGACAGTGATGCACAGTGCACGATGATGCATGACTCTGGTCAAACAGCATCCACTATCTAATCCACCTATATCAACATGATATGCAAGGATCATAAGTAATGCACCATAGCCTAGATCCTAATGGTGTAGGTATCACATGCTAGGTATATCATAAACAGTATCAGCAAAGGTAGAGCAGGTATATAAGGCAATACATTACTCTACCTCTAACATAGCATATCAAGTATATCAGCTATGACAAATCTAAAAGATAAGTCAGAGATACCCGCCTCCAAAGTAGAACTGCGTAAGTCGAGAATCCTCCGTCCAGACAATCCGCAATGAAGTAGAAACATCAATCAATATCCTGTATCAAATAACAAATAACAAATCAGGAACACACCCATTTAATCACCATCTAAATCACACGCCAAACACCGCAAGATCAAGTACCCACGCACCACTCTCCGAATCTTCACCATAAGAACAGGGCATACGGCCAAGAACAGGACATAAAAGATCAAACTAACATCGATCAGTACCCTATTAATCCTCAGAAATCCGATTGAAAAACTTAACCAAAAACTCCAATTTACATCGGCTACTATCAGAGAAAACATGGCAGAGATCCAATGGAGGAAACGAAACAAAGATCAAACTCTAATTATCTCCAGCCAAACACTACCACAGATCCAACTTATACCATCAATCTGAACAAGAATGAAACCTGGCCGAAACTAACAAGAACAGAGAGACCATCATCAGATCAAACACCAGATCGACACAGTATGGTAAACAATCCCTCCGCACACAACTTTGATCTAACCAATCGAATTCATAGCAAAATGATACCAATTTCTCTGATCAAACGTCGGATACAACAAGACATTACCAAACAAAAACCCCCAGCAGAAATCTTAACCTAATTGCATCAACCACAGATCAAAACCCCAAAACAAAATGTCAACCCACGGTAGGTGCAAGAACTCAAGAACAATCCCAAAGTACCGAGGTCGAAATCCAAAACTCGGATCGAATAACCCCATACACTTCAACCGAAATCCATCATCAAGATCAAACCCACACAACCATCAGATCAAGAGAACTTACCGCAACCCACCGGCGAGGCCCTCAATCGGCTCGATCTGCCAGCGATCCAACGCCCAGAGGTAGCCACACAGTGAGCAAGATGAGAAGAAGGATCAACGCACCGGAGGACGAACGATGAAGCCTTCGGACGAACTCGGAAAGGAAGGATTCCACGATCCCCAGACAGCTCGCGTGAGATTTGGAGAAGAAAGACGAAGAAGAAAGGGGGCGTTGGGTCGGGATCTAGGGCACGAAAGGGAGAAGAAGGATCGGGTGTTGGCTGCGGCGCAGGGGAAGTGGAGGGTTTATAAGTGGTCTTTTTGCATTAAGGCCCCCCCACACTTCCACCTAATGCAATATAAGCCCTTAATTTTCCCCCTTTTACCTTTTAGCCCTTCAATTTTCCATATTCTAACACACCTACTCCTCTCGGGAGAATTTACCTGATGCCAACCGGATCCTCCGATTGGACTTTTGCTCAGCAGTCCTTCGCCAGGTGCCTAGCTGTCCTTCGCCAGGTCTTCAGTACCAAGCTGCCCTTCGCCTGGTGCCTAGCAGTCCTTCGCTAGGTCTTTGTATCCTGGCATTCCTTCGCCACTTCGCTAGGGCTTTGTATCCTGGCATTCCTTCGCCAGGTGCCTAGCAGTCCTTTGCTAGGGCTTTGTATCATGGCATTCCTTCGCTAGGTGCCTAGCAGTCCTTCGCTAGGACTTTGTTTCCTGGCAGTCCTTCGCCAGGTGCCTAGCAGCCCTTCGCTAGGTCTTTATTTCTTGGCAGTCCTTCGCTAGGTGCCTAGCAGCCCTTCGCTAGGTCTTTGTTTCCTGGCAGTCCTTCGCCAGGTGTCTAGCAGCCCTTCGCTAGGACTTTTCCTGCACACTTGAGTAACATTGTTAGATCACCAATAATACTTAACTTTGAACCCTTTGCCAATATCAAAATAAGGTTCGACATGGTGCTTCCTGCACCAAATAATCTCTCCCTTTTTGATTTATGGTAATACAATTTAAAGTTAAGTAATTGGTTATGACAAATAATTTCCAACAATTAATTCCTGTTTTCGACAAATATTCAAGAGGAAATTAACACAGAATGCTGTTGTCGCTTGGGGTTCAGCCTCTTTGAAATCACCACTGAGTATTATTGAGAGGAAAGGATCCTCGCGCTGAGGATAACATCGACCACTTGTATTAATTTTTGATCTCTTTAGTGCCATTTCCTACCATTACTATTATTTGATCTCTTTTTAAAAATGACTAGTATTTTAAAAAAAAATTATGATCATTTATTTTAAAAAATTATGGACCAAATATATACTTGACTATTATTTTAAAAAAAATGTATTGGCCAGTTGTTTGGATGGGGAATGATATTTACGATCATGGATTACCGACTAAGTCGTCGTGAAATTTTTTTGACCGGTAATCTATTTTACCGACCAAAATAATAGGATTACCCGTCTTTTTTTTTAATAATAAATTCTGAATTTTTTAGTGACCGATGGCATTGTGTGCTCTTGAGCCATTGTTATTTCTTTTGATGTTCAAATTGAAAGGGATTGACGGCATTGAAAAGAAAATTGAATGGTTATGTTTGCTTCCAAACTTGAAATTTTGGACAGGTTGATAGTGAAGTTTGGCATTTCGGCTTCTTGTTTGTTTTTGTCAACTGTACGTATATATGATCATCATCTTATAAGCATTCTAGTTAAAGTATATATGCTTTATGGTAAGAAGACATTGTCTTTTAAGAAGATGAAGTTGAAGATGACTTCACTTCTAAAGGCCAAATTGATTATATTACAAGATAAAAAAGGAAATTAACCTATTTAAGACTCAAGAAATTTTGATTGCGAGTGGTAGATTAACGAAGAGGAAAGGAAACGACAACAAAATGTAGATCAATCGATCATTTTCAAATATAGCTAGACACATGAGCTTTACTTAATTATGAATATTATGTTTTCAAAAAGAAAAATAGAGCTACTTGCATCCACACTATTCCCTCTAACATTCGGGATGGTATTTCAACTGACATATATCGATCGAAAATAATGATATTGGTAACTATTAGAACAAAGTCGAAGCATTAATTCTTTGAACTTGATGGGATCAGGTAGTCACAATTTGAATCGTCAAAGATGGAAACTGATTGAGCTATATCTTGAATCGTCAAAGTCGTTGCCCCCCGCTGCCCCATCAACATCCCAATTCTCTGGTCAGCAAAAGAGGAAGGTCCCAGATGGCTTAGGCCCCAGATGGAAGAGGTTGTGCCCCAGTGGCCCCAGCACACTTCCGTCTATTCTTGAGGAGGTTGTTTCTCTTTCCGATGGTGAGGAAGCTATTCCTCTATCTCCGCCTTCTCCGTCGACGGCCACTCCAGAGGCAGGTGGTCAGGCCTCCGGCTCTTCTTCGGTTGATCCTGCAGAAGTCACGAAGGGTAAGCAAGTATTGCCCACCCAATACCGAATGCAGCTTGACCGCCTTCATAAAAGGTTAGATGCGGCGTTAGAGGCTTCCATGCAATCCTCCCCCCTCCCCCTCCCCCGGTGCAGTTGAAGGAGGTCCCTACTGAGGAACTTTCTTCTGAGGAGACTTCCATCTCTGATGAGGGCGACTCCGACCCTTCTACATTGCCACTAGAAGCTCCCATCGTCCAGTCGCTTCCCCCGCGCAGGGGCTCGTCGCCTTCAGGGAGCCGGGTTGACACCCCGAGGTCTCAAGGGAGGAAGTTGTGCGAGTCTTTGCGAGGCCTCTAACTACCCTCCGTAAGTCCCTTTTGAAGGTGTATGTTCCAGGTACATAAGTTATTTTCTTGTATACTTTATAATTCCTTGGTGGCAATGACAGGTGGCTGAAGACTGCCTGACAGCCAACTGTGACTTATACGCATGGCCAGAGATTGAGGCCTTGACCCGCGGGGCACTGAGAGCAGAGGCCACAGCCAACCACGAGCGCAGAGGGGGACTTATGCAAGCGGGGGGCAGTCGAGCTCTCCGAGCGAAAGTGGAGCATCAGCTAGACACTCTGCTGCCCAAGGAGTCCTCCCTCCAGAGTTCCAGGCACCGAGAACATCTAGCGTCCGAGAGGGTTGTGGCCGTCACCAACGACCTGCTTCGGGTGGCTCAAGAGTGGGATCAACTTCAAGTGAAGGAGAAGAAGTTATCGAGGGATATCCAGCTTCTGGAGCCTCGACCGAGAGATCGAATGAACGTGTCATAGACCAAGCACGTCAGCTCACCCAGAAGGAGTCTGACCTCATGATGGCGGCTAATCTCTTGTTTAACATCGAGGAAGATCTGGCCCAAGCATAGTCGGAAGTATGGGTCACCTCGGACAGGCTCAAGGAGGCTTTGGCGGATCAAGACAAAATGACTGCTAAAATGGAGCAGCTAAAGCGTGCCAAGGAGGCTGCTGAGGCGGACGTGCACAACTTTCAGGCTACTGAGGCTTCCTGTATTAAAGAGGTCGAGGCAGACGTCAAGGCTAAGTTCCCAGAGTCGGATGAATTCGGCGATATCATTGTCGGCCAGGTAATGAAGCGCTTGAAGCAAAGATTCCACGGGGCCATCGACTAGCTGAGGAAGGCCCAACTTTTACCTCCGGATGCTGACCTGAGTTTCATGAGCATTGGCCGAGTTTGGGAAGAGCTCCCGCCCGAGGACAAAGAGTTGTAGGATTATTTATTACCCTGGAGCTTGGCCCTGATGCACCCTTTTCGATTATAATGAAAATATTTATTTGCCTTACTGTCTTAAGTATGCTTTTGTGTTTGTCTCCTGATAACGTTTGTCTTCATCGGGAGGACCAAGAGTGTGGATGGATCGGTGTTTCTCTCTGACTCCAGGAGCCAGATTGCCGACTATACTTCTTGGGAAATAGGCATTCCCTCTCAGCCCCTGGGATAAGAGAGTTAGGGAGCCACTGCTAGTCTTCCTGTGACCCCAGGTGTCTTCCAGGGGTTTCGGGTTTGATCTTGGGTATAGATCTCCCCAAAGTAGCCCCGAAAGCCCAACCACCAGGCCCGCAGATGTTCCCTTGTGGGGCCGATGTTGGCTCCTTTCTTGATGGAGTGTTTGCGGCCTCCGAACTGTCGTCTCCGAGCCCCAGACGATCCATTAAATTGGCCCATAAAGGCTTGCGAATTCCCAGGCGCAACAGGGGCATGCTAATTGACGGTGACAGTAATGATGTGACGCTTCAGCATTGGCATCTATTCCTGCTCCAGCGTCGTGCCCTCATTAAATGTAGATGGGCAGCCCTCGCTATAAAGGTGGAAGGCCAACGTGTTCATTCTCATTCATCTTTCCTTCCCATTCTCATAGACCAGGAAGGGAAAAGAGGTCGCAGCTTGGAGGGGAATCCGACGAGGGAGGAGGTTCACCGCCCAAAGGGGTGCAAAGCCCCGTCTGCCCAGGCTAAGTCAGGTGCTCCCGGAATCCCCTATGAAGCATACCACCTTCCGGTACATCCTCTGTCGTCCCCCTTTCTAATAGGGGTTTTCTGCATCACTGGGAGCATGGCAGAGATGATATCGCACCTTTCCCGAGAGAGCATAGAGGAGATGACACCACATGTTTCATCGGAGAGTCCGGAAAAGACATCACATGCTTCGACGGGGAGTATAACAGAGATGATATCATTTGTTTCACCCGAGAGCATCTCCTGGTGTTTCATCTCCTGCTCCTCTGCGAGTGCTCTCCCCCGCCTGATCACTCGTTTCCCCAAGTTTTGGGCATTGGCCCTCAGTTGGGCCTGGAGTAGTTTGTCATTGGAGGAGGAGTTATAGCTGCTGCTCCCCCTCCTCTTCCCTTTGTATTTTGGAATTCTTCTTTATTCTTGAGTGTGAGCTGATTGTAAGAGGCAATCAGGGTCTTTAAATGAACTGCTTCGTCTATGTGTACCCCAAGTTGTTCCTGTTCCTCTATCGTCTGTGAATAGTCATGAGAAGGGAGAACCCAGAAGTCCCAGCCACGACCGAAAAATTCAAGAATCTTGACCATAATAAAGATAGCTCCTTGCTTACCTGCCACTGGAGGACAGTTCTGGGCTACGCGACCATGCGGGGATGCGAAGCGATAGGGAAGAACCCGAGCAAAGGAGTGATCTCCTCTACTGGATCCACTGATTGTATCCCCTATTCTTTGTATTCTCTTGAGGTGTCATTATCAATGTATTTTTCGTAAAGATGAAGGAAAACACTTGTTATCTCTGTTGTGTAAGCGCTTCGAGCAGTAACCAGATATTCTAAGGGTGCTTGTTTCATATCGGGTAGGTTGTGTGTTAACCTTCTGTCCTCGAACCTCCTCCATTTCCCAGTGAGAGGTGGTAGGGGCTGGGTAGATCTTGGTTGGGCACCTGCAGCACTCAACCCAAGCCTAAGTACCCCGGGCATCTGCAACACCTCGAGTTATTAGGGTTTTTATTTCTTGATCGGACATTTGTAGCACCCAACCCAAGCCTAAGTACCCCGGTCATCCGCAGCACCGCGAGATATTAGGGATTTTATTTCTTGGTCGGGCGTCTGTAGCACCTAGACCAAGCCTAAGTACCTCGGGCATTCACACCACCGCGAGGTATTAGGATTTTTATTTCTTGGTTGGGCATCCGTAGTACCCAGACCAAGCCTAAGTACCCTGGGCCTCCGCAGCACCGCGAGATATCAGGGTTTTTATTTCTTGGTTGGGCGTCCGTAGTGACCAGACCAAGCCTAAGTACCTTGGGCATTCGTAGCACCGCGAGGTATTAGAGTTTTTATTTCATGGTTGGGTGCTCGTAGCACCCAGACCAAGCCTAAGTGCCTCGGGCATCCGCAGCACCGCGAGGTATTAGGGTTTTTATTTCTTGGTTGGGCATCTGTAGCACCCAGACCAAGCCTAAGTACCTCTGGCATCCGCACCACCGCGAGGCATTAGGGTTTTGGTTTCTTGGTCGGGTGTCCGTAGTACCCAGACCAAGCCTAAGTACCTCGGGCATCCGCAGCACCGCGAGGTATTAGGATTTTTATTTCTTGGTTGGGCGTCCGTAGTACCTAGACCAAGCCTAAGTACCCGGGCTTCCGCAACACCGCGAGGTATTAGGGTTTTTATTTCTTGGTTGGGCGTCCGTAACACCCAGACCAAGCCTAAGTACCTCGGGCATTCGCAGCACCGCAGGGTATTAGAGTTTTTATTTCTTGGTTGGGTGTCCGTAAAACCCAGACCAAGCCTAAGTACCTCGGGCATCCGCAGCACTGCGAGATATTAGGGTTTTTATTTCTTGGTTGGGCATCTGTAGCACCCAGACCAAGCCTAAGTACCTCGGGCAACCGCAACACCGCAAGGTATTATGGTTTTGGTTTCTTGGTCGAGCGTCCGTAGCACACAGACCAAGCCTAAGTACCTGGGCATCCGCAGCACTGCGAGGCATTAGGGTTTTGGTTTCTTGGTTGGGCGCCCGTAGCACCCAGACCAAGCCTAAGTAGCTCGGGCATCCGCAGCACTGCAAGGTATTAGGGTTTTTATTTTTTTGGTTGGGCGTTCGTAGCACCCAGACCAAGCCTAAGTACCTCCGGCATCCGCAGCACCGCGAGGCATTAGGGTTTTGGTTTCTTGGTTGGGTGTCCGTAGCGCCCAGACCAAACCTAAGTACCTCGAGCATCTGCAACACCGCGAGGCATTAGGGTTTTGGTTTCTTGGTTGGGCGCCCATAGCACCCAGAACAATCCTAAGTACCTCGGGCATCCACAGTACCGCGATGTATTAGGGATTTCATTTCTTGGTTGGGCGTCCGTAGCACCCAGACCAAGCCTAAGTACCTCGGGCATCCACAGCACCGTGAGGCATTAGGGTTTTAGTTTCTTGGTTGGGGGTCCATAGCACCCAGACCAAGCCTAAGTACCTCGGGCATCCGCAGCACCGCGAGACATTAGGGTCTTGATTTCTTGGTTGGGCGTCTGTAGCGACCAGACTTAGCCTAAGTATCTCAGACATCCATAGCACCGCGAGGTATTAGGGTTTTTATTTCTTGGTAGGGAGTCTGTAGCACCCAGACCAAGCCTAAGTATCTCAGACATCCGCAGCACCGCGAGGTATTAGGGTTTTTATTTCTTGGTTGGGTGTCCGTAGCACCTAGACCAAGCCTAAGTACCTTGGGCATCCGCAGCACCGCGAGACATTAGGGTTTTGGTTTCTTGGTTGGGCGTTTGTAGCACCCATACCATGCCTAAGTACCTTGGGCATCCGCAGCACCGCAAGACATTAGAGTTTTTGTTTCTTGGATGGGCGTCCGTAGCGACCAGACCAAGCCTATGTACCTCCGACATCCGCAGCACCGTGAGGTATTAGTGTTTTTTCAGATATACTGACACTTTTGTGATGGCACGTTGCTTTATTTCATGAATTCATTGCAAGGCAGCAAGAATACACAGGCGAGTACATAGTATGTTACACAAATCTTACCGGAGGTGATAGGGTTGGAGATAGTTGGCCGGCTCTGGCCTCGTGAGCTTTTCGACCCTGTCCTCCTGTAAATGGTCGCTTCCTCTAGTTAGCCTTCGTTTGCCCTCAGGTTTTTTCGGGACTCTGATCTGACTTCCTCACTGTAGCATCGCCGAGACAGCAGTTGGTCCCTTTTGTCTTCAGCCACTCGGTCGCCTACCAGGAATTTTATCTTCTGGTGGTAGATAGAGATCACCGCCTGGAAGACACTGAGTGTCGAGCGACCCAAGATGGCGTTGTAGGATGAGGGAGCGTCCACGATAAAAAAGGGTGTCCTCCTGGTCCTCTCGAGTAGGTCGTTGTCCAATGATAGCGACAAGATGATTTGCCCTATCGATTGCACTCATTACCCGGTGAAGCCGAACAACGGGGTCGAGACCGGAAATAGTTCATCCTCATTGATCTGCATTTGGTCCAGAGCAGTCTTGTACAGGATGTTCACGAAACTTCCTGTATCCACGAAGATACGCTTGACCTCATAGTTGGCGATGCGGGCAAGAATCACCAGGGCATCTTCATGGGGAGCTTCCACCTCTTCCAAGTCTTCGAGACCGAACGAGATCGTAGGGCCATGATCTTGGCTTCAGCTTTTCCCAATTGCATAGTTCTCCAGACGTCGGGTGTTGGACTTCCTTGCCTGATGGGAATCTCCTCCAGTGGGTTCCCCCGGAGATTACTCCCACATGTCTAGAGGGCGGGTCGCGTGCAGAGGCCTTGTCCTTCTTGGGGTCTCTTTCCAAGGAGGGAGACCTACGGGGTGTAGCCCCCGGCTCCTTCCCCTTGATCGCGACCGAGACTGATGTTAGGTATCGTTTTCTCCTAACTGCCCCCGTTTGGGAGAAAGGCTTCGCCGAGGGGAATTCTGGCGATACCCCGTCTTCTTCCACTTCCTCTGAGGTTTGGGGTCTGTCTCTTCACTCAATTTTTTCTTCAAAGCATGACACCCTTTAGTGGAATGTGTAGTACTATCGTGGAAGCCATAGTACTTCATCAGTGGTTCGAGCTGCTCGGTATCCACTATCTCAATCAGTTTTCGTCTACCAGCCCATTGGTCCTTCCCTAGGTGAAGGTCTTTTCCTCGGGTTGGAGCTGGGGGTTCCCTCCTCTCGGACCAGGTAACGACTTGATGGGGGACTCCGGCTGGTTCCTTGCGACGAGTGAATTGCACCTCCTCCACATTGACGTGCTTGATCGAACGCCCCAACAGATCATTATAGCTAGCGGGCGCCTTCTTCACCAATGACCGAAAAAATCCCCTTCCGAGAGCCCTTGGGTACAGGCGCTGACAAGGATTTCCGACGTCGCACTTGACTCATCTTGTGCCACCCGGTTGAACCGTTGGACGTACTCCTTGAGCGGCTCTTTCGGCTTCTGCTTGAGAGCGAATAGATTGAGTGTCGTCTTCTGGTAGCGACGGCTACTGGCGAAGTGGTGAAGGAAGGTGGTTCTAAACTCCATGAAGGAGTTGATAGAACCTAGGGGCAACCGCTAGAACCATCGTTGGGCTACTCCGGATAGGGTGTTCAAGAACACCCAGCACTTTACACCATCGGTATACTGGTATAAGAGTGCCGCATTCTCAACTTACAGACATGATCCTCCGAATCTGTCTTTCCGTTGTAATTAGCAATCCCAGACCCGCGAAACTGCTTCGGCATGAGATCTTCTACAATCTCGGATGAGAAGGGAGTAGAGGGAGCCTTAGGGGAGATCTTCTACAACCTCTCTCTTCCCCTGTCCCTCTTCGTGTTTCAGCGCGCTAAAAGCTACCGAGTTGACCTTCTCAATGTCTCCGGGAAAGTCTTGCCGGTGGTCCGGGGCTGCTCCGGCGCATCGCCTCGGTGGTGTGACGGATCTTCGCGGTTGGGGGTGCAAGATGGAGATTCTACGGATCTCCTCCCACACAGAAACACCTCGTTGTGAGGCGACTTGCTCGATTTGGTGTTGTTCGAGCGCCCCTTTGATGACGTTGGCCACCAAGCAATCCAGTTTCTCTTTTGTCACAATACTGGATTGTCTCGCCGGCTCTATCATCGGTGCTCCTTCTGGTGCTTTACTGGTTTCTCACAGACGGCGCCAAACTTGTTCCGGAAGGAATCGACGTCGACGGCCAGTCACCAAGGTTCAGCCCACGCGGACGTTGATGCTAGAGAAAGAACTCACACCCTGTGAGATTAAGACGAACGTTAGGGGAACACACCGGAGGTTGTCCGACGGAGCCCACCCCAACGCTCAAGTCAGTGCCTCGATCCAGGAGATGAAGAGAAGGCGAAAGGAAAGATATACGTGAAGTAGAGAGAGCCTAACCCCTTTACCGAAGGGGTTGGAGTACCTTTTATACCTGCGGCGGTTGTCTCATGAGTTCCCCTGATCTTTGCCACATCCCCCGATTGTCGGTTACAGGATAACCTTTGTAATGATCCACGTTGTCATTAAGTTCGGGCCATTGTGATAATTATGGGTCATGATGACTCCGTAATAAGGGGTGATGATTATCCATAGATCCGAAGAAAGAGAGATCGTTACTTGAGGCCAGATGCTTTTTGAGCTCCGCTTCCACGAGGAGATCTCGGGGTCTTCTGGTCCGGGGGGTCCCGGGCATTCCGCTTTCCCGAGGTGGTCTCGGGAACCTGGCTTCCCGAGGTGATCTCGGGAGTGCGTCCTCTGATTTGAATTCTGGGATATGTCTACCCACAGGGGATCCCGAGGGATCCCCTTCTCGAGAGGGTTTCGAGAGCTCCGAAAAGAGAATCGTTCAAACTCGCAATATCTTGACACACAGCTTCTTCAGCCCACGTGTTAGCCACGAGATACTCAACTCCATCAATTACTAATACAGTAATACTAAAAATCAAAAGCCAGAAAACATTTGCAAAATACTAATATGCTGCCTTGCTACGATGATTCGGACCTATACACGATTTTGCACCAAGATAATTTACAATTTTTAGCACGTAATCAAAACCAAAAAAAAAAAAAAATTTGATTAACCAAATAACAGTCCAACTTAAAAAATCTTCCTAAGATAAATAAAAAAAATACATATAAAAATTCATTCTAATAATTAACATTCTCAAGTCCCACTATTCATTAAAAAAAATTCAATATACCATAACTGAATCTCAAAAATATGTTCAATTTACGGAAAGTGTATCTCAAATTTTAAATTTATAATGTATCAAAACCCTGACACCCGGTCAGAGAGAGAGAGAGAGAGAGAGAGAGAGAGAGAGAGAGATTCCCTGGTCACCAGGATATGATGCAACCTCGATAATTATTACATGATACCAAAATGGGCCTCGAATAGATTTCTCAGGTAACCCTTCACCAGTTCAAATTCACTGCGCAACTTTTGTTAGGGCAAACCGCATCCAATTCATAAATCTTACTTCGTTCCAGTAAACATTACAATAGTTGGGGAAACAAAAAGTTGAAGAAAACGGCACAACTTCTACAACATCTACATATCACAGGTTAGTTTCCTGAATGCTGATGACAACCCTAGACCAGGTCGCAATCCAATGTGATTAGAAAACACTGTAATTATCTAATATCGATGCTGATTCTTCGTAAAAAAAGGATGCCTAAGGGCTTCATGCGCAGTCAATCGTTCTGAAGGCTCGTACCTGAGGACACCTTGTAAAAGATCAATAACATCTCCAGCAGAGTGATCGACATGCTGCATAACAATATTCTGCAAAATAATGTATGCCTATTATAAGATAGCCAAAGCAGAACTACTAATCACCCAGAGTTACTATCTTGCAATGTGACTAATTTACTAGTTGATTGAAAACCATGTAACAGGAAAGCTAGAGCTCACACAAGCTGTCAAGGAACAATTTATATATTTACATTCTTAATATCACCTTCTTATGTGAGTGAGTATATATACGTCACGGGCTCAAACCCAAGACAAATATATAAATTGACCAGGAAAAACAAATTGACACAGGATTTGAAGCTTGATCTATCTACTCCAATAGCATATAAGAGTAAATTAGCTAACCATTCATCTTAAAAGGGACTGATTTATATATATTTATATCAAGACTTTTGCACACCTGCAGACGAAGTAGTTTTTGAACAGCTTTAATACTCTCCCTGGATGTAGCACCTGCTGGCCAGTTCAGCCGACCTTTTCTAATGTATTTCTCCGCATGCCGACTGGAATTGATACCACAGAACAACAGTCAAAAAAATAATGCAACCGAAGCACCACAGATCTTGTGGCATGTTCAATTGGTATATTTTGTGAAGCAATCAGATGTTACTTACTCAGCTCTCTTCAGCATATGCTGGGGAAAGGGGCCCAACACTCTCTCCATCATGGCCATGTGTTCTAAATTTTCATGGGTCTGGAACAAGGCCTCCCCCTGCAGTGAAGCATCGGCAATAGACAATGTCAGCTTAGAGAACAATCAGGAATGACACCATATATAGTAAAACATAAACAGTAGCATACCGAGCAAAGTTCTACGAGGATACAACCGATGCTCCATATATCACATGGATAACTCCATCCAAGCCCTGGCAACAAAATACAAAGTTCAAATATTAAGACCTCACTCCAACAACCAGTTCTGTAATCAAAGTTAGCCTACAAAATCAGAAGCCTACCCAAGATAACCTCTGGTGCTCGATAATGCCTGGTCGAGACTATATAAGTATGGTCCTTGCGGTCATAGGTTGCGCTACCAAAATCAATTAACTTGATAGCACTAGATTTTGGAAGCCTCTTGGAGCATGAACCATCCTTTTAAAATGCAAAGTAAATTATAAGCAGAATTATAATAAATTGCAGAACCATAAAATAACATAAGCTATGTCTTCACACAATAAAAATGAGAAACAATGAATACCTTATATTCAGAGACCTTGATATACTCAGGGGACACAAAAAGAATGTTCTCGGGCTTTAAGTCTGTATGAATGAGATGCAAATCATGCATAACTGCAACAACAAAAAAGGCAATCCGCCATGAACAAGAAACAATACATGCCCAGAAAACCACTAATATTTAAGGTAAGCTATAAAGGGGGAGAAGTAGCAAATAGCAGGCAAGACACTAGTCTAAAAGAATAAATTAAAGAAAATTAAATGACACTGATTAAGATTCAAGACAATTAGAAAGCAACCACAATACTTGGGAGGAAATCATCAACGAGAATTAATCTAATGACAAAAAAGTTGGAAGAGTTTTCTACACACATGCAACAGATTCCAACAGTTGTCTGCCAATCTCGCGAACAAGGTCAATGGGAAATGAGCGATAACCATTTTTCCGTAGAAAATCGTATAAGCTTGGTCCAAGCTTCTCAAATACCTGTTAAAATAATTTAGATTTGTGGACAATTGAACTACCTAAAGTAGCTTGTAAATTGGTGAAACTGTTGCAAAACACTTACTATACAGACATGGTTACGATAGTCAAACCAGTTCCGTAATTGCACACAACTGCAAAATAGACCCATTTACACATGTAACCTTATTTCTACTAAAACGTAAATTAAGGGTAGGGTAAAAAGCTATTCAGAACAGCATTAATAAAATATAAAAACTCACCGATTGCCATTCTTGTCATGTTTACCAAGATGATGTAGTACGTCAACCTCGATCATTGCAGCCTCCCGATATTTCTTGATGGATCGAACAATTTTAATAGCTACCATCTCCTTCTTTTCTCGATCCCAACATTCCAAAACCTGACCGAAAGTACCTAAGAAATATCAAACAAAAAAGAGCATAAATAACCTTTCCAGGTTTTATATAACGGACATTAGTCATTATTTATTATATGAAAGATTATCAAATACTCAAAGATTGAAATTATCTTGAGTGATGAAACTAACCTTCACCAATCTTACTGTAGATCTTATCTGAAAAAAAAAACATAAAGAAAACAAAAGAATTAGTAAGAAACAATGCTTTTTTCCTCCAATGAATGACATTCAGAAATGAATTTCCAATTTCTTGGTTTTTAAAAGATTGAGCTATCTAAATAATTTTAAAAAAAACATGGGATTTGTTTCAATGAAACAATAAGATTTTTTTTTCATTTTTCTTGATTATAAAAGACAACTATTCTGAAATAACAAATTCAAAGATGGTACAAAAATAGAGTATCAGTCTCAAATCGTCAAAAGACAAAATTCTATTCATCCTGGTTGGAGGTGCATGCAATAGTTTGCTATAGAGAAATCTACACTTCAGACAATTAATGTAACTCAAGGTCAAATATGTCTAACCCCACCTTTGACAGGAAGATATAAGAGAATAATTGACACATAAAAAAGCAATGCTCTGTCTTGTCAGGCCAAAGGTAGCAAACATAAAATAACCTCAAAGTATCATAACTCAAAATGTTTGGAAATGTATAATTTTAGTGAAGAAAGAATATCTGAACAAATGAAACTAAATAATGTGATGAGATTCAAGTCACAATGTTACCGACATTAACATGCATGCATCAATTTTATTTAAAATCATAAATCCTGCTACACACAGACCACTCAGCCATAAAATTTCAGAAATTGGTAAACAAGTAATTACAGCGAGAAGTCAAATTTTCTCCAACAGCAAACATATAATGCCCATCTTTATCATCCTCTCTCCAAGGGGGGGAAGCATTTCGAGCCACTCCCTTCGAAAACAGAGAAGAACAAGTATGGTGTGAAGATGCCGTCGATGAAATTAAGCTGTTCACATCGCCAACTTCTTGCCCACATAATATTCCTATCTGATCCTACACACAACCATTCATTCATTCTTTGCACTTAATAAACACAATCATGATGCCACTTATTCCGTTAAAATCTCCTTTCAGAAAAATTAGTTCAGCAATATATTTTAAATGGGTAAAATGAAGACGAGAAATCAGTTTACAAGATTATTATAGCTTAAGTAACTAACAGACAAGTTATAGCTCACAACATATTCAATCGATATGACTGAAAAAAGAATATACATCTAGAACAATAACAAAAGCGTTAATTGTTCAATATAGCCCAAACTTAGAAGTTTAATAGTCCAAACTAAAACTTAAAAAGCAAAAGAAAAAAGAAAACATGGACCTAGCTTAGGCATTAAGTTTTAATTTTATCCTTTCATTTGAATCTGATTAAGTTCGTCTTCTTTCTATGCCAACTAACCTGTCACATCCTTACTGTATCAGAGTTATGAAATCCAAATTGTACTTCTAGCTTAACTAAAACTAGGATTATTTAAGGCACTTTATCAACCTAACCTAAATCAATACAAGTAGCCAAGTTGGATTTGATTTGGGTAATTATTTGACAATATGGCAGGTTGACTAGCAACATGGATAAGAATTTAACCAAGATGCACACCGAGGTAGATTTGTTATACTATCAACTTCAGCACAAAATCATATTTATAGTTGAACCAGATCAATAATAGCGTCATAATTTAAACTAAATCTAGCAAAGAAAAATGATAGGGAGAGTGAAAATGGGAGAGTGAAAAACATAGTGAATGACGTGGTACCTTGCATGCAGCGATCTCCGACGGGTTCACCGTGCCCCCCAGGGTATAGTTTGATTCGGGGCGACGGCCGCCGATGGTTTCCAAGCGATAATCGGACGTGTGCATGTAAAGTGTCACGTCATGCCACATCATTCACTATGCTTTTCACTCTCCCATTTTCACTCTCCCTATCATTGCTCTCTAGCAATTTACCCATAATGAAATAAACTTAGAGCTACAACTGCACAGCAGCAAGACACATACAATCTATTATATTATGAGAGAAAAAACTAGATCATTTTCAAGCACATAACGCCACATTAAACAACCAAACATATTCTGCAGCATTTTTGTGTCGATATGAAAATCAATATTTGTGTTGCAAGATAACTAATGTGAGTGAAACTATCATGTGATGCACACATATTTGAGGGAAGAAAAAGAAAGGAAACAAAGAATCAAATAGTATATGGTTAAAATTCATAACAAAATCATAAAGAGCGGTTTAAAGATTATTTGATATGACAACAAACATAACATATAACTCGGTCAATTGAGATCAAGTTGATCACAATATATAGAACCAAACAATAATAAAAAAACATTTTGCACATGGGGGGCAATCGTCCCCCCAAGTTTCGAGCAGTAACAGAAAAAACAAAAAATTAAGAACAAAAGTAGCATACGGTTCTGATGGGACGCTGATAGATCCTCACCAGATCAGATAGCTGCCGAACAGACCGGTTCGATAACGACAAAAAAAAATCGATATAATCAAACTTACCCAGGATCTTGTAAAACTTTAGGGATCTGAAAGACTATAAGAAGTAACAAAGGATCGGATTTCCGCCTGATAATTATTTCAATAAAAAGATTACCTTTGAATGCTGCGAGATGTCCAAATTATGTCTCGGCCGCTTCCAGGGGCGTCGATCGACGTGGCTGTGGGGAAATTCCCCTACGCGCTCCATTTCCATGACAGATTAAACCAAAGCAATAGAAGCAGAGAGGAGGATCCAAAACCCTAATCTCCAAAAACACGAAAGGGAAAAGTTCTTTGCCCCAATTCTATTTGGCGATGGACAGCTCGTCCCGACAACCTTTTATCGACGAGGAGGCTGGGTTACAGCTCCAAGTTACGGGCTTTAGTTGGGCTTCTTTAGAGAGGCCCAAATTATGTACCAACGAATACAATGCATAATTTTTCCGTCACCCTTAAAATTCATAATTAAATTGTGTACCACGATTTCTTAAATACCAAAATTACAAGATTTTAAATTATGAGTAATGATTGGGACAGTGAATGACGTGCAATTATTATGTACACGTCCGATCGTCGATCGGACACTACCGGCGGCCTTTGGCCGCCGCCCCGAACCAAACTATACCCTGGGGGGCACGGTGAACCCGTCGGGGATCGCCGCAATTGCGATCTCGCATCATTGACCGTCAATTTCGATAGGTTCACCGTTGCCGGCGATCCTGACGAGTTCACCGTCCTCCGAAGGTATAGTTTGATTCGGGACGGCAATCAGAGGTCATCGGTGGTGTCCGATCGGCGATTAGAAGTGTACACATTAGCTGGACGTCATTCACTCTCCCATTCACTCTCCCAAATTCACTCTCCCAATCATTATCCTAAATTATATATATAAGAACTTTGAATTTATTCACTTAAAGTTTATTTTAAAATTATTAAATTCTGCAGTGTATTTTACAAATATCCCTCCATCTGTCCACTCAATAAACCTAATCTTTATTCACCGACGAGGAGAATTGGCCTTTTAATTGTCATTGATCGACAGGAGTCAATTTAGGGTATTTTATCAAAAAAATAAAAATAAAAAAAGTGTACGTGAGAATTTATATTTATTATATCAAAGAACGCATACCACTTTTTTCATAATTTAATTTTAAAATAATAAACTATGGTTTGGATACAGATATTCTGATCTTCTCTCATCCTATATATTTTTTCCTGCCTTGTAATTTAATCAAGCCATGAAGCTTTTACTATATTTTACTGTGATTATGAAAAAATTAAGAAATAACTAAAAGATTATTTTATAAATAATCATTAAGGCTCTTTTAGCTCGAAATGAGTTTATTTCGCGCACTTTTTACCTGAAATAAGGATATAAATAGAAAATATCAAATATCAAAAAATATCATCAAAATAAAATAAGGAAAGATTTCAATCCCAAAAATTTCAGACCCTCTTTGTATTTCCGGCCCAAAGAGGGTCTGAAATAAATTTATTTCAGACCCTCTTTGAACCTAAAATGAAATCTAATTAATTTTTAATTAAATATTTCAATCTCAAAATTTTTTAATTAATTATTTCAAACCCTCTTTAGGCCTGAAATATTTCATTTTAGGTCCTCTTTGGATCTGAAATATTTTTATTTCAAGCCCAAAGAGGGTCCAAAATTTTTCATTTCAGACCCTCTTTGGGTCTGAGTGTACAGGAATTTAGGAGCGCAGGAAGTCGAGCGGAAGACGCAGCGGTCGAGAAGGATGGCACAGAAAGAGAGCCGACGGGCTCGATGCATCCGAGGGACATGGAGCTCTGCGGAAGAGTACACCGGTGGAGAGAGGAGGACGCGTGCAGTGTCCGAGGGACGAGAAACCGAGAAGAAGGACGCTCGAGGGGCGAAAGGTCAAAATCGGATTCGGGTGAGCCTGACTCCGGTTAGCCAGAAATCACCCAAGAAGGCGAAGCAAGTCAAGCTGGAGATTAGTCAGCATCGTCTGACCAAACTGACTGTTGGGTGCCCGTAATCTCACGGGCGCCTAGGAGTTCAGGCACCTGACCACTAGGCAGCCGACCACTCAGGAGCTTATGTTGTATTAGGCACCCAAGAAGGCTTTTTAGCCATTTGCGACTGTTGGCATTGGATAAAGTTTCGGGCTACGTGTCAAGCGCCCAAGACCTCTCAAGCGCCCTATAACTGCCACGTCAGCAAACAAATAATTTTCACAGGGGCTATAAATAGACCCCTGAAGCTCAGTTTATTTAATTAATTGCATTCCAAGCATTAGCAAACGAGTTTAGAATAGTTTCTCTTTCTTTTTTTGAGTTTTCCATGTGTAAGAGGCTTCTCCGCCCAAAGAAGATATATTCAAGAGAATCGAGTCATATTCGGCCTTGGATTAGCAACCTCCCCCGGTTGCAAACCATGTAAATTTGATTGTCTCTCTCTTTCAATTTACTTTATTTATTTATGTTTATTATTTCTGCTTGGACTAACAAATATCATTGTCAAAGTTAGACAAAAAATTTCTTATATTTTTTTCAGGGGCAATTCACCCCCCTCTTGCCGATCGACCACAATCCAACATTATCCTGCTTGATACTTGTTACTTGCTCTTGGATATGATCTAATTTCCTTCTATACAGTCTCGTTTTATTGTTATCTGTTGTATAGCATTTGTGAGAGCATGTGTACATAGAAATAATAGCATGTCACTGTTTCTCTGTAGTTGATTGATTCTAGTTATACTTGCATGTATATCTAGATGATTTGGTTATGATACATGTGTTCGACCTGTGCAAGTTAGGTTGAGTTATGTATGATGACCTGGGTGGGATTGCATGTGTTAGAGTCATGCACCATCCCTGCATTGTTGCATGCCGACGATCAGCGACTCCCTTGTGGTTGAGCCTATCGTCTTCCGGTACATGATATGCATACACGACCACTCATGAGTTATTGGATACCATTGGGTATGTGCATTTGCTCTGTACTGTTGATGCAGTCTGGCCCTGATTGTTGTTTTGGTGTTGACAACGATTTTAGTTTAGGAGGATGATTATGATATGGAAAATCCTAATCTGGGAGGTTAGGTGGATTATGATTAAGTCCTGATCGAGGATTAGGCATGATATCCTAACCTGGGAGGTTAGGTGTGATGATTATGATGATTATGATTAAGTCCTGATCGAGGATTAGGCATGATATGAAAATCCTAACCTGGAGGGTTAGGTGTGGAAAATCCTAGCCTGGAGGGCTAGGTGTTGGAAAATCCTGACCTGGAGGGTTAGGCGTGGAAAATCCTAACCTGGGAGGTTAGGTGTTGGAAAAGTCCTAATTTGGAAGGGTTGGGTGAAAAGTCCTAGCTTGGAGGGCTAGGTGAAAAGTCCTAACTTGGAGGGTTAGGTGCAAATTCCCATCCTGGAGAATTAGGTGAAAAAGNGGAGGTTAGGTGTGATGATTATGATGATTATGGATTAAGTCCTGATCGAGGATTAGGCATGATATGAAAATCCTAACCTGGAGGGTTAGGTGTGGAAAATCCTAGCCTGGAGGGCTAGGTGTTGGAAAATCCTGACCTGGAGGGTTAGGCGTGGAAAATCCTAACCTGGGAGGTTAGGTGTTGGAAAAGTCCTAATTTGGAAGGGTTGGGTGAAAAGTCCTAGCTTGGAGGGCTAGGTGAAAAGTCCTAACTTGGAGGGTTAGGTGCAAATTCCCATCCTGGAGAATTAGGTGAAAAAGTCCTGGCCTGGAGGGTCAGGTGCCTAGCTTGGAGGGCTAGGTTGGATGATGTTCTAACTCGGAAGAGTTGGGTGAAAAGTCCTAGCTTGGAGGGCTAGGTGAAAAGTCCTAGCTTGGAGGCTTGGTAAAGCTTTGGAGGGTTAGGTGCAAATTCCCAACTTGGAGAGTTAGATGGAAAAATCCTTAGCTTGGAGGGCTAAGGTGGATGAATTCCTAGCTTGGAGGGCTAGGGTTGAGTCACTGGATCGGTCTGGTGACCGATCAGGGACATTGGCACGCTGCTCCTTAGTGGATCGATCTGGTGACCGATCCAGCTATGTCTGATCGGACTGGTGACCGATCAGGGAGCGCACAGTGAGATTGGGAATCTACTGTGTGGCTCCTGATCGGACCGGTGACCGATCAGGGAGCAGGCTGCTTCCTTGCTGTCTTGCTCCTGATCGGTCTGGTGACCGATCAGGGAGCAAACGGTGAGTGAGTTCCCTTGCTGATCAAAGTCTTGGATCGGTCTGGTGACCGATCAGGGATCTTGGATTTGATTAAAAAATTACTGTTCATCTGCCCTGATCGATCTGGGTGACCGATCAGGATTCAATCTGATCGGTCTGGTGACCGATCAGGCTTCACCCTGATCGGTCTGGTGACTGATCAGGCGTGTATAGCTGCGAGAGCTGGGAATCCCAGCAAAGCAGTGGATCTATCTGGTGATCGATCCACACACCCTGGATCGGTCACCGTAGAGCTGGGAATCCCAGCAAAGCAGTGGATCGATCTGGTGATCGATCCACACACCCTGGATCGGTCCGGTGACCGATCACTTTAATTCAAATTTCACTGTCAGACGCGGTCAGAGCGTCTGATCGTATCGGATTTGCTGATGTATGTGATATGCTGCGTGATCTTCTGCTCTAATGCTCTGATTGAGTTTCAGGTGACAGGGGAGGATTCAAACACTCAAGGAGAAGTCAGAGCGTGCTTTCCTTGGAGCAGGTTTGTCCCTTTTCACATCTCAGGTTGCAACGGCGAGCCGAAGACTGGGGCTGAGACTGGAGCTTGGCTGAGGAGCTCAGTGAGTCCAGAGATAGCTCAGTAGAGGCTGGCGTTGGCAGATGAGTAGCTGGGAGCTACAGAGATGTGGTCACTTGTCGCTTGGCGGAGAAACAAAAGGAAGCGCGAGAAGACAAGGCAAAAGAGCTTACGAGCAAGCGATTCAGTTTGAAAAACTTCTTTGTATTCTTGCGTTCTGCTGCTACAAGCTTGCTGTTCTTGAGTTCTTCAATTATTCTAAGCAAGCTATAGAGGAGCGATCATCATACTTGAGCGCTTGAAGGAGAAAACAAGAAGCTTGGAGTCCAACAGTGGGAAGACACGAAGCAGACAGGGGTCTGCGTGAGATCGCCACTGGGTGGAGCTCAGGGAAGCTTGCTGTGTTTTGTCCTTGCTAAGAGTTTGAGTAAGATCCTTCTTGTTGTTGTTTCATTGTGCTCATTATATATCATTGTGTGAAACACGCTGTGGAGAGGTTTCTCCACCGAGAAGGAGGTTGTTTCATATCCGGTATTGACCGGGGCTTGATCTGCCGACGATCAAGGGATCGCCCACCTCAAGGGCACGCCAAGGAGTAGGGGCAAGTTATCCCCGAACCTTGTAAACCCTCCTTGTTAGCGATCTTGCTAGTTGTGTTTGTTTCGCTCTCGTCTAGTTTTTCTGCATACTCTGTTTTCCACTCTTTCCGCTGTGCTACTGATATTTGAGTTGCAGAAATCGTGATAAGTTTTCAAGGGGCAAGCGATTGTCTATATTCACCCCCCCCCTCTATAGCCATCTCGTTCCTAACATGTACTACCCGCTCATGAGTAGTGATTCTGGAGCGTAGTTGCAGGCAGAGATCCCTCCTCTTTCTATAGACCAGAGGAGATGAGAGAGATATCTCCCCCATATGTACATGGGGCAGAGTGTTTACTCCACCAGTATCCTATCCACTCGGTTACTCAAGAGCAGTGATGGCACAATGCGTACAGTGTCACAGGCCTACCCATTCGGTCGACGCATATGACATGCCTCGGCGGCTTGACTGGTGTCAGGGATGACCATGTCATTGCATCATGTGCATATGATGCATTGTACATTTGATTGTGGTTGCTACAATTGTTTACTGCATATGTTTGGCATACATATACATGAGATATTATATGTTTGGTTTGATGACCCTGCACCTGATTGTATGATATGAGCTCTTATATGATTCAAGATAGACTGATTTCTGGTATGTATATTCATTTAGTACTTTCAGTTATGCATATTCTGATATTTCTACTGAGATTGTATCCTGTTGTTTCTGTATAACTTATTTAACTATTTATTATGTCATGCATATCTTTCTCTATACCTATAGAGTCCACTTGGACTCACCACCCATCACAATCTTTTTTCTTTTAGGTTGATAGGTTGTCCGAGGGAGCCCAGTTGCCAGTTGCAGGTCCCTACGACTCCAGATTTGGGTGTCTTCATGGGTTTTGTTTACTTTTATAGCATACTTCATGTTTTGTATTGGATTTGTGTTGTAGTCTTGTATTCGGTGCATGTTGATGCGGTATTGTATTTTTGAGTCCTTTGCTGAACTTCGTATATATCGTTTCTCTGCGCGTCTGGCCCGGAGGGCATCTCAGGTAAGTATTATGATTTTGTTACCGTGATGCATATATTTCTTTATTATATATCTCTTGCTTTGAGGTCTGAGGCCAATTATTATACTGCATGTGTTATATGTATGTCTAAATTGTTCGTCGTATAGGGGAGATCTTATCTGATATAATATTGGATCAGTGGATCCTCTGGCCTCAGGGCGTGACAATTTATTTTGGTATCAGAGCCAAAGTTTAGCGAGTCTTTACGAATTTTTTGAAGTTAAATATGATACCCATTTGGTTGGTGTCGGAGCTCGGGTTTGATAGGATCTACCCGAGTACATTTTGGATCTTCGGAGTCATTTTCGCGACAAAATTTCTACTCTGGGAGTTGGCGGCGATGGGACATCTCCAGGCGGTAAGTGTGTAAACTGGTAAGGTTAGTAGGCTTGTACCATTAGTAATATTTGGGTAACACTGTAACAGGTATGACTCGGAGTGGACATGCTCCCGCACCGAGACGTAGTTGAGGGCGATCACGTAAGGCTATTGTAGGGTCTCCGGCGACAGGGTCACCCGAGAGATTGACGGAGACGGGGCTAGTCAATCGAGGACATACTCCTCCAAGCGTTCCGAGGGCCCCATCTCCACTGCTATCAGCGGTTCCTACTGTTCTGCCTACGATAGCTACTCTCATTATTTCCACCGTACTGACATCGGTACCTACTGCCGCACATCCAGTTGCACCACCAGTGGTACCTACTGCTGCACCTCCAACTATACCCCCAGCAATTTATACCTCTGTGTATCCAACAGTGCATTCAGTAGTACTCATACCTCTAGCGGTGCCTACATTTGCGTATTCGTCAGTACCCTTATCAGTACTCCCTACAGGGCATTCTGCGATACCGCCGGTTGTGCTTGCTCTGGCAGTTCACCCACTCCACCCGTGACTCCTGCTCCGGGATTTCCCACAGTTCTGTCGGCAGCCCCTACTTCGGTATCTACTGCAGCTCCATTGGTGGATCCTATCGCTCCGACGGATTGGGCCAGGGCCAGAGCACAGATCCCAGCATTGGCCAAGTCGTTGAAAGGCCGATTTACGTTGTTTCATGGAGGACCTGACCCGTGAGCTACCCGCTCCTGGATTGAGACCTTGGAGGGTGCATTTTACTACATGGCCTATTCAGAGTGGGGGAAGACAGAGTTGGTTGCCTATCATTTACAGGATGAGACAGCTACATGGTGGGCGTCGCAGCGCACGATTATTAGAGAGCGGCACATCACCTGGGCAGTTTTGTTAGTGATATGAGAGAAGTGTCCTAAGGCAATCACCTTATGATTGTAATTATTTATTTTAATAAATGAATATTCACTATTTGAGTATACATGTTTGTGTATTTGATTAAGATCTTAAACTCATTTACTGAATGCCCGCAATACAATTCACAGCATGAGAGAATTTGTGATGAATTCACAACTAGTGATTATCTCTACATGTGCAATTGTGAAGTATTGAAATTGTCCCTAGTCGATGAATTGATAAATACGGACACTATCAATTCTGTTGAGACTAGCATGGATTATTCTCTAATCAGCTGATTCTCACTGGCTGGTGGCATTGAGATGTCCGGAGATAAACATGAATACTAGTTAAGGGAACTAGTTCATTGGAGTGACTGGCTGTAAAACTTCATATGGTAGTCTACATATAGATATGTCAGTGAAGTTCTTACTGTAGCTTAAGTGCGATGTTCCTTTGACTTGCGGTGTTCAAGTCATCTTGGTCATGAAGACTTATAATTTGACATCTTAAGCAAGCATCTCCAAGGAGGTGTGGACCCAGGATAATTGGGATAAGCCGAAGTGCTCGAAGATATTTGAACAGTCTACAAAGGATTCACCACTCCTTGCGAGGAGATGTATACTCGAGGCCTATCGTCGGATTGTTACTCGAAGCCTCTGGCTAGAGTATGACATGTTCAGAGTATGAATCTCTTAAATACATGAGAGTAATTAGAATCTGTAGGACGAGAAAACGTTACTTGGGCTAGGTGTGACGTAGTCAGCCTAGTGGGGACTGACACACATAAACCATATCCTGAACCAAGTGGGTATAAGATGGTGAAGGGAATGGGGCACGATTCATTATAGCTGCTGAAGGGTTTCAGAATTGTTTCTGAGGTCAACCGTTGATCTTTCGATTAATTGGGGATCATGATGTACTACTAGGTGTCACTCATGATCGTTCTATAATTAATTGATTAATTATAGACGGCCAACATAAATCGAAAGCCTATTTAGTCACACGCATTACGAGTAATCCGAGGGATTTAAAATGAGTTGAAAATTGGATTTTCCAATCAAGAGAGATTAAGTTTGGTTGAGCCAAACGATAAGTCGAATCTGAATTTTTCAGAGACGCATCGGAAGTGTAAAATGGCTAAGTCTTTTGAAGACTTAATAGATGAATTAAATAAGTTTAATTCATTGGGGCTTGGCTTCGATGGGTCGGCCAAAGAGGGTCTTCATCCTCTTTGCTTGGCCGGTCACAACAAAGGGAGAGAACCAAGTTTTTGGTTCAATTTATAAAATAAACCAAGTGTGGTTTATTTTATAAAATTATGGATGATATAAATTTTTATATAATAAACCAAGGTTTGGTTTATTTTTCATGGAAATTAAAATGAACCATGGATTGGTTTATTTTATAAAATCAATCATGGATTGATTTACCATGATAAGGAAATTTATTCCATAAGAGAGAAGAGACTTGATTGATTTTTATCATGAATTAAAATATGATTTTAACCATGATATAAAATCAAACTTGACATGATGGAATAAGTTATTCCATATTTGAGAGACTTGATGGTTGAGAGACCACTATATAAAGGACCCAAGGCAAGGCTTGGGTGTGAATTATAGAGATGAAGGCATAGGCTCTCTCCCTCTCTTTTTCTCCTTCTCTTCTCCCCTTCTTGCCGTGCGCCAACCAGCCCTAAGAAGGAGCACCAGCCAACCATCCTTTTGTGGTTAGTCTTCTGACTTCTCTCTTGGTTTTTCTCGTCGCGTTCTCGGAGAATCTAGTAGTTCCCCAAGAAGGAGCCCCAGCCGGCCATCCTTTTGCATGCTTAGATGTGTGGTTAAATAATCTGAGAAATTATTTATGCTAAACCTTCCGCTGCACATAATTAATTTTAAAATTATGAACCCGCATTCATGTCAACATGCACCCGGTCCCAACAGTTTTCTCAGAGGCGTTTGAGAGCCAATACCTTCTAGTTGCTTACCAGATGGCTAAGTGTTCGAAGTTCTTGACTCTCTAGCAGGGGAATCGCACGATCATAAAGTATAATGTAGAATTCAACCGTTTGGCTGAATTTTGCCCATAGATCGTCGCCGAGGACAGATCACGTATGATCCAGTTTACCCAGGGATTAGCTGGGTACATTAGATTCCAGATAGCTAGTTTTAGTATGACATCACATCGTGAGGCATTGGAGAAAACTCTTCTGATCGAGATGGCTCAGCAGCAGGTGAACGGGGATAAGAAGAAAGGAAATGAGTCAGCTCAGGGTTCAGCTCAGACTCAGTCACCTCAGGCCATGGGGCTGAAGTGTGGCAGTTCGAGTCAGGTAGCTCAGAGCAATTCTGGGATGTCATCTCAAACTCAGAAGTCTGGACGTTCTGCAACAGGGTCCTCTCGGTCTTCTTAGTAGAACCAGAAGAAGAAGACGGTCGGCCACTATCAGTGTACACAGTGTGGTTCCAGAGAGCACCCCAAGCCAGATTGTCACGTAGGGCATGTAGTGTGCTTCTACTGCAAGCTTCCGGGACCATGAGTCGAGACTATGCGCTGAAGGCACAAAACGAAAAGACTAGAACTACAGGTCAGAGTGGACATTCAGGGCAGTCAGTATCTCAGAGAGGAGGATGGAGGACTTAGCCTTCTTTCTGTCAGCCATAGCCCGCCCCTCCAACAGCTGTATATAGCATGCATGGATACGAGCACATCAGTACCCCAGCAGCATCGCAGTGTTCCACCTCAGGACCATAGCAGCAGTATATGCCCCAGCCTCAATATTACCCAGCATATCAGACTGCAGCGTATCAGCCTCAGCCGTCTGTTGGAGCATCATTGTCTCAGTATCTACCACCGCCGCAGCCACAACAGTATCCACCACTACCCCCGCCGCCAGAGACCGGACAAGTTCATGTCGTTACCTGAGAGGAGGCTCAGAGGGTTGATGGATCGGTCTTCCGTAGTACTATTTCTCTTTATTCCGTTCCTGTAGAATTATTAGTGGATATTAGTAGTTCATATTCTTTTATTTCACGAATATTCATGACTAGAGTTGGTAGGATACCTACCCCCAGGTTACGACAGTTATCTGTATCTTTACTGTCTGGTGAGACATTGGGTATCACTCAGCAGGTCAAAGCTTAGTCGTTGGACTTCGGTAGTGTTACTCTCACAGTAGACTTGTTGGTACTCAAGATGGTAGAATTCAACGTCATTCTCAGCATGGATTGCTTTGCAGCGTACCATGCCACTGTGGATTGTCGGGCGAGGGTGGTCACATTTCGGGCTCCGAACCAACCATCGTGGGATTTCACCAGCATCAGAGATGACGATATATCAGTTATTTCTGCGCTTCAAGCACAGAGACTGCTATCAATGTCGACGATAGCAGTAGCACCCCGCTCACGGATGTTCCAGTGGTCCGGGAGTTTCCAGACGTCTTTCCAGAGGAGCTACCGGGTCTTCCTCCCAGGGGACAAGTAGAGTTCACCATTGAGCTGATTCCTAAGACTGCGCCGACATCTAAAGCTCCGGATCGTATGGCACCAAAAGAGTTGGATGAGTTGAAGGTCCACCTCCAAGAGTTATTAGACAGAGGGTTCATCAGACCGAGCGTATCTCCCTAGGGTTCACCAGTTATGTTCATAAAAAAGAAAGATGTTTACTTGAGGTTATGCATTGGCTACAGACAGTTGAACGCAGTAACCATCAAGAACAGGTATCCTTTGTCACAGATTGAGGATTTGTTTGATCAGCTCAGAGATACATCAGTGTATTCTAAGATTGATCTGCGGTCCGGATATCATCAGTTGAGAGTCAGAGACTCAGACATCCAGAAGATAGCATTTTGCACTAGATATGGGCACTACGAGTTTTTGGTAATGTCATTTGGGTTTCCCAACGTTCCAGTGGTATTCATGGACTTGATGAACCGTGTGTTTCTGGAGTACTTGGATCAATTTGTCATTGTGTTCATTGATGATATCTTGATCTATTCACGTTCCGAGGAGGAGTACACGCAGCATCTTCGCATTGTTTTGGAGACACTCAGACGAGAGCGTCTATTTGCGAAGTTCAACAAGTGTGCATTTTGGCTTCCCTCGGTCGGTTTTCTGGGATACGTGATTTCCAACAGAGGTATATCCGTAGACTCCCAGAAGATCGAGGCTGTCATCAATTAGAAGCAACCGAAGTCAGTTTAGGAGGTTCACAGCTTTTTGGGATTGGCTGGCTATTACAGACGATTTGTAGAGGGTTTTTCTAGTATCGCTATGTCGTTGACACGCCTTACCAGGAAAGGCGTGAAGTTCACGTGATCAGAGGTTTGCGAGCCCAGCTTTCAGGAGCAAAAGCAGAGATTAGTATCGACACCCGTCCTCGTTCTACCTTCAGGAGAGGACATATTTGTGCTTTATACTGATGCATCATATCAGGAATTGAGCGCGGTTCTGATGCATCACAGACGAATAGTGTCTTATGTTTCACGATAGCTGAAGGAGCATGAAAAAAACTACCTGTACCAAAATTTTTCTTGTTTTAGTCAACTGCCAAATAACTGATTGTTTCTCCAACCATGAGATAGCAACATTGCAAAGCCTATAGCTGAACAGTTAACAAAACTACATTTCTTTTAAGGAACACATAACAAAAACAAATGTGAAAGGATAAGAATACAATTTGCATCATCTGAACTTGATCTTCCAAATTAAACAAATAAATTTAACCAACCATATAAGAATAACATTTCTGTGGGCACTTGTTACTTCACTGATAATCTTTGCACTAATGAGTTATGAAACCATAGGTATTGTATGTCCAGAATAGCCTTCCATCAGTTACTGGAGGTTATCCCAGTGCATTTAAGCTTCATATTCACTAACAGCTAGAGGTTTTAGGAGAGCGTTTAAGCTTCACAGCTAGTCAGAAAGCAAGCACTTAAAATTGAAATAGAGAAGAAATAATTTAGCCAATCAAGTTCAGAAAACGAGTAAACACCAAAGAGCATTTTTCCCCTATCAATTGAATAGAATTGAAAAGCTATGTTGATTTTTATCTTTAAAACTAGCCAAAATCATATAAATTAAACTATCATTTATCACACTCAGATCTTTTAATAGAAATGATGACATCATGTGTCCATATTACTGAAATATAGTAAAAATAACTTAGGGGGCGTTTGGTTTGTATTTTTCAGTCTATTTTTCATTTTCATTTTCTGTAGAAAATGTGATTTTCTGGAAAATATGTTTGGTTTGCATTTTCTAACTTTGTTTTCCAGAAAAAAACATAGCGTTTTCTGAAAAACTAGAGAATGAAAAAAAATCATTTTCCAGAAAATTAAAAAATACAATTTTTTGAAAAATAAAAATAAAAAATAAAATAAATCAAACGCCCCTTTATTTTTTCAGGTTTTCTATTTTTATGCTGTCTAAATTTTTCTTGAAAAGGTACAAGTAATAATCCTGCTATCTATTTTATGCTTTTGTGCTATATATTTAACATTTGTAGGTTGCAGTCACAAGGTCATTTAAGGTCAAATATTATTTGCAGTTTGTAAAGCTTATCGGTACATGAAATTGCAATTTGTAGATTGCAACCAAACACAGGAAAATAAATTATCACTTGTAAATATGATCTTTAAAATTTTTTTTTCAATCAAACTTTATAATGTGAGAAAATTTGATACAAACATAATAACTCTTGGTCAGACTATGTCTCTTTTCTTTGTGAAACTTCTCATCAATGACAAAGTCTTATGTGTTGGGACCGGTAGGCGAGCTAGAGGGGGGGTGATTAGCTCTGATTTGCTCCGTGATGATTTGTCGCGGTGGAAGACTCGAGCAAACGCTAACACAAAGGATTTACTTGGTATCCACCCCGGTCGGATGACTAATCCAAGGATCCACTCTCCTCACTCTCTCATACACTATGAAAGATCTCCTTCTTGAGGTGGAGAAACCTCTTACAAGCTTTCACAAAGATACAACAAGAATCAAAGCAAACACAAAATAAAATCTTACAAGATTTACAATGAATAAACTCTCTTTGCTTTTCTTGCTATCTTCAAGCTTGTGGTTGCCTCTAGAACCTTGGAAATGCAGCAGCAAAAACCTCCAAGACTTCCCTTGAGATGGCACCAATGAAGGAGGAAAAAGGGGAGAAGAGTTGTGGCTCAAAACCTGCGTGAAAACCCTTATACCCGACGCCTAGGGTTTCCTAATCGATTACCCAATCGATTACCACGTCATCTTAGCCGTTCAACGGCTAGTTTTTGAACCTGAATCGATTAGCCAATCAATCACCACTGCCCTTAATCGATTGACCAATCGAATAAGGGAAGGCTGAATCAATTACCCAATCGATTCAGCCACCTTCTGTTCTCGCAACAAAACTCTCTTAATCGATTACCCAATCAATTACCACTACTCTTAATCAATTACCCAATCGATTATCACTGCTCTTAATCAATTACCCAATTGATTAAGATCCTCCTTAATCAATTACCTAATTGATTACAGTCCTTCTTAATCAATTACTCAATTGATTAAGATCCTTCTTGTTCTCGCGAGACAACAACCCAATCAATCACCCAATCGATTGAGACCAACCTAACTTGTGTTCACGGTCAACCCCTTTGACCAACCTCGATTTCTTTTGCCTAGTTACTGTTAGTGATATGAGAGAAGTGTCCTAAGGCAATCGCCTTATGATTGTAAACATTTATTTTAATAAATGATAATTCACTATTTGAGTATACATGTTTGTGTATTTGATTGGGATCTTAAACTCATCTACTGAATGTCCGCAATACAATTCACAGCATAAGAGAATTTGTGATGGGATCACAACTAGTGATTATCTCTAAATGTGCAATTGTGAAGTATTGAAAATATCCCTAGTCGATGAATTGATAAATACGGATACTATCAATTCTGTTGAGACTAGCATGGGTTATTCTCTAATCAGCTGATTCTCACTGGCTGGTGACATTGGGATGTCCGGAGATAAACATGGATGCTAGTTAAGGGAACTAGTTCATTGGAGTGACTAGCTGTAAAACTTCATATGGTAATCTATAAAGATATGTCACTGAAGTTATTACTGCAGCTTAAGTGCGATGTTCCTTTTACTTGCGGTGTTCAAGTCATCTTGGTCATGGAGACTTATACTTTAACATCTTAAGCAAGCATCTCCAAGGAGGTGTGGACCCAGGATGATTGGGTATAAGCCGAAGTGCCCGAAGATGTTTGAACAGCCTACAAAGGATTCACCACTCCTTGTGAGGAGATGTATACCCAGGCCTATCGTCGGATTGTTACTCAAAGCCTCTGGCCAGAGCATATCATGTTTAGAGTGCGAGTCTCTTAAATACATGAGAGTAATTAGAAATCCAAAGGACGAGAAAGACATTACTTGGGCTAGGTGTGACGTAGTCAGCCTAGTGGGGACTGACACAAATAGACCGTGTCCTGAACCAAGTGGGTATAAGATGGTGAAGGGAATGGAGGACGATTCATTAGAGCTGCTGAAGGGTTTCAGAATTACTTCTGAGGTCAAACCGTTGATCTTTCGATTAATTGGGGGTCATGATGTACTACTAGGTGCCACTCATGACCGTTCTATAATTGGTTAATTATAGACGGCCAACATAAATCGAAAGCCTATTTAGTCACACGCACTACGAGTAATCCGAGGGATTTAAAACGAGTTGAAAATTGGATTTTCCAATCAAGAGAAATAAGTCGAATCTGAGTTAATCAGAGGCGCAACGGAAACTTAAAATGGCTAAGTCTTTTGAAGGCTTATTGGGCGAATTAAATGAGTTTAATTCGCGATTGGTTCGGCTCGGTTTGGCCGGCCAAAGAGGGTGTTAACCCCCTTTGGTTTGGCCGGCCACAACAAGGGGAAGAAACCAATTTATTTGGTTTAATTAATAAAATAAATCTAGCGCGATTTGTTTTATAAATTATGGATAAATAAATTTGTATAAAGAAATTTATATAAATAAATTTATAGAAATTTATTCTTTTTATGGAAATTAAAATGATCCATGGAATGGTTTATTTTAATTTTATAAAATCAATTATGAATTGATTTTTTCATAATAAGAAAGTTTATAAATTTCTTATAAAATTTATTCCATAATTAAAGGAGAGAAGTATTTGTTTTATTATAAAGTTAGTTATATAAAACTAGGCATAACGGAATTATTCATAAGAAAGATTATAAGATAAATTTCTTATGAAAATTAATTCCATTAATTCCGTTAAGAGAGAGACTTGGCAAGGGAGAATCAACTATATAAGGAACCAAAGGCAAGCCTTGAATTCCTAATCAATTAATCAAGAGATTAGTTTCTCTCTCTCTCTCTCTAGGGCCGGTGCCCCTCTCTCTCTAGGGCCGGCTCTCTCTCCTCCCCTAGGGCCGGCGCAACTCCCAAGGTGGGCGTGAGCTTCATCCACCAAGACGACCTCGGAGAAGAAGAAGCGGATCACATCTCCTTCCTTCTCGGAATTTAGATTCCGTCTCTTGGTGGTTAGTTTCCTTTCTTCTCTCTTGATCTTCTAGTTGTGCCTTTAGAGAATCTAGTAGTTCTCGTCGGCACAAAACTCGTGGCTTTGCGAAGTCATCCCGAAGAGAACTCGGCGTGGACGCGAATAGAGGCGAAGCTTCCAAGGGACGCTACGGTTGGATCTCGTCCCTTTTCTTCGAGTTACGCGAGGTACAAAGTAAATTAGTTTACTTTTCCGCAAAGTTTTATTTTATGATCATGTCCACACACCATAAGGTTGCATGCTAGATACGTGGTTAGAATAACTTGAGAAATTATTTTATGCTAATTCTTCCGCTGCACGTAAAAATTTAAAATTTTACAAACACGTATCATTGTCAACATGCACCCGGTCCCAACAGTGGTATCAGAGCCGGTTAGTGTTCAACATAATCATATAATTGTTTTGCGGAAAACTTTGTAATAATCTCAATTTTGGAAAAAAAATTCAATTATGGAAACTTTCCAATTATAATAAATTTTAGATTTAGGAATTTCTAAGTTTGGAAATCCTCATGAAATTTCGCAAACTTTTGAAATATCCTAGTTTCTAAAAATTTTATAATAATTGTGAAAACTTCCCATCTTTGGAAACTTTCCAATTTTGGAAATTTTCTATTTTAGAAATTTTCCAACTTTGGAAATATGTAAGTTTTCTTTGTACCAGAAACTTACAATTATTCTGAAAACCTATTATGAAATCTCACAATTTTGGACACTTTCTTTTAAGAAAGTCTAGACAAATTTATGA
Organism: Boesenbergia rotunda; assembly: GCA_024364735.1. NCBI lineage: Eukaryota > Viridiplantae > Streptophyta > Magnoliopsida > Zingiberales > Zingiberaceae > Boesenbergia > Boesenbergia rotunda. Next base: position 179,067 of record JAGFNQ010007664.1, on the reverse strand, counting down.
ACAATTAATTGACAATTAAATTTGAATTGGTTTTTAAATTGACAACAAAATTCTTTATTTTGGATTAAGCCTCGGGGAGCCGTCCAATTTAAAGTTAGTTGTTGTAATTTAATTTCCCAATTTTAAATGAAATTGTCATGTTTAATTTGGTTGCGCTTCCGAAGCGGACCAAATTGGATTTACGACAAATTACTTTTCTTTGGGTATCTGAGCCTCGGGGAGCCACCCTTAGAAAACGATTTGTTGTAATTAATTAAATCCATGAATAAAATATGATTTAAGAGGTGATGCTCTTACATATTGTTGTCTCCAAAATTAATTAGGAAATAGTTTCCTATAGAGTTTTCTTAAAAGAGATTTTCATGAAAATAATATGTCGTTGAATTAAGGGAATTGTCTCTTAATTTAATAAGATTTGATTTAGAGAAATCAAAGTCTTAATTAAACATATTATTTCCGAAATTGATTATGACAATTTAGGAAATTGTTTCCCAAAACAATTCCTTTAATAAAGTATGAAATTAGAATTAGGAAATCCGGTTCCTAATTCAAATTATGGGACTTGATAAATTAAGTCACATACATACTTTATTAAGGAAATCGTTAGTCATGACATAATTATATGTCATGAATGTGCTTAGAAAAGAAAGGATGAGACCCAAAACCCCTTACAAAATATTAAGGCCAACACCTTCCATTAATATGGTTAGAATCAGAGTTTTGTTTCTCGTTTGGGTTGATGGACACATCCATGCCCGGCTTGAACCTCAACATGTTCAAACCATGGAATTAGTTTATGAATAATATAGTTGGAGTCAGAGGTCAATCCTTAGTTTTGGTTGTTGGACACATCCAAGCCTGACTAAACGGTTGAATGAGCTCCAACCATATTAAAACTATTTCTTGATTAATGGGTCAACCTTAAGCTTGGAGCATCGATTTGTTGTGCCACAGCCAAGGTCGATGTAAAGAGAGGTGCAGTTGAGTGCTATGTATAATGTTGCATACTTGTTAATGAGTTAACAACCCAATGATTTATGCAAATATTCAATTAGTTGATAGCATAAAGTGATAGTTGCATATATGTGATATGTAATCGGTATAATTACCTACATTCATAGCTAAGAATAACTTGATGGCCACAGCCATGGTGGTTCTTATCTATGGTTGGATATCAACCTATTTGGAGATGTTCCTACGATCTCCCGAATTGATAAAAGGGTTATTCAATTTGAAAAATAAATAGGATTTTTTAATTAATGTATATTGATACATTCTTTAATCATTCTTCTCACATAAACTCAATTTGTATTTCTAGGTTAATCACTCGATCATGTCTTCTCTAAACTTGCGTTCCATTTTGGACACCAATAAACTAACTGGGCCAAACTTCATGGACTGGCTTCGAAACCTGAGGATAGTCCTCAAGGCAGAGAAGCTTGCCTATGTCCTTGAAGATCAACTTCCCAACCATCCTCCAGAAGGTGCAACTCCAGACCAGCTAGTGGCCTATCAGAAACATGTGACCGATTCTGAACTTGCGAGTTGCATCATGCTAGCCTCTATGGTACCTGAGCTGCAAAAGCAGCATGAGCATATGGATGCTTATACCATCATCTTCCATCTTCATGAGTTGTTTGAAGAGCAGGCGAGATCCGAAAGGTTCGAAGTCTCCAGACTCCTCTTCACCACTAAGATGCAGGAAGACACTTCTGCCTCGCAGTTTGTGTTAAAGATGTTGGGGTAGATTGAGCGACTGAGCACAATCGGATTTGCAATGGATCATGAACTATGTATTGACTTAATTCTGAATTGTTTGCCCAAAAGTTATTCACAATTTGTGATGAACTATCGGATGAACAAACTAGAGACCACCATTCCTGAGTTGCTCAACCTGCTGAAGACTGTAGAGCCTTCTGTAAAGCCGGATCAAAAGGCGGTACTGTTAGTTGGTTCCTCAAAGAAAGGTTCTAAGAGGAAGGCCAAAGAACAGAATAAAGGGAAGAAGAAAAAGGCCAAAAAGACTGAAAAGAAACCAAAAGGAACTTGCCATCATTGTGGCAAGGAGGGTCACTAGCGAAGAAACTGCAAGGTTTATCTTGAGTCCTTGAAGAATAAGGCATCCGATGCCCCATCCTCTTCAGGTATCTTCATTATTGAATGTCACTCTATTTCCTCAAATACCTGGGTACTTGATACTGGGTGTAGCTCACATATATGTAATGACATACAGGGGCTAAGGAATAGAAGAAGACTCGTCAAAGGAGAAGCGAATTTGCGAGTTGAAAATGGAGCAAAGATTGCTGCTGTTGCCATCGGAACATATTTGCTAAAGCTCCCCACTGGACGTGTCTTAGAATTGGATAATTGTTATTTTGTTCCTTCATTAATAAAGAACATTGTATCTATTTCATGTTTGAATGAAAAAGGTTATCATTTAACTTTTAGTAACAATTGTTGTTACATAACTTTAAATGACGTTCTTTATGGGAATGAAACTTTGTACAATGACATCTACACGTTAGATTTATCCAGTGACGTTTTCAATATCGAAGTTAGTAACAAACGTGCTCGAATAGATAATCGAATAAACTCCTACACTTGGCATTGCCGTCTTGGCCATGTAAGTAAGAAACGCATGACCGAATTACACCGATGTGGAATTCTGGAATCATTTAAACCCGGTTCATTTGATACATGCGAATCATGCTTAAAAGGCAAGATGACCAAATTACCCTTTTCCGGAAAAGGTAATCCAGTGGGAGAATTGCTTGGTCTTATACATACTGATGTATGTGGACCAATGTCAACTCTTGCACAAGGAGGCTATAGCTACTTCATCACCTTTATCGATGATCACTCACGATTCGGGTATGTGTTCTTGATGAAACACAAATCTGAAGCGTTTGAGAAATTCAAAGAGTTCAGAAATGAAGTAGAGAAACAGCTTGGCAAAAATATTAAGATACTCCGATCCGATCGGGGTGGTGAATACTTAAGTCAAGAGTTTCAAGATTATCTTAGGGACAATAGGATATTGTCCCAATGGACTCCGCCATATACACCACAGCATAATGGTGTATCTGAGAGGCGCAACCGAACATTAATGGACATGGTTAGGTCGATGATGAATCATGCAACTCTTCCAAAATCCTTTTGGGGCTATGTACTTAAGACAGCTGTTTACTTGCTAAACAGAGTCCCGACCAAGGTAGTCTCTACTACTCCATATGAGACATGGAATAGTAAGAAACCTCACTTAACTCACCTTAAGATATGGGGTTGTCCTGCTTATGTGAAGCGGACTGTATCAGACAAATTGGATGCTAAGTCTGATAAATGTCTATTTATTGGATACCCTAAGGAAACGATGGGTTACCAATTCTATCATCCCTTGGAACAAAAGGTGTTTGTTTCAAGGCATGCTGTATTTCCGGAAAAAGAATTTCTTTTACAAGAAAACAGTGGGAGTGGCATTGAACTTGATGAAGTTCAAGAAACTCCAATAGACATTACAGAGACACCTAGTCTAGACCCACAACCAATAACTCATAATGATGAGCTATCAGTTGAACCTAAAACAACACCACCTCTTCGTAGATCTGATAGGACACGCAATATTCCAGAGAGATACGGATTTCTCATAAGCGAATCGAATGACGTGTTACTCATAAGCGATGACGAACCTATCAGTTATGAAGATGTTCTGAAATGTTCAGAAAGGGACAAATGGCTTGAAGCCATGAAGTCGGAAATGGATTCCATATACGAAAATCAAGTATGGGACTTGGTTAACCCACCTGAAGGGATTAAACCCATAGGGTGCAAGTGGGTTTTCAAGAAGAAAACCGACATGGAAGGTAATGTTGTTACCTTTAAGGCTAGATTAGTGGCAAAAGGACATCGTCAGAAACAAGGAATTGATTATGACGAAACCTATTCGCCAGTAGCTATGCTTAAATCCATTCGGATGCTCCTAGCCATAGCAGCTCATTATGATTATGAGATATGGCAAATGGATGTGAAAACAGCTTTCCTTAATGGAAACTTGCTTGAGGATGTATATATGATACAACCTGAAGGTTTCACATCGATTGATAAAACCAAAGTATGCAAGCTTCGACGATCCATATATGGACTCAAGCAAGCATCCAGGAGCTGGAACATCCGTTTTGATGAGATAATCAAAGAGTTTGATTTCTCACAAAATCCTGACGAACCTTGGGTGTACAAGAAGGTTAGTGGGAGTGCAGTCGTATTCCTAGTATTATATGTCGATGACATATTGCTTATAGGAAACGATATATCAGTCTTACAGACAGTTAAAATTTGGTTGTCCAAAACTTTCTCCATGAAAGACCTGGGAGAAGCAACCTATATCCTTGGGATTAGAATCTATAGAGATAGATCAAAACGGTTGCTTGGTGTTTCGCAGTCTACATATATAGACCGAGTGCTAAAAAGGTTTAGCATGTCGGAATCCAAGAAAGGTTACCTTCCCATCAAGCATGGGATCAACCTTTCAAAGTCTATGTGTCCGCGCACAGAAGACGAGAGGATTTGCATGAATAAGATTCCTTATGCATCCGCGATAGGATCTATCATGTATGCTATGTTGTGTACTAGGCCCGATGTATCGTATGCTCTGAGCGTCACAAGCAGATACCAGTCGGATCTAGGAATGGATCATTGGGCGGCTGTCAAGACAATCCTTAAGTACTTAAGAAGAACTAAGGATGTGTTCCTAATATATGGAGAAGGAGATATGGTAATACGTGGGTATACAGATGCCAGTTTCCAGACAGATAAGGATGACTCCAAATCTCAGTCTGGATACGTATTTACTTTGAATGGAGGCGCAATAAGTTGGAAAAGTTCCAAACAAGACACCATAGCGGATTATACCACGGAAGCAGTTTGGATCAAGAAGTTTATCTCAAAACTTGGTGAGGTTCCAACCATTGATGAAGCAATACCGGTTTATTGCGACAACAATGGAGCTATTGCACAAGCAAAGGAACCAAGGTCTCATCAGCAATCCAAACACGTGCTTCGCCGCTATCACCCGATCAGAGAGATTATAAGTAGAAATGATATACAAATTGAGAAAATTCCCACTGAAAGGAATTTAGCGGATCATTTAACTAAGGCCTTGCCTCAGAGCAAGTTTGAGGGTCATGTTAGAGCCTGTGGTATTGGATACCGTAGCGATTGGCATTAGGCCAAGTGGGAGTTTGTTAGTGATATGAGAGAAGTGTCCTAAGGCATCGCCTTATGATTGTAAACATTTATTTTAATAAATGATAATTCACTATTTGAGTATACATGTTTGTGTATTTGATTGGGATCTTAAACTCATCTACTGAATGTCCGTAATACAATTCACAGCATAAGAGAATTTGTGATGGGATCACAACTAGTGATTATCTCTAAATGTGCAATTGTGAAGTATTGAAAATATCCCTAGTCGATGAATTGATAAATACGGACACTATCAATTCTGTTGAGACTAGCATGGGTTATTCTCTAATCAGCTGATTCTCACTGGCTGGTGACATTGGGATGTCCGGAGATAAACATGGATGCTAGTTAAGGGAACTAGTTCATTGGAGTGACTAGCTGTAAAACTTCATATGGTAATCTATAAAGATATGTCACTGAAGTTATTACTGCTGCTTAAGTGCGATGTTCCTTTGACTTGCGGTGTTCAAGTCATCTTGGTCATGGAGACTTATACTTTAACATCTTAAGCAAGCATCTCCAAGGAGGTGTGGACCCAGGATGATTGGGTATAAGCCGAAGTGCCCGAAGATGTTTGAACAGCCTACAAAGGATTCACCACTCCTTGTGAGGAGATGTATACCCAGGCCTATCGTCGGATTGTTACTCAAAGCCTCTGGCCAGAGCATATCATGTTTAGAGTGCGAGTCTCTTAAATACATGAGAGTAATTAGAAATCCAAAGGACGAGAAAGACATTACTTGGGCTAGGTGTGACGTAGTCAGTCTAGTGGGGACTGACACAAATAGACCGTGTCCTGAACCAAGTGGGTATAAGATGGTGAAGGGAATGGAGCACGATTCATTAGAGCTGCTGAAGGGTTTCGGAATTACTTCTGAGGTCAAACCGTTGATCTTTCGATTAATTGGGGGTCATGATGTACTACTAGGTGCCACTCATGACCGTTCTATAATTGGTTAATTATAGACGGCCAACATAAATCAAAAGCCTATTTAGTCACACGCACTACGAGTAATCCGAGAGATTTAAAACGAGTTGAAAATTAGATTTTCCAATCAAGAGAAATAAGTCGAATCTGAGTTAATCAGAGGCGCAACGGAAACTTAAAATGGCTAAGTCTTTTGAAGGCTTATTGGGCGAATTAAATGAGTTTAATTCGCGATTGGTTCGGCTCGGTTTGGCCGGCCAAAGAGGGTGTTAACCCCCTTTGGTTTGGCCGGCCACAACAAGGGGAAGAAACCAATTTATTTGGTTTAATTAATAAAATAAATCTAGCGCGATTTGTTTTATAAATTATGGATAAATAAATTTGTATAAAGAAATTTATATAAATAAATTTATAGAAATTTATTCTTTTTATGGAAATTAAAATGATCCATGGAATGGTTTATTTTAATTTTATAAAATCAATTATGAATTGATTTTTTCATAATAAGAAAGTTTATAAATTTCTTATAAAATTTATTCCATAATTAAAGGAGAGAAGTATTTGTTTTATTATAAAGTTAGTTATAATAAAACTAGGCATAACGAAATTATTCATAAGAAAGATTATAAGATAAATTTCTTATGAAAATTAATTCCATTAATTCCGTTAAGAGGGAGACTTGGCAAGGGAGAATCAACTATATAAGGAACCAAAGGCAAGCCTTGAATTCCTAATCAATTAATCAAGAGATTAGTTTCTCTCTCTCTCTCTCTAGGGCCGGTGCCCCTCTCTCTCTAGGGCCGGCTCTCTCTCCTCCCCTAGGGCCGGCGCAACTCCCAAGGTGGGCGTGAGCTTCATCCACCAAGACGACCTCGGAGAAGAAGAAGCGGATCACATCTCCTTCCTTCTCGGAATTTAGATTCCGTCTCTTGGTGGTTAGTTTCCTTTCTTCTCTCTTGATCTTCTAGTTGTGCCTTTAGAGAATCTAGTAGTTCTCGTCGGCACAAAACTCGTGGCTTTGCGAAGTCATCCCGAAGAGAACTCGGCGTGGACGCGAATAGAGGCGAAGCTTCCAAGGGACGCTACGGTTGGATCTCGTCCCTTTTCTTCGAGTTACGCGAGGTACAAAGTAAATTAGTTTACTTTTCCGCAAAGTTTTATTTTATGATCATGTCCACACACCATAAGGTTGCATGCTAGATACGTGGTTAGAATAATTTGAGAAATTATTTTATGCTAATTCTTCCGCTGCACGTAAAAATTTAAAATTTTACAAACACGTATCATTGTCAACATGCACCCGGTCCCAACAGTTACCAACTAGGACTTAACCTGATTCCCCACTAGGTTTGCCTAACACTCAAGTTAGGTCTAGTCTCTCGGTTGACTTCCACCTTGCCAGCATGCGATCTCCCCGATCCATCTGGACTTCACCTAGTCCCACTAGGTCTTCTCCCATGCCAGCGTGCGAACTCCCCGATCCACCTGGACTTCACCTAGTCCTACTAGGTGTGCCTAGTCCCACTAGGTCTTTTCCCATGACAGCGTGCGATCTCCCCATTCCACCTGGACTTCACCTAGTCCCACTAGGTGTGCCTAGTCCCACTAGGTCTTTTCCCATGCCAGCGTGCGATCTCCCCGATCCACCTGGACTTCACCTAGTCAAGTCTCTAGTCAACCTTGACCCACTTGACACCATACGACATTCAAACATAATTATCAAACATCGAAATATCCAAACATAAGCTCACCAAGCTTACCAGACATCGGCTCACCCGAGCCTAGTCAACCTAGGTCAACCCTGACCTAACCAAGATTGCACCAACATTATGGTGAGCATAAATGAAAATAGTAAAAGATTTGGATTGGTCAATAATCTTTTTATATCGTAGAAGTTTGCCAATACTTTCAAGCATGAGATTAACAGTGTGAGTTGCACATGAACTCCAAAAGATACCAGGTCACTTTTCTTTCATCAATTTAGCTGCAGTCATATTGTTAGTGACATTGTCTGTTACAACCTGAACAATATTCTGGCTCCTACTTGTTCAACATACTTGTCAACATACTCAAAAATAAATTCAGCTGTATGTGCCTCATCTGAAGACTCCTTGGACTCTAAAAATATAGTACCTTCCTTGCAATTAACACTTAATTTAAGATACTTCTTCTTTTTCTATCACTTCATGCATCTGTCATGATCGAGCATCCATTCTTTTCCCATTCTTCTTCATGTTTCTTCAACAGTTGTTTTGTTCTTTCAACTTCGACTTTTAACAGTGGTTCCCTTAGTTGATATTGAGTTGGAGGCTTGAATCCTGGTCTAAATTGACCCACTGCTTCCATTAGTTACTTGAAGCTATCATTATCAACGACATTGAATGGGATTTCATTTTCATAAACTCATCTCCTAACATATTGTTGAACTTGTTGAGTTCTCTCCTTGAAAAGAGCCTCATTTATATTTTTTTGGCGAAACACTTTACTCCCACTTGAACTTACATTTTCTGGAGCAATTACTGATGCAAATCTATCTATGGGGCCAAGAGGAAGAGGTTTTTTAGATGGATCTATCCCTTCAATTTCAGAACCTTTCTTCTTCATCAGGATAAATAGTCATCTCTACTCTACAACTTTGTTCTTCCATTATTGTATTCTTCTTTCTGTTCCTCCCTTCTAAAATAGTCTGTTTGCACTTGCTTTTATCTTCTTGAGATGCTTTTCGATAACCAGATACATTTCCATGTATATTTCCAATGTGCTCCTTAATCCTATATACTCCTCCCGACATTATTTTTCCACACAACTTGCATTTAATTTTATCATGGTTCTTAGGATCAATCAACATCTCAAACTCCCATCCAATGTCATTTGACTTTCTTCTAAGAATCCCGGATTCAGGTTGAGTAATTGATGCCGTCGAAGATGGATTACTTGCCATTGTAGAGCAGAAATAATCTAAAAAATAATTTAAAAATAAATTTAAGAACTTTAGAATCATTAATAAATTATAAAAAATTAAAAAATATATATATAAAATATAAATTTTAAATATAAATTATATATAAATATATTTTTTTTAGATTTTAAATATAAATTTTTGAATAAGAATATGATTTATAATTAATAAATATGATTTATAATTTAAAGTTTCTATTTATTTAAGGAAATGTTTAAAATTTTAAATAAAATTTAAAAAAAATTAAAAAAAAACAGCGTTGGCACAGGCGCTGTTGGTGCTGCCAGACGCGCCACGGGGAGCATCCGACGGTGTTGACAACATCGCTGGAGACTTCCAACGGCGTCGGAAATGTCCTGTGACACGTCAAGCCCCACCAAAAGCGTTGCGGGATGCTTCGGGTGGCGTCGGACCCGTCGCCGGAGCCATCCGACACCGCCGGAAGACTCCTACGACGCTTCTGGCGTCACCGAAAATGTCCCACGTCACCGGAAGCGTAAAAAAAAATCTAAACTGTAAACACATACCTACTGCGCACGATACCGGAGGAGGCAATGGCGAGCGATACCGAAGGAGGCAGCAGCGAGCGATTCTGGAGGAGGCGACGAAGGTGTTGGGAGGTGGCAGATGAATCGACGACAGGAGGTTTAGGGCTTTTAAAAAAAAGAAACAAATCGCGATCCCGCAAAACGCGCGACGCTTCGCTTGCGTCGCGTCACGCCGCCTAGGCGACCCCTCTGACTAGCCTGGCTGCAGACACAGTGTTCGCGGTGGCCGATGGGTGTCGAGCGGCTAGGCGACACCTAGGCGCCCGCCTAGCCCGAGTTTTCGATCACTGACTATCTTTATGAAGTCAAGGTAAGTGCGTAGAACATTTTAAATTTCATGGGTCATAACAAACTACAGGAATCCCTAACAAAATAAACAAGAGAAATTTGAAATATCAACTATTTAGTCACTTTCCACCAAAATAATAAACCACAACTCTCCTGTATGTATCAATTCCATAAGCCATTTACATTACCCTCCTCACGCGCTAGCCACAGCATCCGGGCTAGTAGCCTCCGTGATTTACCTCCTCCGGATTAGCCCTGGGACAGGTTGGCGGGGGCGCTGGGGTGAGCGATTCGCCTTTTACCATTAGAAGTCATTTACATTAATTTGATGCAACAAAAAATGAAAAGAATAATTAAATCATCAGACAAATAAAAAATAAAAAATGATAGACAATGTAAATTTTCAACGTGAAATCCAACGTGAATAATATGGCACCCCAATTACAGCGATCCTCGACGGGTTCACCGTGCCCCCCAAGTTATAGTTTTATTCGGGGCAACGGCCAGAGGTCGCCGTCGGTATTTAAGCGACAATCGAACATATACACGAAAAATATCACGTTATTCACGTTGAATTTCACATTATAATTTCACGCTCTTTATCGTAACTCATAAACAATATGCTAACGTCAAGGCCAATAGTCCCAAGTTGTGGTGAAAATGGGAACAATATAAATGAAGAGTAATGATACGCACAGTGAAAGTAAATGCCTCAGTGAAAATTTTGACCGTCAATCGATGGCACGTCCGACGTCCGATCGTCGATCGGACACTACCGGCGGCCTTCGGCCGCCGCCCCGAACCAAACTCTACCCTGGGGGGCACGGTGAACCCGTCGGGGATCGCCACAATTGCGATCTCGCATCATTGACCGTCGATTTCGATGGGTTCACCGTTGCCGGCGATCCTGACGAGTTCACCGTCCTCCCAAGGTATAGTTTGATTCGGGACGGCAATCAGAGGCCGCCGGTGGTGTCCGATCGACGATCGAATATGTACACATTAACTACACGTCATTCACTATAATTTTCACTCTCCCAAATTCACTCTTCAAATTATTATCCTATAAATGAAACACACACACAAAACCTCACCTATCAACATTGCAATGCTCCAAAACCATGTCGATTTCCTCCAATCTATTCCTTTCTCATGCAAGACAATCTCTCGTGGTTTCGCATCAGCAAAAGCCTTCTGTCTTGGTTCAACTTTTACTTCTGCTGCAGAGTTTTCAACCCCGTTCGATGATGCACTTGAAGGTCTGCTTGAATTTGAGCTAGTGGGTCTGCTGGTCTTCTTAATATCTATATCAGAGTCCAGCCTCCTCCAATCCACACCTTTCTCTGATAAAATCTCCTATCTCGGACGTGCAGTAGCAAAAGGACTTGGTCGATTTCTTGTAGGTTGACTCGGAATACTTACATCCCTCTTCGGTGGATCTAAAATAAGCATTCGTCTTCCCTGATCGTTCTGCATTGATTCTTCCCTTCCACTTCCCCATCTGTCAGAATCAGAAAAGGCACGAGAATCTCCAAATCCAGATCCATAGCTAGGGTATTTCGATGGTAGTGGTTTCTTGGCAGTTGACCAGTTATCTACTTCATCAGCTCTAGGTGTGCTGCCACCACCCAGCGAGGTATGCGAATCCCGCCTCCCGCCTACATTCAGTGGAGGAACGTATGGCTTCTTCCTGAACTCCAGTTGTCAACCTCGTCAGCTCTAGTTGGCTGGTCAAAATCCGAAGCCCTAGCAGGCCCCCTCCGTTGCTCCTCATTGACACCACCATAGCCCCTTCTTCCACCGCCGTCTCCTCCCCAAGAACTATCAGCTTCGTTGGTCCTACGGCTGGAATAGCCTCCACGCGCGCCACCTCCACCACCATACCCACGGAATCCGCCGCCCAGGCGGCCATGTTCTAACTCCTCTTGGGACCGCTCCCTCGGGCCAGTAGGGAGAGGTGAATCATCTCGTCAGGTGTAAGGCCCTTCGATTCGAAGGGATCTCGACACCCGCTAGTCGTGGTGCTGCCGCCGAAGCTAGCCGCATTAAACTGAGTGAGGGGGATGGCGACCCCCTTTTTCTTCTTCTGCCTCGAAGAGTTCGCCGCCTCTTTTAGGCTGGGGAAGGTCTGGGGTGACTCGCCGGCGAGGAGGGAATCGGGGGGAACCTCCTCCCGCTCGCGCTCCTCGGCCACCGCTTGCTCGGCGTCGAGTGCCCATGCGCCTACGCCGCCCCAAGGTTTCGACATTGATTTGGAGATGGAACGAATGAGAGTGCGAAACAACAAGAGAGCAGCAAATTGGGGTTCCCTGCTCCACCGGGGCAAGGGAACTGCTGCCGTAATGATCAAGCCGCCAAACGGATTTGGCATCGAAAACAATTATTAAATTTAAAATGAAAATAATAATAATTAATAATGATATAAAACGTAATGATCAAAAAAATTACTATAATTATTTAATAATTTTGAAAATATTAAATTAGAGAAATTTTTTTAAAACTAAAATATCTTTTAATATATATATTTTTAAAATGAGACACATTCATACCGGTAAATGTTCTGATTTTATATATATATATATATATATATATATATATATATATATATATATATATATATATATATATATATATATATATACTTTATCCCCTTTTCGAACCCATTAATTCGAGAGGTGAATAGATGATCCACTTGGTTTTATTGAAGTTTTTTTTATTAGCAATCGATTTCTCCGAACAATGATTAACGAGGTTTTTTCAACTAACCTCGGGCGACTGACTCAGTTTTACGAAAGTTTTCCACTGACCGCCAGGGTAAATCGGAAAGCACTCACAGTGGGCGATTTAGAAGCCCAGCATCCCAGGATTCGCGCTCCATTTGGAGGAAAAATTTCTGCAAATACAATTAGGTGTATTGGATTTCTAGATTGTTTTGTTGTGAGCATTTTCCGTTGTGAGCGTTTTCTGATTTATCTTGATTGTAGGTAGAAAATTTTCATGAGATGAGATCGGTCATTTCAGATTCAACGTTACCCAACCTAATTAATTATTTCCACTAACAACCCGAGTAAATTAAAAAATATTCAGGAAAAATTATCCAAGCTATTAATTTTTTAAAATTTATAGTTCCACTAGGAGAAAATATACACTAATGTTAAAATTCGAATCTTAAATTTCTAAGATTCCTAATTAATTACTTGGATGGCCTAATCACAGCTATGTAGCTAGGGACAAATATTTTGACTTTCAATTAGGGATGGCAATGGGTCGGGTTCGGGTCGGATTCTATATCCTCCGTATCCATACCTATCGGGTATCGGATATCCATCGGGTATACCCATACCCATTAAAGGATCGGATATCTTATATACTAATAATTTTTTTTCTTTCTATCCAACTATATCACTGAACAAAAGTACATTATAATTAATATTAAAGTTAAAAAAATATATATCTATAATTTTAAAAATAGATTAAACATATATATAATCTATTTCTAACGTTAATACAAATTATTAGTAGGTTTTGGGAAGAAAAATCTTTAATGTATATATGTATTTTTTATTTAATCGGGTATTCGGGTCGGATATCGGGAATTGGTAGTGCCTCTATATCCTCCTCCATTCGGGTCGGATATCGGATTCTCCGTCGAATTCGGGTGAAATTGCCATCCCTACTTTCAATCGTCTTGAAACTTGCATGCACAAGATAACTTTGATTTTAATAATCAGTAGGAATTTATCAAAGAGCACACGTATAGCTAGAAAATTTTTAAATCATGCACCGGATTTTAGAATAACTATAGGACATACTGACTTTAGGTGATCTCCCCGTTCTAGCTTTCCATACATCGGTTTCTAATGCATCCAAGCCATATTTTTAAAAAATCTAATTTAAAAATAAGTTATGTAGTTCGAATACACATAACTTCATCATGTCTCTCTCTCACTTACTCTCTCTCTCTCTCTTTGTTGTGTAGCATTGAGTTTCGTGCTTAGCATACCTTAAATACATCGTTATCACAAACGAGACCTAAAATAAGTAATATTTGAGGGCACCGTCCAATTTCTTATAGTCTCATTAATCCATGGAACGTAAAATTAGTTCAACTAGACCTGTCTAGATTGATCAATGGATTTTAATCGAAATTCATCGATAGACCTAGACAGGAATGATTGGATTCATTTCAAGTCCTATAAAATTTTGAGATTATAAGAAATTTAATGATATGCTTTATTATTTATTTCGACTTCTCTAAAAATATTATAATATTATGTTTATTTTTGGCTAGACTGGAGATGGAAATGGAAGCAGCTTTGGTGGATGAGGATGTTGACGGAGCCTATCCCAATCAAGAGAGAGTCATGGGATCCTGTCCTCAAGCAAGATTTCTGTTAATTCTTTACGATTAATTGTAATATTGTATAGTTGCATTTGATTTACATATTTGATATATATTCTTTGTGTCCAATCCACAAATAAACCCCCAGTAGCATTTTATCTTGAAATTATAATTCACATGGTATAGAGACGATTCGAATTGTCCTATACTGCACTGGAATAGAGGATTCGTTACTAAATTTTATCATATATAGCATGATGATACGGTATATCAGTTAACTACTAACTTACTTTAGTTGATTGATTGCATCCACAGAGTAGATTATTTAGATCCAAATGATTACTTGAGTCAATTAATCTTCTATCCAAGCAGCGTAGCCTATAGATCAATGACTCTTTTCTTGGAGTGCTCGAGCAATTGATTGATTCTATAGTCGATTATTTTTTCTCAACTGATTATCTAATTAACTGATTCATGAATAAAAATATTAGAAATATTGGTAGTCTAATTAACTGATCCATGAATAAAAATATTAGAAATATTGGTAGTCTAGCCTGAGTCAAGTATTTAATCAACTCAATCATTACTCAACTGAAATATTTACTTTGACCCATATCAAGTTGGAGCCCTCGCCTAAGTTCAATCTAATAAAACTCAAATTATAAATTACTTATAGACTCTCCGTTTATCAATTTAAGTTGAGTCTATCGGATTGATCCACTCCGTCAAACAATTTAAGTATGTTAATTGATATATATTTTCTCACCCATTTAAAGGTGGGCCCAAGCGGGTTAATCCTCCTGGGACGGATCAGCGTGGGTTCGGCCCATGACGAGCTTGAATTGGCTGATGAGTTAGAGATTTTTTTTTTTCAAAACTTAAAATTATAGAAAATTCAATAGATTCACAGGCTTAAACCGCCTAATCGAAATCAAATCTCAAAATTTTAATATTTTTTATTTCGTTGGAGTTTTACATTTTTAATTTTTAAGAGACTATTTCCTTTGCAAGTTCAGAAATGACAACAGAGACGTTGCTGTGAAGATGAAAAATATATCCAACATTTTTTTATACAAGTTATAAGTAAAATCGAAAAGTTGACCAGCTCCTTCTATCGAAATAAATAGGTGGGAGCTCAAAGAAGGAATAAAAGTTTTCAAAACGTGAATGAAGATTTTGATAATTTTTTTTAACTGTCACATTTTCATTTTTTTTTTGCCTTTGAGTTGTTCCGTCTAACTTATAATTCGTTTTTAATTGGATTAGATTGGAGATTTCTCAATCCATCAAAATGACCGACACATATAAGAGCTCTACTCTCGTCTTACTTAAATATCTTTATTAAGAGGCTTATGCTTTGAAATGTCCTTGCTTACTAAGAAGTCTCATTTGAGACTTAACTTCCTTAGGGCATCTTCAACTCATATATCAAAATGTCAAATTTAATGTAAAATCTATACCATTTGACTCCAACTAATACACTAAATTTCCACACTATATTTGGTATGGGAATAATGTATCATCATAGATGGTGATGTACTATTCGCACACCATATTAATTAGTGTGGGAATTTTCTATTTTTTTTTAAATTGTAAAAAATCTTATTATATTATATAATTAATAAAATCAAATATAATATATATTCTTAAATATTATATTATTAAATATAATAAATAAACATTAATTTGTAATTATTATTTTTTCTGCATTATTTATAGTAATATTAATTATTTATTATAAATTTAAATTAAGTATATTTAATAACATATTTTATTTAATAACATATTTTTATTTTATATTTAATTTATTAAAAAAGTTTATTTATAATTTATTAATTATAATTACATTTATAAATTATATTAGTAATTTTGAAGGTTAAGGTCTCGTAATATTGTATTGTTTGTTTTAAATAAAATTAAGTAATTAATTTTATCTTAATTTTATGTGATTTTATAATATTTTTAAAATGTATTTATGAAAATCATAATTTTTTATATAGATTATTCAAATTCAATTTTTTTTAAAAAATTAACCTATTAAATATAAATGAAGTATTAATTTTAAATATAATAATAATTAATAAAAAAAATAATAAACTAAAATGTACATTGAAGATTAAATTACGAATAAAAAAATAGAATATTCTAATAAATATTTTTTTTATGATATATTATGAGTGGGTTGGAATTGAAATAATTTTAATCTTAAAATTGTATTATTTTAATATGAAAATTATATTAAATATAATATTTATGTTGGGAACTGGGAAGTTATCTTATTTGTCTTATTATCGATCAACCTTTTTCTCTTTCACACTTTATTTTTCTTTATTTTACCCCTTACATTTCTCTTTCACACTTTTTTTTATTTTACCTCTAAAATACCCCCGGGGCTATGGTACAACAATAGGGTAATTAATCATTAACCCAGACATTCACGGTTCGATCCCCAACTATGATACATTTTTCAAAAAAAATTTCTCTAAATGGGGCGCGAATTCTGAGACGCTGGGCTTCTAGACTGTCCATCGTGAGTGCTTTCCAATTTATCCTGGTGATCGATGAAAAATTTCTATAGATCGAATCAGTCATCTCAGGTTCAATTTATCTACTGTCTGATTCATTATTTTTTTTATTTTACCTCTAAAACATTAAAGTAGTATATTTTACCCTTATACTTTTTGAAAACAAAACACATCTAGATTGTCCCCTGAGTTTTTTTTAATGTATTGGCCATGTGGCCTAAAGTACTTTACTAATATTTTCATCAAATTATCTTTTAAAATTTCATTAATATTTATACGCCACTTAACTTTTAATTTTACTATCAAAACGACCGCTTCCATAGAAACTTTGTGATGATTAAAAAGAATGAAACGGACAATTTGGGCATTTTGATAGTAAATAACAATATTAAGGTGTTTTTAGATTAATACAAATTTAAGGGATATTTTATAAACTTATTAAACCACAAGGGCATTTTAATTATTAATATGCTGTAAAGTTACAATTAGTTAATCAATATATCCCTGTGTATAGGAGTGAAAAAAACTCGGTTAAATTCAATTAATCGGTCAAATTGAAACAGTCAAATTTAACAGTTTGATTTAATTATTTTAGAAATTATGTTTTTAAAAAAGAAATGATACGGACAGTAAAAATGAATCCTTCAGTAAAATTTTGATCGTTATTCGGTGGTACGTCTGACGTCGCTCGCCGATCGGATACTACTGGCGGCCTCTGATCGCCACCCCGAATCAAACTATATCTTGGGAGGACGGTGAACCTGTCAGGATCGCCGACAACGTTGAACTCATCGAAATCGACGGTGAATGATGCGAGATGATAATTGCGGCGATCCTCGACGGGTTCACCGTGCCCCTCAGGGTATAGTTTGGTTCGGGGTACCAGCCGGAGGCCGCCGGTAGTGTCCGATCAACGATCGGACGTGCCGCTGATTGATGATTAAAATTTTCACTGAAATATTTATTTTACTATGCATATCATTATTTATTTAAAAAATATCAAATTTCAATTTTATAACTCTTAATTCGATTAAATCGAATAAATCAATATTAACAACAAAACCGAATAGAACACCTGCATCAATATAAAAAATCGACACCACAATGATATTGCATTTCAAAAATTACTCATTCAAAAATAGTATCATTCTCGATACCATAATAATATTGATTTTACTATAACACTATAAAATTTTATAAAATCAATACCACAATAATATTAATTTTACATCATAGTTCAATTAATTAATTTTTCAATCGAATTAATAAATATTTTATTAATTTATTTTTTTTAAAAGATTTATCGGTTGGGCTAATTGAAAAAAAATTCAATTGATTAGGTTTCATGCTAGTTTGAAACCTACGTGAGCCAGAAAACAAAAACCTTTGGGGAAGAGACTAGAACAAAAAACAACAAATGTTTGCACCAGTTAGAAAGACTAAATCATAAAAACTCATGAAGAACGCATAATTAAACATGATGAAAATATAAATAAAATTAAATATGATAACTACAACCCCTGTTTAATTTTATCAGATGTCTTCAAAAAGACGCATCAGCCCCATTGTAATTATACAAGGAGAAGGTTACAAAAAATAGTCACTCTGAACCAAGTGACTCACTAATTCTACCTGTATAGCAAAAGTAAACGAGACAGGCGTTTTGTATTATACAGTGTGGCATATTTTGTACAAATTGTGGCCTCATCTATACAAGAAGAACGTTATTTGGCCAACATAATCCATGAACTAGAATCACGCAAGGCAAAAAATAATACAACTTGAGCTCGTGGAACAGAGATCAATCAAACCTTTTTCTTTCTCCGTTGAATTTTCTTCTGCATGATTAGTGGTTCGCCTCAAACCTAGAAAAAACTTCACAAACATTCATTATGGGCTTTGTTGACACAATCACGATGTGAGCTCTTTTTGACTGATGCGTAGAAAGCAGCAAACGGGAGTTCAGAGATATTTCTGAAGGGTCACAAGGAAGGAAAGACTATAGTTTTGCCGAGGACGAAAAGCACGAGTGTCAGCTCAAGGAAGAAAATGGTATTCAGCAAGGTTCGGTCAACTGTCCATCCAAAGATTGTGATACCGCCAGGGTTGGACTGCAGATAAATAACTGTAAAAGTAGTAGGAAAGAAACATAAGTAGAAGACCATGAGAGAACAAAAACCAATTTGTATCGCTGGCATTCTGAACCTTCTGGCAAAAAGAAAGCCCCATTCAGAACCTTATGGTGGTCGATACAAAACCAAGGTATATGATAATTTAATAATGACTATCTGACTAGACAAATATTTTCCATATGTTTCAGAAAACTTTGCAATTCATGAGGTGAATTAAAAACAAATCCAATAAGGGTGCTCAGAACTTTTTCCTCTCTGCACTGGACAAATGGGAGGGAAAGAACAGTCAAAATAGCTACAGATGAAATTGACAAAGCAACAGACAAGCTAGCAGGTACAAAGGGCAACTCCTCAAAGAAGGTAAAGGAATTTGCAAACTTATCAGTCCAAACATCTGACAGAGAAGCTATTCATCTCCAACATAACTTTGTGGAATGTTCATTTCTGATTGTTGCAACTGCTTGGAAGCATTTGAAATTATTTAGGAATTTGTAACTGTAAGATATCAAACTCAGGATTTTTAAGCACTTCAACAGTTTAGGCCTATCTCACAAACTTAACAAATGTCATGAGACTTTGGATCCCAGGTCCCATAGGCTGAGTAATGACCCCTAGAATCCAGCTTTCTAAAGAGAGATGGGTTTGTCGATCAACATTAATCATTCTACAATTGAATGCTAAAACTTGAGTTTTCCGGTTTATAAATTACATATAGTAGAGAATGCCAGCATAAAACAAGAAACTTAGTCTAAGTTGTGTCATTCTATGTATGCTATGGACTTGATTCAGATAAAAGAACAACAACAACAACAACAACCAAGCCTTATCCCACTTGATTATGATAAAAGAAATAAGTTTTAAATCATACAAGGAGAGCTAAGCTGTGTGAATATAGCAGCAACATTTTATAGGTGAGCCCCTTCATCAGTTTCATATGCATGAATGCTAAGCACACGATCAAACCATAATTGCACTTCAGCATGTATTTGCAGTGACAAAAAAGTTACTTTGAACCTGATTAAGTTAGATTACTGAACCTAAGTCAAATTATAACTAATGTCAAAGAGAATATAGACTGTTATATATGAGACCTGTAATTGGGGCACAACGTCAATTTAAAAAGAACTTCAAGATAAAAGATTGTGAACATTACATACCAAGGGCGTGCCGCTTGTGATATGAAGTAAAAGAAGTTAACTGAGCATTGTTATAAGTTGTCACATTTTCTAGTGATTCCAGATCACTTTCAGAATAATCTCTTAAAAAGGAACTTGCCGAAACAGCCTTGATATCACCAGAACCATTTGCAGTTCTCATTTGAGACCCAATCGGACAGCATGTCGCATAGGCATGCCACCTACTTGCTAAGGATGCAATGCCTTGAGCCCTGTGAGAAATTTTTGAAGCTGCATTCAAACAGAGAACAACGACAACAACTTGAACAACAGAAGACACCTGTTAACATGAAAACACAAATTAATTTTCATATTCTAGAGATATGTTTGCAGGAAACTCAGAACTAGTATATAAAACTGAAAATTACATGATAAGAGTTTATACTTACGGCTAAGCTTCCAGCATTTGTGAAATTAATATTTCCACTATATCCAGTGGTCTGAAAAAGGGTGACAAATTGACTCACTGTGACGACCAAGAAAAGCAAAAGGAGGAATATGCGGAATCTATGACTGATTTTTGAGAGATAAAAGCGTAAGCGCATATGTTCCTCCAAACACAGAAAAGTTTCTACATCTCTTTCCAAAAATTTTCCATAATCTTCAAAGTGAATAATTTGCAAATTACACACAAGATTGAATAACAGACAAGCTGATAAAAGAATGATTGTTAGATAAACCCATGACAACATTGAAGCCATCAAAACGGCAGTGGATCTCCATGCAGACTCATGGAAGGTGTACATAAAATGGACAGTTTCACGAGCAGCCATCACAATGAAGCAAGGCAATATCCACCGAACTAGCAAATGAAAGAACTCCTGCCATTTGATAAACAATAAAATTCTCAGCAACATCAATGGAAGGTCAAATTTTCATTGAGAAGCAAATGGAAAAGACTCCAATAAGATAAATGTAAAATGAAAAGTTGAGTTTAGACAAGAATAGGAATTAGATGTATACTGAGTTATTCCTTGTTTTGAGTAGAAAGAAACTGTTGAAAAGGAAGTATGGAAAATATGGTAGATGTTCTTGTACAAGTTTTTATTAAAGATCTGCCATATGAATTATTTAAAGTTGGCCTTATTGAGATGGTGGATCTGAATAAATGAACTTCCAAGAAAACAGTGGAAATTAAGAAAGATAACTGAATTGATTGGTTAAATATGTATTCTATGCTCTAATAAAAGGAAGAATTCTGAAAGCAATTTAGATTATGGTTTCCAACATAATATTCCCCTTAACAAGAACAAATTCTGAACTTGTGTCTTTAAAATTTAGATTCTGGTGAATACAATATTTTATTCTCTAAACAGTAGGACAATTTCTAACTTCTGATGGTATTCATGGTCTCCCAAAAAGACTTTTCCTCAATAGCATCATGAAAATTTCACATAAAATCTTTTCCAGTGGTATAGACCTCTTCCAAGGGCATTCTTTTCCTTAATCATGTTTTGTATTAGCACAATACAAAACGTGGAGGTGATTATTGTGCCCATTTCTCTTGGTGTGTGTTGTATACAATCTAAATCTAAATGTTTAAACATATGGATTTCACATTGTGCAATCAATATACATTGTTTAAGTCTGTTAATATAAATTTTGACACTTGCCATCTAAAACATTTTCTGTAAGAGGGGAGAATAGCACATTTGGCAATCAAGAAGGTAATTAATTGTATATGCATCTTGCACAAATGCCTTAACATCTTAATAAAACTACTATATGATCACACTTGAAAAGGTTTACAAATCATTTGTTCTGTATGCTATCCACTATAATAATTCATAATAGCACGATATACAAGGTAATATTCATCAGAAAACAAAATTGGGGGAAGCTGCATATTTGTCAAAATGCAGAGGGATCAGCAGATAAAGAATTCTAATAATTAGCCATATCAAATTGTTAAGATTCGTAAATTGAAATTATTGAGAAAAATGAAAAAAAGTCAAAAAAAAAAAGTTTAATATAAAAGATGACAAATGATTGAATCAATCACAATAAGGATATATGTTATGTTCGTGAAATAGCATAATAATGCAATATAATTAATGAATGGTATCATTAATTAATTAGTCATATTATTGTTGATTTCATATTATTCTTATTAGGTTAATAATGCCATATCATTATTGCTATCATTTAATAAGATAATATTAAAAATATATCAATTAATATAATTAAATTATTGATAATAAATCATATTTTATTAGTACAGAATCAATAGTTAATATTTAGTATTCTCCATGGTTAAACCAAATAGATTATGTATAGCTTTTCCATATTATCCAATCTGAGAAGAAGCTTACAATCCAGCATGGAAATAGTTTAAAATGTAGGGTATAGAGAGCTGCTACATTTCTTTCACCAAATGTATCCCAGAAACCAAAGATGTTTTGGAACTGTTGAACAATAATATACCCTCAGATCCCATCTGGTCCAACTAACCAAAAAAGTAACAAAATTAAAAAAAAGTAATAAAAAAAATGCACCCAAGCAACAAAAGTCCAAAAAAAGACAAAAATAGTTTCCATAACAAGTAGTCTAATTCTGTTAACAGATAGGTGCATGACTAAAGGGGAGATGACTAGGCACAATCCAGTAAATAAAAATTTTAATTTGTTTTGCAAATGCAAGACTTATATAATATGTTAGCATAAAAATAACTTTAATATTTGTTAGTGTACAATGGAAATAGGATAGACAAATATAACAAAAAAAATACAAATCCAAAGGATATAATGTGATTTAGACCCCAGATTCCACTCTACTACCTCTTGATTCATTAGGTGAGTCACACCTCGAAATCCCCTACAAAAAAAAAAAAAAAAAAAAAAGAAAATGCTATGCTTAGAGAAAAATCTCAAAGAAAACCTCAAGGAATGACGTGACACTTTATATGCAGCGATCTCCGACGGGTTTACCGTGTCTCCCAGGGTATAGTTTGATTCAGAGCGGCGGCCAAAGGCCGCCGATGGCGTCCAGGCGACAATCGGAAGTGTGCATGTAAAGTGTCACGTCATTCCTTGAGATTTTCATTGAGATTTTTCCTTGAGCGTATCATTGCTCAAAAAAAAAAAACTCCTTCTAGAGGGTGGAGAAATCTTGTACATAAATATCTTAATCTTTTTAGTGTGAACCTTATTATGCAAAGAATAGCTATTAAGTTGCGTCACGACCATTTTGGTCGACCTCTATAGCTCAGTCTAAAACTATGGAGTTTTAACTGCTTTTTTGAAAACTTAGTTTTTAGTATACCAAAGTTCATTATTAAAACCGAACTTACAACAATACGATACTAACTAAAGATTATTTTATTGTTTATTTAATAAAGATTCAAATTATCATATAAATTTCAATGAATAAAGATTCATCAATTCTAATGTTTTGTTTTATAAACTATATTGAATCCTTGAATCTCGACGATTCAACATAAATTGACTATTATTATTTCAAGTAAGCCGCCATGGTGAAATTGGTAGACACGCTGCTCTTAGGAAGCAGTGCTAGAGCATCTCGGTTCGAGTCCGAGTGGCGGCATCCTATCCTATCAAAAAAATCTTCTAAAATAGACACAATGGATCCTATACAATGGCTCCTATAATGTATTCAATTCTCGATTTCAATTCTCTTATGGGACTCCTTTTTATGATATTTACAATTTTAGAACATATATTGACTCATATCTCTTTTTCGATAATTTCAATTGTTATTACGATTTATTTGATGACCTTTTTTGTCCACGAAAGCGTAGGATTGCCTGATTCATCAGAAAAAGGAATGATAGCTACTTTTTTATCTATAACGGGATTATTGGTTTCTCGTTGGATTTCTTCGGGACATTTTCCCTTAAGTAATTTATACGAATCATTAATTTTCCTTTCGTGTAGTTTATCCATTATTCATACCATTTACAAGATGGGGAATCATAAAAATGATTTAAACACAATAACTGCATCAAGTACCATTTTCACACAAGGCTTTGCCACGTCGGGTCTTTTAACTGAAATGCACCAATCCGTAATATTAGTACCTGCTCTACAATCTCAGTGGTTAATGATGCACGTAAGTATGATGTTATTAAGCTATGCCGCTCTTTTATGTGGATCATTATTCTCAGTGGCTCTTCTAGTCATTACATTCAAATGGTCCAACTAAATAGTCGACCCATACAATTCAGTCAACTGAATTTCAATTGAATCTAGAATAAAATATTTTCTATCATGAGCAAAACATCTACAGTTGATTTCTAAATTGACTTGATTATTTAGTTGACTAAATTTGCTTGACTTTGAGTTTATTCCTTAACTTCAACCAAGAACACTTATTTCTTGGTGAGAAGTTGACTTTTGCATCCAATAAGAACTTTGTGAGTTGAATTGTTTGTCCAATAAGTGTGTTGGCTTTTTTGTTCAATAAATGTGTGACATTTTCATTGATGACTTGGTTTGAGTCAACTCCATATATTCTAGTTCACTTAAATCTTGTTAGTGTGAATCTTATTATGCAAAGAATAGCTACTACGTTGAGTCAAGACCATTTTGGTTGACCAACTCAAACTGACCAACTAAATAGTGGACCCATACAATTCAATAAATTGAATTTCAATTGAGTCAATTCAAGCTAGAATAAAAGATTTTCTATCATGAGCAAAATCTACGATCGATTACTAAATTGACTTGATTATTTAGTTGACTAAATTTGCTTGATTTGGAATTTATTCCTTAACTTCAACCAAGAACACTTATTTCTTGGTGAGAAGACATCTAGTAAAAAGTCTACCAATTTTTTTTTTTAAAGTCAAGATTACATTTACTCATGATCTCTTACATCTCACATTTATTCTAGTTTTGATGTCAATGATGCTCCTTGCGCTCAATCCAATCTCAACAAGCCTCTAATACTTCCAAATGTCTAAGCCCTTCATGCTTGACCTGCCCTAGAGTCCTCAATCTAGGTGTTTGAGATATTGAACTAACATCCTCTTGAACACGTAGATCAACCATAACATCTATCAAATCATTAGCTATCTGCTCCACAATCATTTGGTCAAAAGATCTTACCTTCAAGTCTTCTTCAACTTGCCTAGAATCCTCGCCTCCCGATGTTCTTTATTTGCCTAGAAGTGTCGCCTCCAAGTCTTCGATGTTGCGCTCTTGGCCAACACTTATTGGTCTTCCATATTGACCAAACATTCTTAACCATTTGACTTCAATTAAACTTCTTCTATATCTATCAAGGACCATTTGGATTTCTACCAACACCTATTAGACTTTTCTATTTACCAAGTAGCTCTTAAATTTCTATCAAGTACCTTTTGAACGTTTCCATCTGCCAAGTAAAGTGTGGACTTCTTCATTTGTAATCTCTTGGACTTTTCCTTCTATCAAGTACCTTTTGGACTCCCCCTGCCAAGTATCAAGTCAGCCATAACCTACTTGAAATTTTACATTCGGTAAGTATTCAATCAACTTTGACATACAAAAAGTGTATCAAATGACCACTTGCCCGACTTGCAACTAGGTAGCCCCCCTTTACTTTGCTTTCAACCAACCATAAGCTTAAGTAAAGGTTCAAGATTTGAACCAGTCGAAGGCATATAACACAAGAGTCCATCTCACAATCAAAGGCTTCACAACCATTAAGCTTAGGTAGCTCAATCACTATTAGGCAACCACAACATCTTTAGAAAAAGTCAGATGCCCAAAGAAAAAAGAACAAAAGGTTAGAATCACTCAATGTAATATTTTATCACTCTTGTGCCTTCAAATCTTCAACTCCATACATCACCAAGCTCCTTCATAAGATCCAAATTCAAGAACTCAATCCAAGCAACACCTCAATACAAGCCTCCCTCTATCAAATTTACTAAGATTCTCCTCAAGCTTCAATGCAACAACTGGATCCAAGTTAATCTCTCAAACACAAAATTTCCACGATTGCCGCATCCATAAAACAGTCTTATCAAGTCTATCGAGCTTCATGCTCCACTCGATTCATGCCTCTACTCTCATGCATATGATCTCCACGATCATTAAATCTACAAGTTCCGTGAGCTCCAGTTGACCAAGGCCTTCAATTCTCGAGCATACATCCTCATGTGTATTATCCAACTACTGTTAATGCACCTATCAAAATATAAAACACAACTAGCTTAAATATTATTGCCAACATATCAAAACAACTTGGTCTAACTCAACCACAAAGTAGAATTCATTTACACAACAATATAACTTATAGTTTTATATAATCATACACTATGATCTTATATACTAATATACTATAATTTTTATATTCATATACTAGATTTTGAATTTTAAAACTTATATTTAAAACTTAAAATTGTAGCATGATTGTTTAAACCTCAATATGTAATGTGCGAAATTCAAAAAGTGGTACATTGAAATAAAAATATTCGATATATAGATATATACGACTAAGGTATATGATTACATAAAACCACAGTATATATCATGTATGTTTTTAAAGACAGCATAATAGAAGCTTTGACAATTGTGCTAGTGAAGCTTTAGATTAGTGTTTATATGGTACAAAATACAACCAAAAGTTCACCTTATAGAGGGGATTTCATAGAATTTGTCCCAAGATAATATGAGATACTCCCCTTTCCATCCATGACCCACCCATCTCATTATTGGTTCAAAAACCTCAACGGTCCAATGATTTTTTTTTTTTTGGCTGCCATACTAATCTGATTGATCGTCGTCAATCTTAAACAAGGAGCAAGAATTCTTCATCAATTGGTATGCTCTAAACGAAGGACTTACTAATCTGATAGATTATCGTCAACCTTAAACAAGAAGCAACGAGTCTTCATCCGCTGGCATGCTCTAAACAAAGACGAAGAGAAAAGGAAATGATCCATCTAACAGCAAGAGAAGAATCGCAATCGACCCAACCTGGATTTTGCGAACATACTCCTTCTGGAACCTCTCCACATGGCCATGGTGCTGATCCACGAACAGGAACCTCCGAATCCCGTACTTGAGAAGGTTCCGCGAGATGCAAGCAAGCGAGACGGCGGTGAGCAAGACCTGAGAGAGGAGGACGCACAGCTCGAACTGCTGGACTTTGTACTCTGCGCAGACGGAATGGGAGCACTGGTAGAGGCCGATGGCGGCGGATGGGACGGCGACGCCGAGGAGGAGGAAGGCGGCCCAGGAGGTGGCCACGCGAGCCCGTGAGGAGGAATTGGGGAAACCAAGCAGGGTGAGGAAGCCCTCGAGGCGGCCGAGCGCGGCGTCCAAATCCTTCTCTCCGGATCCGTCCTCTACTTGCACAAGCGGTGCCTCGTCGGCTCCGGCGTCCATGACCGGGATTAATTAGGAACAGAGCGAGAGAGGAGGGCGAAGAGAGATGGGGGGCGGCTTTATAGTGGTAGGTCGCCACCGTCGTCTGCTGGTCTACGACTATACTCCGATTGTACTAGACGACACGAGGTGAGACGCGAAGGCGCAGCAGCTGTCTCGTTTGCCGTGACTTGAAGTTGCGGGTGACGGGGAGGTTGATTCGATTAGCAATCTGGGGATACGTGTCAATTTATCGGGATGCAACTATAATTAATTTGATTGATACAGTGGGCACCACCAACTGCTTCCGATGGACGTCCCGTGTCTCACCAAATGATAAATTTATAAACATTAATATGGATTGACCCCAAATGAAATTTAAAAAAATATCCTTCCATCTATTCAATTCTTTAAATTTATTTAATGAGTATGAAATTGATCGGACAAGCATTCAGGATAATCTTTTATAGAAATGCCTCTTATCTATAATTTTTTATTTAATTTATAATTTTTAACTTGTAATTACGCCATTTAAAATTTAGAATTTACGATTTAGGAGTTGGATTATAATATTAAGCACAAAATAAAATTTCAAACCAAAAAATTATCTGAGATTTACAGGAGTTTACATAGTAAAGTTTTTAGCATTTCAAAATTCTATATATATCTTACAATTTAATTAAGAATCTAGACTCTTACTGACCAATTCTTAATTGATTTGGTGAAGACCAAAATTAAGTTACGTTAATATCTTTTTTTTCTTTTCATACCGATTTTTTTTAAGACTTATTAGTAGTTTCAACTTCTTATCCTTCAAATTCTAAAATTCAAAAAAAATTAAATCTTTTACAATTATTTAAATTTAACCAAAATTTATAATTTTAAATTAAAAAAAAAAAATTAACATAATTTAAAAATATTAAATTTTAATTAAATAAATTCTCATCTTAAGGTGAGATAAAATATACGCGTATTATATTATACATGTAACGTGTGTATGCGATTGCTAGTATATATATTAAAGATGATACTAAATCCACCCATATCAATCCCAAACTTAAATGAAAACGGATGAGGACTATGCGTTAAGTTATTAGTTGGCGTAGACTTTTAAATAAATTTTTAACAGATGGATTCATTAAATTATTATACTAATATTAAAATGTTCTTCGAAAGGAATGTGCTACAGGGTTTACCTGTAACGTCTCGATGATGATCATTATATCTCCACGAAGACTTCGGTATAGTGTAGAATAAATATTATAAGAAAATTAATTATCAAAAATTTAGAATATGGAATCTAGGAATTTGACTAGTAAAATAATAATGATAGTATATACTATGATTAAAAAAATAATATTATGTGTACAAAGATAAAATGGATAGTAGAAAAGAAAAAAAATGATAGAGAATTCAAGTTTTAAGTTATGATGTACATAAAATATTAAAATAAATATTATTATAAATAATTTGCTAAAAGATGAACTAGTAGTAGTTAGAAAGGGAGATATATTATAACTCTTAAGATAGTGGTAGCAAAAGAAATTATTAATGTAAGTAGCATATATGCACCTCAAGTATGATTAAATAACACACCAAATCTAAATTTTGATACGACCTAGATGAGATATTATAAAATATTCCATAAAATAAAATGATTTAAATAGGAGGAGATCTAAATGAGTATATAGGAATGAATAATAAGGAATATGATCGATGCATGGGGGTATGAGATAAGACCAAGAAATGAAGAACAGAAAACTATATTTGATTTTGCGATAGCATATGACCTTCTACTAACCAATATATTTTATAAGAAAAGGGAATAACACTTAGTCACGTTCAAAAGTGTGAATAATAAATCTTCTCTATAAGCATGACTTGTATGAATTTGCACTCAATTTTGGACACAAACAAAATGACTATCTAAAACTTCTTGGATTGACTTCGAAATTAACTGAGAATTGTTCTCAAGGTTGAGAACATTGCTATGTTCTTGAAGAGCCTCTTCCCCCTAATCTGCCGAGGATGTTATTGATGACTAAAGGTTGACCCATCAGAAGCATACAACAAATTCTAAGCTTGCGAGTTACATCATGCTAGCTTCGATATCTCCTGAATTACAAAAGCAACATGAGCATATGGATGCTTATACTATTGTTATCATCTTAGTGAGTTGTTTGATGAGCAAGCGAGATCCAAACAGTTCGAGATCTCTAGGCTTCTCTTTTTTCTCAAAGATGTATGAGGGTATATCTGCAGTGTAATTTGTACTAAAGATGAATGACTACATTGAGTGATTGGGGTCATTCGATTTTGTCATGGATTACGAGTTAAGTATTGACTTAATGCTACATAGTTTGCCTTATAGCTATTCACAATTTGTGATGAACTATTAGATGAACCATCTTGAATCCACAATTCCAGAGATGATTAGGATATGCTTATGATCAGTATAGTCATCTATCAAGAAAGAATCGAAAGCTGTGATATTATTTGACTCTTCTAAGAAAGGTTCTAAGAGAGTCAAAGACTCAAGCCAAAGGGAAGAAGAAAAGGTCAAGAAAGAAGAACCGGCTCCAAAGGATCCATGTCATCACTATGGTAAGATAGGACATTGGAGAAAGAACTGCAGGATTTATCTTGAGTCCATACAAAAGAAGAAGGCATCCGATGCTCCATCATCTTCAAGTATTTTCGTTATTGAATATCATACTATTTCTTCAGATACTTGGATATTTGATACAGGGTGTGTCTCACACATATGTAATAACATATAGGGGCTAATTAAGGAAAAGTAGAAGGTTGGTCAAGAGAGAAGCAAATATGCGAGTTAACAATGGAGCAAAAATTACAGTTATAACCATAGGAACTTATTTGTTAAAACTCCCTAGTGGACTAGTTTTGGAATTGGATAATTGTTATTATATTCTTTCGTTAATAAAAAAATATTATTTCCATTTCTTGTTTAAATATAAAATGTTTTCATTTATCTTTTAGTAACAATTATTGTTACATAACTTTGAATGGTGTTCTTTATTAAACCGGAACATTATGCAATGGGATATACGCGTCAGACATATCCAATGACATATTTAATAACAAAATGAGCAACAAATGCACTCAACGAGACAATCAATTAGCTCCCTATACGTGGCATTGTCATCTTGGTTATATGAACAAGAAGCACATTACCGAATTGCAAAAGGTTGGCATATTAGAATCTTTTAATTTGATTTATTTGATACATGTGCTTATGCTTAAAAGGCAAGATAACTAAGTTACCTTTTAACAAAATAGGTGAACCAGAGAACGATGTGTTGGACCTTATACATACCGATGTATGTT
The DNA here is from genome assembly GCA_024364735.1 of Boesenbergia rotunda. Taxonomy (NCBI): domain Eukaryota; kingdom Viridiplantae; phylum Streptophyta; class Magnoliopsida; order Zingiberales; family Zingiberaceae; genus Boesenbergia; species Boesenbergia rotunda. The sequence goes on along the minus strand of JAGFNQ010007664.1, from coordinate 148,268 downwards.
AACTCATGCATGTGGAGATTATAGCCACTTCATTACCTTCATCGATGATCACTCGTAATTTGGGCATGTGTATCTCTTGAGATACAAATATGAGGCCATTGAAAAATTCAAAGAATATAGACATGAAGTTGAGAAACAACTTGGCAAAAGTGTCAAAATTCTTCGATCAAATCGAGGTGGTGAATAAGCCAAGAGTTTCAGGATTATCTCAGAAACAATGACATTGTTTTAATGAACTTCGCCTTACATACTACAATACAATGGTATGCCAGACAGGTCAAACTGAATCTTGTTGGACATAGTTAGGTCGATGATGAATCATGAAAGTCATCCCAAATTCTTTTGGGCCTACACACTCGAGATAGCTATTTACTTAATAAATAGGATTCTGACTAAAGCACTCTCTACTACTCCATGTTAGATATGGACCGGTCAGAACTCTCATTTGTCCTATTTGAAGATATGGATTGTCCTATTATGTTAAGAGAACTATATCAGGTCAGCTAGATGCTAAGTCTAATAAATGTCTATTGGTTACCTTAAGGAAACAAGGGATAATCAATTCTATCATCCCTTGAACAAAAGGTATTGTTTCAAGACATGTTGTATTCCTAAAAAAAGAGTTTCTCTTATAGGAAAACAGTGAGAGTGAAGTTGAACTTTAGGTAGTTCAAGAGACTCTAATAAATACTGAAGAGATGTCTAATCAAGAACCATAGCTGATTACTCATAAGGATGAGGTAATAACTGAACCTGCTATTACACCACCTCTTCGTAAATCTAGTAGGACATGCCTAATGTTAGTAGGAGTCCTAGAGCCAATTATGTAATGATTGACTAGGGACTTTTTGTATCATATTCTATCATTAATAAAGACATGTTTGGTTATCATACTTTATATTTGTGCCAAATAACTAAGTATAATAATGTCATTGGGTAGTAAGTTCTTATCTACATCATATCGATTGGTTGAATCGATAGTGAGATGATGTAGAGAATACTACACTAAATCATTCCTAGTTAAGTATTAATATTCAAGGACAATATTAATCCATGAAGACTAGCATATAGGTCAATTGATGACTTGAGCTCACAAGTCATGGATATATGATATCAAGTTGACACATGACTATACATTGGAGAATGTGTACTGAATTGACCCGCCATGAGAATATTTCATAGATTGTTATATGAGTATTATAAACTTTCTCATGTGACTATTAGTATGAATAGTCCTTAGACCTGAAGTCACTACGGTTTCCTACATAAGGAGTTATGTACTTTGGTATCGTCAAATATCACCCGTAACAAGGTAGACTATAAAGGCGATCACTGGGTATGTAATGAATTATGCAGAAGATGTGAGTGATGTAGATGAGATCTATCCCTCCCATATGATGAGAGTGATATCTGTGGGCCTCTTGATCGAGTAGGACTACTAAAATGCATGATCATGCTCAAATAAGTCAATATGAGATATTGAGCTCATTTATTTAAGTGAGTCTACTCGGGGATCAAGAAACACAAAGATTGATCGAGGATGACACAGTCTATGCCTCATTGGTCAATCTAGATATCGAGGATAGAAGGACAAGGTCATATATTGTCATAGTCATGGAGGTTAAGTCGGATCTCGATTTTCTCGTCACTTGGGTAGCAATGATGCATTGCTAGATGTCGCTCATTGCTTATGTGCCTAAAGAGGTTTAGACACATTGCCAACGTTATGAGAACCTATTGGGTCACACACTAAGGACACGATGTTTCAGAGATTAATTGATCTTAGTTTGACTAAGATTTGATCCGAATTGGATTAATTGAGTTAGACTCAAGTGAATCCAATTAGATTATGAGATTGAGATATAATTTGAGTCAGACTCATTTAGATTAGACTCAACCACATTTGAATGAGATATTAATTCATTAAAATATTTAATAAATTAATAATAGAGGAAGGTGAAAAGTTCCTCGATGAAGAGAAGTTGAAGAGTCATATGAGAAAATATGCTCTAATTAGATTTTTATTGACATTAATGGAGGGAAGCTAAATGGACAAAAACTCTTCATATTCATGGGATGAGTATAAGAGAGTTTTTCTTGTCATTTGGAAGAAGAACTTGTCATTTTTCCTTCCCCTCCTCTTGGTCGAAAACTCTCTTCTCCCTCTCCTTCTTGCTTTGTGAATCTCCTCTTGTGGCTAGCACCACAAAGGTGATTCTTCTCTAAAGCTTGAGAGATCGTGTTCGTGTGGATACGCATAGAGGCATGGACACTTGAACGTACAAGAGATCTGACATACCTTGGACAAGCGGGATAAGCGAAGGGCATGTGCCAAAGGTATACCTATACGATAAGAATTTATAAATTAACTTTGTATGAGTTTTCTTTCGCATGGATCGCTCATGGGATCTATTATTTCTGCTGCGATTTTTAAATATTTTTGGCTATAGATTCCTACATCTAATTCCCAAGAGATATGAATTTCTCATAAGTGAATTGAATGACGTGCTACTCATTGAGGATGAGGAGCCTACTAGTCATGAAGAAGTTTAGAAAAGTTCAGAAAGGGACACATGGTTAAAAACTATGAATTAGAAATGGATTCCATATATGAAAACCAAGTTTGAAACTTAGTGGACCCACCTGAAAGCATAACGCCTATTGGGTGCAAGTAAATTTTCAAGAAGAAAATCGACATGGATGGTAATGTGATTACCTACAAGGAAAGACTAGTTATTAAAGACATTCATAAAAAATAAGGTATTGATTATGATGAAATCTTTTCATGAGTAGCCATCCTTAATTAAATCCATTCAGATACTCTTGGCCATAGTGTCTCATCATAATTATGAGATATGACAAATAGATGTAAAAATAGCTTTCCTAAATGGAAATTTGTCTAAAGATGATTATATGATATATCTGGGAGTTACACATCTGTTGACAAAAATAAAATAAGCAGGCTTCACTGATCTATTTATGGATTGAAACATCATCCAGGAGTTGGAACATGTGTTTTGATGAGGCAATAAAAAAGTTTAATTTCTCATAAAATTATGATGAACTCTGCGTGTACATGAATGTTAGTCGGAGTGCGATTGTATTCACAGTATTATATGTAGAGGACATATTACTCATAGAAAATGATATGGTTGTTCTAAATTCGTTCAAAGTTTGATTATCCAAAATATTCTCCATAAAAGACATGGGAGAAGCAATTTATATTCTAGGGATTAAGATCCATAGAAATAGATTGAGAACATTGCATAGCATTTTGCAGTCTATATATATAGATAAAGTGTTAAAACATTTTACCATGGAAGAATCTAAGAAAGTTTTTCTTCTCATGACACATGGGATTCACCTTTCGAAGTATATGTGTTTAAGCACACAAGAAGAGAGGATATGCATGAGTCAGATCCCATATGCATCAGCTATAGGATCGATCATATATGCTATGTTATGTACGCTCTAGGTGTCATGAGTAGATATCAGTCGGATAGAAGCATAGATCATTACATGGCTATCAAGGCAATCCTTAAATACTTAAGAAGAACTTATAACTTGTTCTTGGTATAGGGAGAAGGTGATATGGAAATACAGTGAGTATACTGATGTTAACTTCCAGATAGACAAAGATGACTCCAAGTCTCAGTATAGATACATATTCACCATAAATAGATGTGTAGTAAGTTGAAAAAGTTCTAAGCAAGAAACGATAACTGACTCTACCTCTAAGCTAGAATACATTGTGGTTTAGAGGAGGCAAAGGAAGCAGTTTAGATCAAGAAATTCATTATTGAACTTAGAGTGGTTACAAGCATTGTTGAAGAATTATTATTCTATTGTCACAATAATGGGGTCATTGCACGGGCTAAGAAACTCAAGTCTCATCAATGATCTAAACATGTGCTTTGTCGTTATCACTTGATTAAGAAGATCATTAGCAGGAAAGAAATATAAATTGAGAGAATTCCCACCGAAAAAATATAGTAGATCCTTTAACAAAACCTCTACTATAAAATAAATTTGAGAGACATTTTGAGTTCTATGGTATTATATACTAAGGAATAGATGCTGAAGGATTCAGAAGAACTTCTAAAATCAACTGTGATTTTTCGATCATTTGAGAATCATGATGTACTACTTGGTGTCACTCATGATCGATTTATAATTAATAGTTAATTATGAATGACCAACATAACTGAGATCCTATTAGATTACTACGAGCATGCCTTAAAGACCTAAGAGTATGTTGAGAATAAGATTCTCAAAGAAAGAAAGAGATTAAGTTTGGTTGGATCAAATGAAGGACAAATATGCAAAGTATTTGTCGCAACGGAAGTATTAATAGGTCATGCCTATTATAGGTAAGATGTGCCTACTCATGAGACATGAGTTTGGTTTTGGTTCATGTTGAGGCAATCTGTGATCCGGAGTGACCTAGTGTTTTGATATTTGGGCAAAGGGTTTAAGTTAAGTTTTCCCTTGTGTTCTCATATGTGTATATTGAGTGTGCAGGATGTACCGGTTACACATATGTGTTGGGACCGGGTGCATGTTGACATGGATGCGGGTTCATAATTTTAAATTAATTACGTGCAGCGGAAGGTTTAGCATAAATAATTTCTCAAATTATTTAACCACACATCTAAGCATGCAACCTTATATTGTGTAGACATGATCATACATTTAAAATTTTGCAGAAACGTAAACTAATTTACGTATTACCTCGTGTAACTCGAAGGAAGGGACGAGATCCAACCGTAAGCGTCCCTTGGAATCTCCGCCTCTATTCGCGTCCACACCGAGTATCTTTGGGATGACTTCACAAAGCCACGAGTTTCGTGTTCTTGAGAATTACTAGATTCTCCGAGAACGCGACAAGAAAACCAAGAGAGAAATAATCTCATCGGAAAAACTCACCACCAAGGTTGCCCGGAATCACAATTCCGGCGAGGAGGAGGAAGATGACTTGCGCCCAATCCCAAGGCGATGATGGCCGGAGAGGAAGATCGTCCCAATGGAAGAACTTCGTCGCCTCGGAGCTTCTCCTTGTGCTCACGGCAAGAAGAAGGGAGAAGGAGAGAGAGAGGGCCGGCCAAGAGGAAGAAGGGAGGAGAGGGAGAGAGCCTAGGCAAGCATACTTCGATCTAATCGAATGAATTTCCAAGCCTTGCATTGGGTCCTTTATATAGTGGCCTCTCAACCGCCAAGTCTCCTTTTTCTTATGGAATAAATTTTTATAAGAAATTTATCATATAAATTTTCTATGATTTATTCCACCATGCCAAGTCTTGATTTTATATTATGGTTAAAATCATATTTTAATTCATGATAAAAATCAACCAAGTCTCCTTTTTCTTATGGAAAGAAATTTCTTTATATAAATTTCTTTATATAAATTTTTTTATCATGGTAAATCAATCCATTATTGATTTTATAAAATAAAATAAACCAATCCATGGTTCATTTTAATTTCCATGAAAAATAAATTTCTTTATATAAATTTCTTTATCATGGTAAATCAATCCATTATTGATTTTATAAAATAAAATAAATCAATCCATGGTTCATTTTAATTTCCATGAAAAATAAATTTATATCATCCATAATTTTATAAAACAAACCACACTTAGTTTATTTTATAAATTGAACCAAACAATTTGGTTTTCTCCCCTTGTTGTGGCCGGCCAAGCAAAGAGGGTGGAGACCCTCTTTGGTCGGCCAATCCAAGCCACGCCCCAATAAATTAAACTCATTTAATTCATCTATTAAGTCTTCAAAAGACTTAGCCATTTTACGCTTCCGATGCGTCTTTGAAAAAATTCAGATTCGACTTATCGTTTGGCTCAACCAAACTTCATTTCTCTTGATTGGAAAATCCAATTTTCAACTCGTTTTAAATCCCTCAGATTACTCATAGTGCGTGTGACTAAATAGGCTTTCGATTTATGTTGGCCATCTATAATTAACCAATTTATTAAACGATCATGAGTGACACCTAGTAGTACATCATGATCCCCAATTAATCGAAAGATCAACGGTTGACCTCAGAAACAATTCTGAAACCCTTCAGCAGCTTTAATGAATCGTGCCCCATTCCCTTCACCATCTTATACCCACTTGGTTCAGGACATGGTCTATGTGTGTCAGTCCGCACTAGGCTGACTACGTCACACCTAGCCCAAGTAACGTTTTCTCATCCTATGGATTCTAATTACTCTCATGTGTCTAAGAGATTCATGCTCTGAACATGTCATGCTCTGGCCAGAGGCTTCGAGTAACAATCCGATGATAGGCCTCGGGTATACATCTCCTCGCAAGGAGTGGTGAATCCTTTGTAGGCTGTTCAAACATCTTCGGGCACTTCGGCTTATACCCAATCATCCTGGGTCCACACCTCCATGGAGATGCTTGCTTAAGATGTCAAAGTATAAGTCTTCATGACCAAGATGACTTGAACACCGCAAGTCAAAGGAACATCGCACTTAAGCTGCAGTAAGAACTTCACTGACATGTCTATATGTAGACTACCATATGAAGTCTTACAGCCAGTCACTCCAATGAACTAGTTCCCTTAACTACCATCCATGTTTATCTCCGGACATCCCAATGTCTTCAGCTAGTGAGAATCAGCTGATTAGAGAATAACCCATGCTAGTCTCAACAGAATTGATAGTGTCCGTATTTATCAATTCATCGACTAGGGACAATTTCAATACTTCACAATTGCACATGTAGAGATAATCACTAGTTGTGAATTCATCACAAATTCTCTCATGCTGTGAATTATATTGCGGACATTCAGTAAATGAGTTTAAGATCTTAATCAAATACATAAATATGTATACTCAAATAGTGAATATTCATTTATTAAAATAAATGATTATAATCATAAGGCGATTGCCTTAGGACACTTCTCTCATATCACTAACAATATGGACTTGACTGGACGACCTCAGTACGGTGAAGGGTGGCATAGAGACAAACTGGAGGCTTGTGTGCACCCGAGGGACCTTGGAGAGCAGGGACGATGAGCTGAGGGGCACGGACTTCGAGGCATGCGTGAAGGATGACATGAAGGCAAGCTGGAGGCTTACGTGTATCCGAGGGACGGGAGCCGAAGATGAAGAGGGCGCGAAGGTGATAGTCGAGGCTGCTGATGAGGAGTCAGTCGAGTCGTGAGGGTACGAGTGCTGTGTGATTGTACTCGGGAAATCCTAGGGGTTGAGTGCTGAGAGAAGTGTACTCGGGAAGGAAAACCCTAGGTGTGTGAGTGGGGCAGCCGACTGATAAAATTCACAGAAGGTTTTCAACCTCGTACCAGTTGACTGCCCTGGGAGCAGCCGACTGGTAGAGGCTGGTGAGTTGGCTGAAAATTCGAACGTTGGGGTTGCAACGGTCGATTTTCAGTGGCACCAGTCGGCTGCCCTAGGAGCAGTCGACTAGTGGCGAGTTGTCAGCCTAGGGTTCTATTGAGGACTTCGTGGAGGTTGAGACTCTCGACGAATTTTGTCTTGGTTAAAGGCAAAATAGTAGTCTTTGTGCTCAGAGGTTTGCTTGGGATTGTGGCGAGGTTTCTCCACCCACAAGGAGTGACAAGGGCTAGCCGGAGGTTATCCGAGGAGTGATCCACCGACGAATTCTTGGATTAGTCACCCTTCGGGGTGGATACCATGTAAATCAGTTTGTTAGCAGTGTTTTCTTTGTTGTTAGTCTTATTATTTTGTATTTTCGCTGTGCAACTAACAACGTAGGAAGAAGAAGATCCGAAGATTCGCTATTCACCCCCTCTAGCGTACAGAATCGTTCCAACAATTGGTATCAGAGCGAGGATCACTCTTGATCGGACTAACCGCCGAGGGAGCACACGCTAGAGGAAGAAGAACAATGGAAGACAAATTTGGGGATGATATCTACACTCCACCGCCCTACGATCATGAAGACTTCGATTTTAGGAGGGCAAGGATCGAGACTTGATTCGGAATGGAGTGGGCATGTAGAATTATGCTTGAAGAGCCCTTTGAGATTCCAAAGGATAAGCACGGGAAGAAGCTTAGGCTTAGATATTGGAATCAAGAACAACAAGCACAATCAAAAGCCAATGAGAAGGTAATTAGCATTTTGATAAATATTTTGCCTAATAACATTTTGAGTTGTGTAGGGGCATACCAAAATGCATGTGAATTGTGGAACAAATTGAAAGAAATTCATGAGAGCCCTACACAAGCTCAAGGAGTAGAAGAGCCCGAAGAAGTAAGGTCAATAGTCCAAGAAGAATTGATCATATCATCAAGTGAAGAGGAAGGACTAAGTGAGAGATCCTCTACCTCCTCAAGAGAAGAAGAGGAGGTGTCAACATCAAGAATTGAGGGGGAAGAGAGACCCTCATCCATGCAAGAACAAGAGGAAGCATCCACTTCATCCAAGATTGAAGAAGAAGTCAACCTAGCCTCCACCTCAACCTCCACCAAAGCCAAGACCAAGGACCATATCACATGCTTTGGATGCAACGAAAAGGGACACTACAAGGATAAGTTGTTAGTAATATGAGAGAAGTGTCCTAAGGCAATCGCCTTATAATTGTAATCATTTACTTTAATAAATGAATATTCACTATTTGAGTATACATGTTCGTGTATTTGATTGAGATCTTAAACTCATTTACTGAATGTCTGCAATACAATTCACAGCATGAGAAAATTTGTGATGAATTCACAACTAGTGATTATCTCTACATGTGCAATTGTGAAGTATTGAAATTGTCCCTAGTTGATGAATTGATAAATACGGACACTATCAATTCTGTTGAGACTAGCATGGGTTATTCTCTAATCAGCTGATTCTCACTGGCTGGTGACATTGGGATGTCCGGAGATAAACATGAATGCTAGTTAAGGGAACTAGTTCATTGGAGTGACTAGCTGTAAAACTTCATATGATAATCTACATATAGATATGTCAATGAAGTTCTTACTGTAGCTTAAGTGCGATGTTCCTTTGACTTGCGGTGTTCAAGTAATCTTGGTCATGAAGACTTATACTTTGACATCTTAAGCAAGCATCTCCAAGGATGTGTGGACCCAGGATGATTGGGTATAAGCCGAAGTGCCCGAAGATGTTTGAACAGCCTACAAAGGATTCACCACTCCTTGCGAGGGGATGTATACCCAAGGTCTATCGTCGGATTGTTACTCAAAGCCTCTGGCCAGAGCATGACATGTTCAGAGTATGAGTCTCTGAAAGACATGAGAGTAATTAGAATCCGTTGGACGAGAAAGACATTACTTGGGCTAGGTGTGACGTAGTCAGCCTAGTGGGGACTGACACACATAGACCGTGTCCTGAACCAAGTGGGTATAAGATGGTGAAGGGAATGAGGCACGACTCATTAAAGCTGCTGAAGGGTTTCAGAATTATTTCTGAGGTCAACCGTTGATCTTTCGATTAATTGGGGGTCATGATGTACTACTAGGTGCCACTCATGATCATTCTATAATTGGTTGATTATAGACGGCCAACATAAATCGAAAGCCTATTTAGTCACACGCACTACGAGTAATCTGAGAGATTTAAAACGAGTTGAAAATTGGATTTTCCGATCAAGAGAGATAAGTCAAATCTGAATTTATCAGAGACGCATCGGAAGCTTAAAATGGCTAAGTCTTTTGAAGGCTTATTGGGCGAATTAAATGAGTTTAATTCGCAAGGAGACGGCTTGGATTTGGCCGGCCAAAGAGGGTCCCCACCCTCTTTGGTTTGGCCGGCCACAATAAAAGGGAGAACCAAGGTTTTGGTTTAAATTTTAAAATAAATCGAGCGTGATTTGTTTTATAAAATTATGGATAAAGAAATTTATATAAAGAAATTTATAGAAATTTATTCTTTTTTATGGAAATTAAAATGAACCATGGATTGGTTTATTTTATTTTATAAAATCAATTATGAATTGATTTTTCCATGATAAGAAAAATTTATATAACAAATTTCTTGTAAGATTTTATTCCATAATAAAAGGGGAGACATGGTTGTTTTTATTATAACTTAAATTATAATAAAAACTTGGCATAACGGAATAATTCATATATAAATTTATAAGATAAATTTCTTATGAAAAATTTATTCCGTTAAAAAGAAGACTTGGCGATAAAGAGACTACTATATAAAGGTGCATAGGCAAGGCTTAGAAATCAATTCAAGTGATCAAGGATTCTTGCCTAGCCTCTTTTTCTCTCCTTCTCTCCCTCTCCCACCTCAAGTGGGCGCTGGCCCTAGAAGGGCTTCTTGTTGCCGTGAGCCACCTCCACCAAGAAGAAGCCAAAGAAGAAGAAGAAGCGGACGCAACTCCTTCCTTCCTCCCGGAATCCGGATTCCGTTCTTCGTTTGGTGGTTAGCTTTCATCTCTCTCTCTTGATATTCTTGTCGTGCCTTTGGAGAATCTAGTAGTTCTTGTCGGCACGAAACTTGTGGCTTTGCGAAGTCATCCCGAAGAGAACTCGGCGTGGACGCGAATAGAGGCGGAGCTTCCAAGGGACGCAAGGTTGGATCTCGTCCCTTACTTCAAGGTACGCGAGGTATCAAGTAAATTAGTTTACTTTCTGCAAAATTTTAATTTATGATCATGTCTACACAATATAAGGTTGCATGCTAGATACGTGATTAAAATAATTTGAGAAATTATTTATGCTAAATCTTCCGCTGCACGTAATTAAATTTTAAAATTACGAACCCGTATCCATGTCAACATGCACCCGGTCCCAACATAAGTGTCCAAATGGTAAAACGGAGGTAAAATCTAAACCAAGTTTAATTCCTTTTAAATCTAATATGGGGTGTAGGAGTGAAGAAGCCCAAGCTAAAAAGAAGAAGATTAGATGCTTCACATGTGGAGAGCTAGGGCACTACCACACCAAGTGCCCTAGAAATGGTGAGCTAAAGAAAATAGAGCACTTGAGGAGATGGGAGAAAGAAGAAAGGAAGAAGAGAAGAATCCCACATCAAGGAGGAACTCCAAAGGTAAGGAAGGTAACTCCTAACCTTAAGCCAAAATGTAATTCAAATTCGAGTTCCTCTATGCATGATAAAAATAGAATTAATCATTCATCCATGCATGCTAGAAACCATGAAAATTACTTACTTGTGCATAATTTTGGATTTAAGTATAATGATAGGACTAGGGATAACAAGGTAGATCAAAACCGTAGGAAAAGTATGCATCATGGTAAATCTAGGACCTTTGTACCTAAGGATTAAGACACTAATCCCAAGAAGGGAAGAAATGTGCCTTGAAAAATGGATAGGTCTAGAAATGTCCAAAGTGGACATATGGACACTAAGGTAAAAGGTTTAGAAAGGGAAAATCAAGCCTTGAGGGAAAGACTTGATACATTAGAAAAGACCCTAGAAAGATTCAAGATTGGATCTAAGGGTTTAGATATGGTGTTGGGTAGCTTAAAACCCAACTATGATAGATCGGGGTGGGCTACCGGTCTAAGACCTCCAAGGCCAGTGGAAAGAAAAATGCTAAAGCAGCATATGGTTATGGCAAGGAGGGAAAGTCCAAGGATGACAAGGGGGTGTGCCATTCAAAGGTAAAAAGAATGACTTAACCAAAGACAAGGTGTCTAGGGTTAAGAGAGTTCATTTTGTAGATCAAGAATCACTGGGGGCTCACCGGTGTGGTCTAGTATGTGTTGAGTCACCTAGGGAGGTGGCTAAGGCCAAGAGCTCAAGGGGGAGCTCTAGGAGCTTTTGGGGTCCATGGTAAATGGATCTCAATAGATGGTTTCTCTAGGACGGCCTAGGTAGACTAGGAAATGTGCCAAAAAGGGTTGGAAGACTTGGGTAAGTCTTAACCCTAGGAAATTGGCACATTACAATTGAGAATGTCATATAAAAGGAGAACTATGGAGAAAAGATGAAAAATGGGATTATAATTGAGAGAAATTAGTTTTAAAGTGTAAATGCCATATAACTTGGTGCCAGGAATGTAATGTGATTGAGTATGGGAAGAGGCATCAAGAAGAAGTCAAAATTAGAACTTTTGGGATAGGCTAAAATGATACAATTTAGGTAGAGTTGGATTTCGTGTCAATCTTGGGATTTGGAGTACATTTATTTGGAAACATAATTTTCCCAAGTAGAAATAGGTTCCACAAATCTCTCCACAAAATTTTAGATTTTTTGGAGATTTGTGGAATTAACTAGGCATTACTGAAATTGGACTAAAAATCTGAAATTCAGGTATCAGTCGACTGCCCTGGGGGCAGTCGACTGGTCTCAGCCTAGAAACTCTCTATTCATTTTAGCAGTCGACTACCATGGGGGCAGTCGACTGGTCTGTAAGAGTTTGCAAAAGGGCAGTTTGGATAGTAAGAGAATTCAAATGTGGATTATAGGATATAACTTTGGGTTAAAGTCTTGATTATGATTTCATATTCCTTGAATAGAGTATTACCCCATGATTTAATAAGGCTTTATTGATATTTTGAAAATCAAGGAAGTTTGATAAGTGATGTTTATCTACGGCTAAGAGATAAGAAGAAGAAAAATTTCATCATATTATGGACACATATGGAAAAGAAAAGAATTGAGGACAATTCCTGTGTAAATTGATAATGGTTAGAATTGGCAAACACAAGGAATCATGAATTGAGTTCAAAATTGATACAAAGTGTCCATCCTTAAGAAAATAAGAGAATTGAACCAAAGTCAAGTGCATTTGATAATCTTATTCAAAATATATTTTTCTAGGATAGGGTATATCCTAGCAAATATGCTTGCAAATTTTTTAGACTTTCTTAAGTTTTGTTGAGTTCTTTCTGGCACTAGGAATAAGGTTGCTCGAGGCAATTCTTTAATGGTGTCCAAGGGGGGAAAGAACTTAGAAGTTGAGTTAGGTAGAACTTGACTTGTGTTATTGTGTTAAGTTGGGTAGAACTTCACCTAGGAAAATTGAAAATGGGAGAAGGCATAAGTTAAGGGGGAGGTTGCCTCTTAAGGTTGTCTTAATTTTCATAGGAAAATTTTTGAGTTTTATGTCAAACTTGGGAATGGTGATAGATACATTATGGAATGTATTTTTTTTTCAAGTAGGTATGGGTACCACAAGGTTCTCCATAAAATTTGGGAATTTTTGGAGATTTGTGAAATTTCTGGTGCAATTCTGAAATTGGCCAGAAAGACTGAATTCAGAGTATCAGTCAACTGCCAATAGGGGCAGTCGACTACCTGATAAGTGTTACTTTGTTGATCATTTCAGGTTATTAAATCCATGTTTGACCCGTATTTTATGTTGGATCGAGAGAACCGATAGAGGGGGGGGGGGTGAATATCGAAAAACGTTCGAATTTTTGAATTAGAGAAATTACGCAGCGGAATAAAACAATCAAACGCAAACACAGGTAGTTTTACTTGGTTCGGAGCCTAGGTCGACTCCTACTTCAAGGCCCACGGTCGTTGACCGTTTTCTGCGGGCAATTCTATATGTCACAAAAATAGTTTACAAGAGATTTTACAGAATTCAGTACAGTAAACTAAAATGGCTCTTCGTTACTGACGTCCGTTGTAGATTGAATTTTCGGAGCGGAAGGACGTCGTCGGCGCTTGTATCTCGAGTCGGGAGGTTTCCAGAGCAAAGCGCGGGAGCAGAAGAGCGTAGGAGCGTTGAATGAAGTGTTGTTTGAAGCCTTGGGGTCAAGGGCCCTTTTATAGGCCCTGGGGGCGCCCGGGACGTCGGGGGCGCCCCCCACGTGTCGGTCGATCCGCCTCCGTCTCGGTCAGCTTCTGATCCCTTCAATCTCAGGATCAGATCTTGACCGGGGCGCCCGGGTTGACCGGGTCAGAGCTTATCCCTTGGCTTCGCTGGCTTCTGCTTTGATGGCATGCACAGGGGGCGCCCGGGAGTAGCGGGGGCACCCCGAACATGAACTGTCGAAGTCTTCTTTTGCATTATGTGTTTTGTGTTCACCTTGGGGGTGCCCGGGACACTCCGGGCGCCCTGGTCAGCTGTTGCCTCACTCCTTTGCGGCTCTCTGAGCTGCAGACACTCGTTCCTTCGGTCCTACATCCAGGGTTAGTCCAAAACACCATAAAGCAATAAGATGTTAGTTTATACAGCCTTAGCTGTCTTGGTTCTGACTTTGGGTCTCCAAAATGGAACCCTAGGTCGAACCGACGCCTACTGCTCCCTCGACGGGGAACGCGTCCTCACCTACTCCTCTCGGGAGAATGTACCTGATGCCAACCGCTCCTCTGGTTGGACTTTTGCCTAGCGGTCCTTTGCCAGGTCTTGGATACCAAGCTGTCCTTCGCCCGGTGCCTAGCATTCCTTCGCCAAGTCTTCAGTCCCAAGCTGTCCTTCGCCTGGTGCCTAGCAGTCCTTCGCTAGGGCTTCAGTACCCTGGCATTCCTTCGCCAGTGCCTAGCAGTCCTTCGCTAGGGCTTTGTACCCTGGCATTCCTTTGCCAGTGCCTAGTAGTCCTTCGCTAGGACTTTTTACCCTGGCATTCCTTTGCCAGTGCCTAGCAGTCCTTCGCTAGGACTTTTTACCTTTCACACTAGAGTAACTTGTTAGATAACAAGTAAGACTTAACTTTTGAGCCCTGTTGCCATTATTAAAACTCAGGTTCGACTTGGGTGCTTTCTGCACCAACAATCTCCCCCTTTTTGATTTATGGCAACCCTGGTTCAAAAAGTTAAGTTTAATCAAAGCAAAAAAAATACCTTTTGTTCCCTCCCCCTGGAAGGAATCTCCCCCTAGATTTTTCAAAAATTCGTGGGGTTTTTTAAAAATAGGTTTTAAGTCTGAAGATGGTTTTAACTTAAAAAATTTTTAGCTTTAAAGCTTATATTTTCCAAAATGATTTTCGTTGTGTACTTTGGAAAGAATTTAACCACTTTGACAAATTTTGAAAACTTTAAGAAGAGTTTTGAAAACTTAAGTTTTGAGTATCGAAAATTTTGACGCCTTAAGTTTAAAGTACTCAAAAGTTTTGAAAACTTTAAGTTTTAAAGTACTTGGTTAGTTTGAAAAAACTTCAGTTTTAAGTATTTAGGAAACTTTTAAGAACCATTAGTTTAAACTACTTAGCAAGATTTTGAAAACTTAAGTACTTAGGGACGTTTTGAAAAAGCTTAAGTACTTAGAAAATTTTAAAAGGCTTAAGTACTTAGAAAATTTTTAAAAAGCTTAAGTACTTAGAAAATTTTAAAAAGCTTAAGTACTTTAGAGAAGTTTTGAAAAACTTATGTACTTAGAAAAGTTTTGAAAAGCTTAAGTGCTTAGAAAAAGTTTTGAAAACTTGAGAACTTAAGTACTTTTTGAATAAAGGATAGAGTTAAAAAAAATTTGAGCTAGAAAAAAAAATTTTAAACTCTCTCCTTTCCTATCTCTCCCCCTTTTCCATATATCAAAAACAGATAAATATAGCAGAAATAAGATTATTAAATTGCATAAAGGAAATAACTTTCATAAAGGAAAATATTTACATGATTTTGTTGTACTGAACCAATTTATGATAAGACTTAAAGCAAATCAGTTAATTTTCTCTTGTAGGGACCTGTCTAACCCAATTAGCTACTTACTAACTGTTATAAACAGTAGTTTTTGCTAGGGTTAGTCAAGTTAAGTGTTTCTGTTCAAGTTAGATTTTCTAAACTTGGCACTTAACTTGATTGCTGTGTAAGTTGTATTTAGTGCCCCAATTACTGCAGATGCACTGACTTAAAGCATCTTAAATTAAGGCAAAGATCTAAGCATCTCAACCCATTCTAGGTTATCAATCAAAAGTACCCTAAGGTGCTTGTCAGATGCTGACTTCTAAATCTATAGGTGCATGCAGTTCTAGGGTTAGGGCTTAGGCTAAGTCCATTTACGAAAAAGCCCTAGTTTTGAAAGAGGGTAGTTTTGAAAAACTAAGTCGAAAAAGAAATTAAAACAAACAAAAAAAATTGATTTTGAAATTAAGTAAAACAGTTTTTCAAATTCTTTTAGAAGCTGATTTTTAAATCAAGTAAAGCAGTAAGAAAATCAAAAGTAGAGTTAACCTATTCTACTGAGCACAATCCTAACTGCCTTCTTAGTGAGCTGAACTCAGACTCAGGTAAGGGTTTTGTGAATATATCAGCTAAGTTGGATTTAGAGTCTATATGCTTAAGTACTATTTCACCCCTGGCTACATGGTCTCTTACAAAGTGATGTTTAACTTCTATGTGTTTGGTTCTGGAATGTTGGATTGGGTTCTTAGTTAGATTAATTGAACTTATATTGTCAATGAAAACCTGAGTTTGAGTGTAGTTGAACTGGAAGTCCTTAAGAGTGTGCATCATCTATAAAAGTTGAGCTACACATTCTCCTAAGGCAACATATTCAGCTTCAGTTGTGGATAGAGCTACACAGTGTTGTTTTCTACTGCACCAACTTACTAGACTATTTCCTAACAGTTGGCAGCTTCCACTCGTACTCTTTCTATCTAATTTGCAACCAGCATAGTCAGAATCCGAGTATCCTGACAAATTGAAGGTTGAAGTTCTAGGATACCAAATCCCTACATTTAGGGTGCCTTTTACATATCTTAGAATTTTTTTAGGGCTGCTAAGTGTGTTTCCTTAGCACAGGTTTGGTATCTAGCACACATCCCTACAGCAAAATGAATGTCAGGTCTGCTGGCTGTAAGGTACAGTAGACTACCTATCATACTTCTATAGAATTTAAGGTCCACTGGTTTACCATCAGGGTCACTATCTATTTTTACATTAGTGGCCATGGGGGTACTTATGCTTTTAGAGTTATCCATTTTAAATTTCTTTATTAACTCTTTAGCATATTTGGATTGATGGACATAGTTTCCATCCCTAGTTTGTTTAATTTGTAAGCCTAGGAAAAAGTTAAGTTCACCAACTAGGCTCATTTCAAATTCGTTTTCCATTATTTTAACAAATTCTTTTAGAAAATTCGAGTTGGTGGACCCAAAGATTATGTCATCTATGTAAATTTGAACAATAAATATATCTTTTCCTAGGGTTTTAATAAATAAGGTTGAGTCAATTTGTCCTTGTTTAAATTCTTTAGAAGTTAAATAAGTTGATAAACGTTCATACCAGGCCCTAGGTGCTTGTTTTAACCCATATAGTGCTTTAGTAAGTTTGTAAACGTGGTCAGGTCTTTCTAAGTCCTCAAACCTAGGGGGTTGTCCTACATAAACTTCTTCTTTAATGAATCCATTTAGAAAAACTGACTTTACATCCATTTGGTATAGCTTAAATCCTTTATGGAATGCAAAGGCTAATAACATCCTAATGGACTCAAGTCTAGCTACTGGGGCATATGTTTCGTCGTAATCTAATCCTTCTACTTGGCTGAAACCCTTTGCTACTAAGCGGGCTTTATTTCTGACTATTTCTCCTTGATCATTTAGCTTATTCCTAAAGACCCACTTTGTGTCAATGATGGATTTGCCCTCAGGTTTAGGTACTAATTCCCAGACTTGGTTTCTCTCAAATTGAGCTAGCTCTTCTTGCATAGCTATTATCCAATCAGGATCAGGTAGGGCTTCCTCTATAGTTTTGGGTTCAATTTTTGATATCATAGCTATTTGACTAAGGTTTCTATAGGAGGATCTAGTCCTGACTCCTAGAGTTAGATCACCCACAATTTGATCAGTTGGGTGACTAAGTCTGGGTTTCTTGGTTCTTCTAGAACTTGGTTCAGCCTTAGGTCCGGCTGGTCGGTTTGGTTCACTATTTGATTCGACTCTTTGAGTTGGTTCATTTGTTAGTTCGATAATTGGTTCAGTTGGCTCATTAATTGGTTCAATAGTTTGTTCATTATTTTTTTGATCAGAATTTGATGAAGTTAGGTCTGGATTATCAGATGTTGAGTTGATTTCTTCATCAAATATTAAGTTTGTTGTTTCTTCAATTTTCTTAGTTTGTTTGTTGTAGACTCTATAGGCTCTACTTGTGGTTGAGTATCCTGGGTTTGACTTGGACTGAAATTTTCCTAAATAGTCTTTGGTGTTTAGAATATGGACTTTACATCCAAAGACCCTTAGGTAGTGTAGATTTGGGAGTCTATGGTAGTAGAGTTCATAGGGTGTTTTGTTGTGTCGCTTGTTAATCAGAACCCTATTTTGGATGTAACAAGCCGTACTAATTGCTTCTGCCCAATATTGGTTTGCTAAGCTAAATTCGTTGAGCATAGCCCTAGCAGCTTCCTGTAATGTTCTATTTCTTCTTTCGACTATCCCATTTTGTTGGTGGGTTCTAAAACATGAAAATTCATGTAAATACCCATTTACCTTACAGAATTCCTCGAATCGTTGATTTTCAAATTCTCCTCCGTGGTCACTCTTAAGTCTTTTAATTTTAGTATCGTTTTGATTTTCAATTAGTTTATAGAATTCATTAAATAGGTTTAGGGTTTCATCTTTGGTTTTTAGAAACCTTGTTGGAACCCGGATGGCTAGAGAGGGGGAGGGGTGAATCTAGTCGGACACAAAACTTTTGAGCTTTTCAAATCTATTCTGCACTTCAGAGTTAGACAGCAGAAGCAAATGCAGAAACAGAAAACTAAAAACAACAACCCAAAGTAAAGGAAAGCAAACCGACGCTAATACCTCGATATACAAGGTTCGGGGATAACTTGCCCCTACTCCTTGGCGTGCCCTTAAGGTGGGCGATCCCTTGATCGTCGGCAGATCAAGCCCCGGTGAACACCAGATAAGATAGAGCCTCCTTCTCGGTGGAGAAACCTCTCCACAGATCTCACGGATGATGGAACTTGAGTACAGAAGATCACACAAGAAGGAACACTCACAAAGCTCTCACAGGAATGCAACAAGATCGCTCAAGCACAAAGCAACAGAGAGCACGAGCACAGCCCAGCCAAACTTTCCAAGTTTCTGTCTTGTTCGCCTCAGCTCCTCTGCATCCAGCTTTGTCTCTTATGCTCCCTCTCACCATCGCGAGCTTCATCAGCATCCACTGAGCCAGCCTGAACCCACTGACCTTCCTGAGCACTCAGTCCACTGAAGACCTCCTCTCCAGCTGAGTCTCCGTCAGTCGCCAGCTGCTCTAGTCGCCGTTGAAACCTGAGAAGGAGAAACAAACAAACCTGCTCGAAGGAAAGCCTCCCATTGACCCTCCTTGAGTGTTTGAATCACCTGCTATCACCTGCACACTCCAACAGAGGCTTAGCAATGCATATCAAAAAGAAATCAACAAGTAGCAGAGAATCGACAGTGAAAACAGACGCGATCAGAGCTTCTGACAGCTTATTTGAATTAAAGTTATGCTCCTGATCGGTCCCCAGACCGATCAGGGAGGAGCTTGATCGGTCACCAGACCGATCCAGAAGTCTTCTGTAGCGACCCGCCTTCTCTACCTTCAGACGGATCGTTACTTCTCTCTACTTCTCTACTTTTGATACATGACTAAAAAGAAATGCGGAAATCTTTTTTTTTCTTCTCAATTTAAATCTATCTATGATATACTAACTCTAATAGTCATGCATGATACAATGGCATACTTCTTTACATCTATAGGACTTTTCTGCAATGGTACCAGTCGACTGCGATCTGTCCAGTCGACTGGTATCGGCCTCAGAAAGTTTCTGGGCGCGGCACCAGTCGACTGGCCTCTTGGCAGTCGACTGGTGCATCGAACAGAAGCTGCTGTTCGATAGGCCAGTCGACTGATACTGAACCAGTCGACTGGCACGCCTGAATAGTTGAATTTCAGATTCGAAACTCTGTTTCAAAAGTCCACCAAACACATACTTTTGAGCCATACAAAGTCATGACACCATTTCTATACTCTATACTAGTTTTCTAAACAATTTATCCAATCAAAACGAATTCATAAACTCGAAATTAGGACTTTTGCGAGATTTAGCAAGTTATAAAAAACTATCTAAACTTTAGGCTAGAGTTTGTACCAAACTTAACTTCTAACCATTTAACTCATCATGCAAGATTCTATAACATTGCTAAAACATCATGAAATGAGAAAGCGACTTTTCTAAGCATAATTGAGCAATAAAACTTGATTTAAAAGGGAAACTAGTCCTATCTTTGGCACATGCATTAATAACTCCAATAAAGTATCAACATTCCAAACTACTCACACTTCTACTCATCCAATGCAATCATAAGGATATGTATGCTAAATGAAATGACATGAAATCTTTATTCTACGAAATTGAGCATGTAAAACTATCCAAAGCATAAAAGTTCGCTAAACTCCATAAAGCAATAACTTGGAATTTGAATAAACTAAAACAGTGTAATTCAAATAACTAAATTGTCTCGTTTTAAGGATCTCTCCAAAATCAGCCACCACACACACTTTGCTCAGCACCGCCTCGTCGCCTTCCTTCAGAATTGCTTGCCTTTACCTTTATCTGCAGTAAGAGGAAAATGCAACTAGTAAGCAAAAAGCTTAGTAAGTACTATCTAGCTCACAAAATCTCGAAATGTGCAAACATGCTTCTTGAACAATATGAAAATCACATGAGATACTTATATGCTTGAAAGAAAACTGATCTAAACATGTATAACTCAAAACATGCATACTCAAGCATTAATAAATCTCAACTTGCTTTTCTTGGCTCAACTTGAAACTTTAGCTATTCTTTAACTTTTTGAAAACTTTCTTAAACTTTAGAAAACTTTGCTAAAGCATATACTTGAAAATAATAATCACTTGGATCCTCTGAAGACGTAAGTACCATCTCATATGCGCGTTCCCTAAAAGGTTGGGGTAGCGAGCCACCAATCCTAATAGAGCAGACCTTGGTCTACCAGGGCCAGGACCTTGGAATTGGACACCTGGATTTCTTTAACGACGCCCTTGGACGCCGGGTACTGGCCTTATAAAATAAAATAGCTTTTCTTTCTTTTCTTTCTTATCTGTAAATGCCTTGGCATTTTCTGGAGCACCTTGCGTGCTAAAATCCCTAAGTCTTGACTTTTGGGGATTTCTTAAGGCCTTGGCCTTTTCTTTTCTTATCTTTATCTTTTCTTTTCTTTTCTCATAGCTTTTCTTGGACCCTAAACTCACATAGGGTATTAATCAACATATATAAGCATATAATGAACTAAGATCACATGCAAAAACTCAAACGACAAGGAAATATCTCTTTTAAAAACTTTTAAAGGAAATTCTCGCGGTAAAACCGCCTCTTACTGCAGGTGAGCAGTACTTACATTGATATCTTGGACTTACAACCAAGATTGAGGTCTAGAGCTCGGGAGAAACTTAAGATCTCGAAGAATTCTTCACGTCTACGCGTTCCTCTCGTCGCGGGGATCTCGAATATAGTATTATCTCTTGGAGAAAGGGTCTCGGTCGGCCCTCTTGGCCTCGATTTGCGTGCGCACAAGAGAGGAGAGGGAGAGGGGTCGGCGCAAGGGGTGTTGGCCGAAGGGTTTGAGAGAAATCCCAACTTCTCTCTTTAAGTTTTCTATTTATACCCTTAAGGATCGGATCAACCTAACTACAGCTTAAGTATTTATTTTTCTTTCCTTTTTTGTGCTTGAAACCCCTAGCCCAGCCGGTTGGGCGCTTGTGCTGTTTCGTGGAGGTCGCGGGTTCGAGCCACCCGCTGCACTTAAGTTGTTTTTCCAAATTTGGCAATTTTTTCCTTTTTCTTTTTTTTTCTTTTTCCAAAAATACCAAACGGACTCGGAAAATTCCATAAAAATACTCTAAAAATTCCTAAAAATATCTAGAATATTCCTAAACCATTTCTAAATAATTCTAAGGACTTTAAGAACTAAAAATGGAAATTTTGGGGCGTTACATCTTCTGCATACTCCTGATTGGTCCCCAGACCTATCCAGCAATCTGCTACACACTCCAGATCGGTCCCCAGACCAATCAGGCTCTAGCCTGATCGGTCACCAGACCAATCAGGCCACTCCCAGACCAATCAGGCTCCATCCTGATCGGTCCAGGTCTGATTAAATCCTAAGTCTTTGTTCGATCACCAGACCGTTCAGAACCTGATCAGTAGGGGAACTCAACTCACTGAGTGCTCGCTGATCGGTCACCGGACCGATCTAGAGCCGTTCAGTGAGTGAAACACATACTCCTTGATCGGTCACCAGACCGATCAGTCATCGCTGGATCGGTCACCAGACCGATCCACGAAGGAGCACCGTGCCAACTCCCTGACCGATCACCAGACCGATCCAGGCACTCAAACCTAGCCCTCCAAGCTAGGGTTTCATCCACCTTAGCCCTCCAAGCTAAGGATTTTTCACCTAACCCTCCAAGTTAGGACTTTTCACCTAGCCCTCCAAGCTAGGACTTTTCACCCAACCCTTCCGAATTAGGACTTTTCTAAACCTTGCCCTCCAAGCTAGGACCGACCCTCCAAGCCAGAACTTTTTCACCTAACCCTCCAAGATGGGAATTTTCACTTAACCCTCCAAGTTAGGACTTTTCACCTAGCCCTCTAAGCTAGGACTTTTCACCCACCTCTTCCGAATTAGGACTTTTCCAACACCTGGCTTCACTCACCAGGACCCGGCTTCACTCACCGGGATTTCCATCACCTGGCTTCACTCACCAGGACCCGGCTTCACTCACTGTGATTTTCATCACCCGGCTTCACTCACCAGGACCCGGCTTCACTCACCGAGATTTCCATCACCTGGCTTCACTCACCAGGACCCGACTTCACTCACCAGGATTTCCATCACCTGGCTTCACTCACCAGGACCCGGCTTCACTCACTGGGATTTCAACCTAGCTTCACAAGCTAGGACCTGGCTTCACTCACCAGGGTTTCATGCCCAGTCCCCGACCAAGACTTTAACCCAAATTCGCTCAACCAAACTTAAATCATTGTCAAACACCAAAACAACAACCGGGCCAGACTGCATCAACAAACCTAACCCAGGTGAACCTAGAGTAATCATCAACTATTACTAAGCAGTATCGGTTCCCGCTTAGTGACTTGGCTCCATGTGAATCAAATATGTCAAGGTGCAGGAGCTCAAGTGTGGTTTGAGTTAGATCAGATTGGATTAGTTTGCGATTAGATTTGGTTTGTTTGCCTTGATTACATGATTCACATATTAGGTTTTCATTATTTTTAATTTTGGAGATACCTTTGATTAAGCCAAGTTGGGTGATTTTTGAGATAGTTCTCAGATTAGTGTGACCTAGTCTCCTATGCCAGAGATTTGATTGTTCTAACTGAGTTAACATACATTTAGGTGCTAGGGGAAGGTTTATAGTGTATACATTATTTTTCCTAGTGCCATTAAGCGTGATTTCTGAGTCTTGCAGGTTTCTAATCAGGCAGTTAGAATTGTTGAACGTAACTACATAACCAGAATCACATAACTGACTTATGCTAAGCAAGTTAAAATTGAAGTTTTCAACCAAAAGAACTTTCTTAATCATAAAGTCAGATTTAAGTTCAATATTACCTGACCCAATTACCTTGAGTGTAGCATTGTTGCCAAATGCCACTGAGCCTAGGTTCTTGAACTTGAGTTTGGTGAATTTCAATTTATCTCCAGTCATGTGTCTGGAGCAATGACAGCCTCAGATATACTAGATTAAATTGTCACGAAAGTTGGGACCATCAGAATTTAAATGTGAATGAATGAAAGCTGGAAACCCTTTTACAATCAAAAGTATGAAAATGTAATATAGGGGCCACATGTCGTATTTTTCTCGGGGCTAGTTGATGTTGTTCGATTCAAGCTCGTATTTATGTGTCGTTTATTCGGGTTTCAAATGAAAATTGGGTTTCAAACAAGAATGGATTCGCAATAAAAATGAAGGAAACTAAACCAAACGAATTTACTAGGTAGTGTAATTTACAACCCAACCAATGAAGAAATTAATGCAACTAATGCAACCTTGCAAAGTTTAGGAAATCAACTGAATTCAAACCGATCCTAATACTGATTGGCACTAATGTAGAGCTTTGCTTCAGAGTTGCAATTCAAGACAACCAAATGGTACACATTCTATGGACAAATTGGAACAAGGTCAATACCGAAACTCATTTGATACAAAAATTTCATTCAATTAAACCGAAATGCAGAAATTGAACTTGACATTCAGATTTAAGTTGGATTTAAAACAATATGTTTTCAAGCTCAATAGCACACTTAAAGGTATGTATAAACTTGATACACTTCAATGCTGAAACTAGACTTGATACACATTGCAGAATTTGAGTTAACTTGCCACCATGGACTGGAAAATCTGATGTGCCACTGATTAAGATTAATTGCAGACTTTGCCATTGCTCACTGCAGCTTAGAAAGGCATGCTATCAATAAAGAAGTACACTGGTATGAAAATTCAGAAACTTGTGATTAGTCAATCAAAAGACACCCCATTGCAGAAATTAAATGTGCAGGATTGCATATTCAGTTCAGATGCAGAAATGAATGCAGCTGGATTAGATATAAAGTCTAACAAGCAAATTGATTTCAGTTGCAATAAAAGTCTAAGATGAAGCTTACTGATGTAAATTCAGAGCCGTGACATTTGATTTGCAGAGTTGGAGTTAGCAGAAATGGATTCAAGTTGCAGAAATTGAAATTGATGCAAACAAGCTGAACCGAAAATGTAGAAATAAAATCAGATTGCTAAACAACTCAAATCAATTGAGTTAGTAAACTAAATGTTGTTTTCAATTGCAAGCATCTAAATTAAACACAAACTGAATTCGCAAGAGCTGCAAAATCAGAAACAAACTGGCACGCATGAACAGAAATTCAGAAACATTAACAGGAATTGGCACGTAAGGTTTTAAACAGAAATAAACTGAAATTAAGTGAAACATTAACTAAACTAGCTAGCTAACTACTTGCTTGAAGATTTAAAGCTAAATTACAGCTGGAACAATGCAGTAAACCAAGTTAACGAATTTGAAACGAGAAGGCAGAAACCAAACTAGAGCAGAATTTAAATTACAGCTAAGAAAACTGAAATTAACCAAGGAAATCTAAACTCAATCACTCCCTAAGCTCAAGAACTTCTTGGTCGTCAATCAAGAGCCGGCTTCGAACCCCTAGGCACAGCAAATCAGTGGAAATTCATTTCTGAAGGCGATTCTGTTCCAATCTGCGCTTGGTTGGAAATTTTGATCCGATTCACTCTTTCTCAGTTGAATGAGCTGCGATGATGATTTGGGAAGCTTCTGAGACCACTTGAGAACCCCTACAAATGGCTCGGAAGCTTGGAAATGGATTGTGGAAGAGAAGACAGTGGTCGGACTGAGGAAATGCTGAAACCCTCAAGCAAGCCCTGTTCCGGCGCAAATGGACAAAATTCTTCAAGGAATCGATCCCCAAAGACTCAGAACTCGATCTAAGGTAGAGATTGAGTGGACGCGCCTCCTTTGATGAAGAAACAAGCTAAAAATTAAAGAACAGCTGAAGAAGAAGATGGCTGCGGCGGAGACGTGACAAGGCTGGGCTGCGGGCGATTTCTGATTAAATAGCCAACAATGGACGGCTGTGATTAATTTGAGAAATCCAACGGCTGAACTTGCTCTGATTGGAGCCAAACTTTTATGATGATGATCTGGGGTCAGGATCTGCCTCGTGGTAGCTCAGATCATCCAGATGTGCAACGGATGGTCCAGATCAACTTAGTCTTTGAATGGACGATCTAGAGCCCTCCTTGCTTGATCCAACGGTTGATTGAGCTCTGATTGGAATGAAACCTTCAGATCTTGATCATAGAGCTTGATCAACCCTAACCCTAGCTCGGATTGCTTCAGATTGTCCCGGATGGCCCAGATCTAGCCGCTCTTGAATCGGACGGCCCGGATTAATTGTAAGCTTGATAATTCGATCCGGTTCACATCCGACTCAAGTTTGACCCAGTATGCCCTAGGTCCAGGATCCTTTCATGCCTACAAAAATATATCAGAAAATTAGTGGCCAAATAATCCAAAAATATGTAATTTTGCAATTAAGGCCAAAATAAGAGGAAATCCTAAAACCTAGGGTAAAATCACAATTAAGCAATAAAAACATAGGTCAAACATGGATTTTAACAATTAAAATAATCAATAAAATGGTGCTTATCAAGCAATCGCTATCCAAC
This sequence comes from Boesenbergia rotunda, assembly GCA_024364735.1. Lineage (NCBI taxonomy): Eukaryota > Viridiplantae > Streptophyta > Magnoliopsida > Zingiberales > Zingiberaceae > Boesenbergia > Boesenbergia rotunda. Next base: position 122,177 of record JAGFNQ010007664.1, on the reverse strand, counting down.
ATCCATTGGTCCAAATCTTTATGTTCCTACACATAAAGAGTTTTATTGATTTGGATCCAATTAGAATCAGGAATAGCTTAGATTGATTTCACAACCTAGTTTGTCTCACCCAAATCTAGTGTTTTCAACAACGTTAGCCTTACAGGTTTTGTGAGACAGGTTTTGATAAGTAAAGTTATTTTGAAAAATTAATTTTTATTTTGAAAACCTTAAATTAATTTTTGAAAACAATTAAATTTATTTTGAAAGGAAATGTTTGAATCTATACCTAACTAAAAATTTATGTTAGGTTTGAATTTGACAAAAAGTAGTTTGAATTTGAAATTCAAAAATTGGCTTCCAGGTCTTGGCGAGGCACTAGGCCTTCTTTGGCCGTAGCCTTATTGGATCATCAACCCTTTCCTTGACAAAGCTGTTTAATGAAATTTCATTTTCAAAATTAATCTTTGAAAAAGTTCTGGTCTAACTAGTTTGGGTTTTGGATCGGTAGCTTCGGCTAGTTTCACCAGTCTAAAGAGACCAAGTAAACTTGACCTTATTAGAATTGGTTTCCCTAACGTACTATCATCTTACCTCCACCTAATACTATGTTGTCAAGTTTCAGTTAAGTTTGTTTAGTCCTTATACTAACCATTCCTAAATCTAAGCATGGTAAATTGCAGAAATTTAAATAAACAATCAAACAAGCAAATTACAATCAAGAATTAAATTCTATTTAACAATAAATATAGTTTTTAATTTGACTCCCCCTGGACTAAAGCCACTGTAATGATTAGGCAAGATGTGAATCTTGTCCTTGGGGATCCAATACTGATTTGATCCAGTTAGTTTGTTCAGGTACAGTTTAGGTACCCATGTCTGAACTTTACTTCTGGACTGATTCAGTACAACAAAGTAAGATCTTTGTCTCGATTTGGTTCTATAGCCAATTCCGGATCGATTTAGAACTGATTTCTGCTTTCCAAGAATCATGTCAAGACCCTTGGAACCAGAAGTGAATCGTTCTAAGGCTGATCTAAGATCCTTAACCTGAGTTTTCAGGGAGGAGTTCTCTTTCTCAAGTTTTTCAACTTGAGTAGGAGTTCCTTCTTGAACCTTCTCAGTTAAGGGTTTAGAATCAGCTCCCTCTTTCAGGAGTTTTACTTCCTGTCGGAGGGATTCGACTCGGAGTTTAGCTTTCACCAAATCTCGAGAAAGATACGAAATTAGTTCATTTAATTGACATCTATTAAATCCACTTACCTTAATTTCGCCGTCCTCTGTGAAGGTTAGTCTGCCGTCGTCCTGTTCTGATTCTGACTCAGTCTGGACTTCTTTTGAGGCGGTTAGTGCTAGTAGGTTTGATTATGGGACCTCTTCTTCTTCTTCAGAGGAGGACTCGTCCCATGTTGCTTGAAGTGCCTTCTTCCTTCTATTCTTCTTGGTTTCCTTTAGGTTCGGACACTCCATCTTGTAGTGACCCTTCTTCTTGCACTCGTAGCAGGTCACGTTGGGCTTATTCTTTTTGTTTGTGGGTTCAGCTGGTTCGTCCTTTCTTCGGCTGGCTTTCCTTCTGTTGGTTTGATTCTTCAGTTCTTTGTAGTAGTTTCTTGCCAGTCGGACCAGCTTAGGTCGATTTCCTTCTTCACCTTCTGAGTCTGAGTCTGAGTTAGACTCGGGTTCAGGTTGAGGCATTTTCTTGGTTGACCTTCCAGTTTTACCTGCAACAAAGGCAATACCTTTCTCGGCCAAATTACAGTTAGTCTGTTCATGCAGTTCTAATTCAGAAAATAATTCATCTAATTTTATTTTTGAAAGGTCCCTTGAAACCTTGTATGCATCTCTACCATAGATGCCCACAAGGTATTTCTCGGGAAAGCGTTTAAAGCATACCTTATTAGGTCACGGTTTTCTACCTTGTGACCTATGGTGTGTAGACCGTTCATTAGTTCTTGAATCCGGGCATGAAGCTGAGCAGCTGTTTCATTGTCGGTCATTTTGATGGTATACAGCTTGTTCAGGAGCAGGTCTCTCTTGCTGATCCGAGTGTCTGATGTTCCTTCGTGCAGCTCGATCAGTTTTACCCACAGCTCCTTGGCACTGTTGAAGGGGCCCACCCGGTTCAGCTCCTCCTTTGTTAAGCCGCATTGAAGGGTCTGGGTCGCCTTTGCATCCGCTTCAATTCTTCGTTTCAGAGCGGTGTCCCACTCTGTGTAGCTTTGAGGAACTCCTTCAGCATTTTTGAGAATCTCCAGTCCGGACTGGATGATTATCCACATGTCCACCTGAGTTTTCAGGTGGATCTCCATTCTGCTCTTCCAGTAGGAGAAATCTTCTCCACTGAAGAGAGGCGGTCTTGCGGTGCTGAAGCCTTCTTGCATGGCCATTTAATCTGAAAAAGAATAACTAACAAAAAAAATATTCCAAGACTTGGTCTTGGATTAGTAGTGTGGGATAAAAGGAAAAACTATTTGTCGAGGGGTGTTGCACTAACCTCGATCAACGAGAAGAAATTCGAACGAAAAATATTAAAAAAAGATTCGAACAAAAAAAAAAAAGAAAAATCCGAAAAATTTTCAAACTGGCGGTTGCACCAAATTTGAACTTCCCCGCTCTGATACCACTTGTTGGATCGAAAGAACCGATAGAGGGGGGGGGGTGAATATCGGAAAACGTTCGGATTTTTGAATTAGAGAAATTACGCAGCGGAATAAAACAATCAAACGCAAACACAAGTAGTTTTACTTGGTTCGGAGCCTTGGTCGACTCCTACTCCAAGGCCCACTGTCGTTGACCGTTTTCTGCGGGCAATTCTATATGTCGCAAAAACAGTTTACAAGAGATTTTACAGAATTCAGTACAGTAAACTAAAATGGCTCTTCGTTACCGACGTCCGTTGTAGATTGAATTTTTGGAGCGGAAGGACGTCGTCGGCGCTTGTATCTCGAGTCGGGAGGTTTCCGGAGCAGAGCGCGGGAGCAGAAGAGCGTAGGAGAGTTGAATGAAGTGTTGTTTGAAGCCTTGGGGTCGAGGGCCCTTTTATAGGCCCTGGGGGCGCCCCCACGTGTCGGTCGATCCGCCTCCGTCTCGGTCAGCTTCTGATCCCTTCAATCTCGGGATCAGATCTTGACCGGGGCGCCCGGGACACTGGGGGCGCCCGGGTTGACCGGGTCAGAGCTTATCCCTTGGCTTCGCTGGCTTATGCTTCGATGGCATGCACAGGGGGCGCCCGGGACGCTGGGGGCGCCCCGAACATGAACTGTCGAAGCCTTCTTTTGCATTATGTGTTTTGTGTTCACCTTGGGGGCGCCCGGGACACTCCGGGCGCCCTGGTCAGCTGTTGCCTCACTCCTTTGAGGCTCTCTGAGCTGCAGACACTCGTTCCTTCGGTTCTGCATCCAGGGTTAGTCCAAAACACCATAAAGCAATAAGATGTTAGTTTATACAGCCTTAGCTGTCTTGGTTCTGACTTTGGGTCTCCAAAATGGAACCCTAGGTCGAACCGACGCCTACTGTTCCCTCGACGGGGAACGCGTCCTCACCTACTCCTCTCGGGAGAATGTACCTGATGCCAACTGCTCCTCTGGTTGGACTTTTGCCTAGCGGTCCTTTGCCAGGTCTTGGATACCAAGCTATCCTTCGCCCGATGCCTAGCATTCCTTCGCCAGGTCTTCAGTCCCAAGCTGTCCTTCGCCTGGTGCCTAGCAGTCCTTCGCTAGGGCTTCAGTACCCTGGCATTCCTTCGCCAGTGCCTAGTAGTCCTTCGCTAGGGCTTTGTACCCTGGCATTCCTTTGCCAGTGCCTAGCAGTCCTTCGCTAAGACTTTTTACGCTGGCATTCCTTTGCCAGTGCCTAACAGTCCTTCGCTAGGACTTTTTACCTTGCACACTAGAGTAACTTGTTAGATAACAAGTAAGACTTAACTTTTGAGCCCTGTTGCCATTATCATAACTCAGGTTCGACTTGGGTGCTTTCTGCACCAACATTTTACTTGCTTAATCTTGCATTTATGCTAGGTTCTAGAAATTACTGCTATTTTGGACTTAATTGTAAATATCGATACATTTGAATTATTTTGCCACTAAATTGTTGATCTATTTTTTTTGTAGGCATGGAAGGATCATGAACCTAGGTTATGCTGGGTCAAATTCGAGTCGGAAGTGGACCCGGGTCGAGTGATCAAGCTTCAGACAAATCTGGGCCGTCCGATTCGAAAACGTCTATATCTGAGCCATCTGGGAACTTCTGAGGAAATCAGAGCTAGGGTTAAGGCTGATCAAGCACTGAGGTCAAGATCTGAGATTTTCATCCAAATCAGAGATCATTCAACCGTTTGATCAAGCTTAGAGGGCTCTAGACTGTCCATTCAATGATCAGGTTGATCTGGGCCACCCATTTTAAATCTAAAAGATCCGAGCTACCCCGAGGCAGATCCTGACCCTTGATCAACATCATCAAAGTTTGGTTCAGATCGGATAAAGATCAGCCGTTGGATCTGCTCTAAACAATTTGGGCCGTTCATTCTTAAGTATTTAATCAAACTTTTCCCTCAGCCGCAGCTGGTCGCGTCTTCGCCGCTACCTTCGTCTTCTTCGATTGTTCTTCCATTTTTCTTCGAGTTTCTTCAATCCGAGGGCGTGACCACATCAATCTCAATCTTAGATCAAGTTCTAGATCCTTGGGAAGCTGTTGCCGTGAAGATTCCAGCTCCAAATTGGCCAAGAACAGAGCCGAGTGAGGGTTTCCTCAGTTCTGCCATTGATTGCCTTGATCTCGGTTTTGTTCCATCCTTCATCCATCTGAGCTATCTGGAGGGGTTCTCTGGAGTGCTAGGATCATCCTAAAGCCATCAGCGTAATCGGACAAAGCTAGATTAAGGAGATTGAATGGGTTTTCAGCTTGGATCAGAGTGTGAGTTGGATTGATTCGCAGAGACTATTTTTCCAATGATTTGTGGAGCTAAGGGGTTCGAGGCTTACCCTTGTGTGACGGCAAGGAGTTCTTAAGCTAAGGGAAGGGATTGGTGATAGTTTTCTTATTGAATTTCTGTATTTAGCTGTAATTTCGAGTTCTATCAGCTATTTCAAGTCTGAACTTTGTATCAGCTGTTTTAATTTCATTTTCTGAATTGTTTCCGCAGTTGTTAGCTTTCAATTCAGCATCCTAATTAGTTAGATTGCTTGTTAATGACTAGTTACCTTTAATTTCAGTTCATTTCTTGTTTCCTTGCTTGCGTATCAGTTTGTTCAGCTGCGTATCAGCTCTTTTTCTGCAATTTCACTTAGTTTCTGAATTCTTCAATTATTTCAATTTCAGTTTACGTCTAGTTTAGTTCTTGAAATTAAAGACAAAATCTAGGGTGCTAATACATTTCTAAGCTTGCTTTGTAGTTAAGTTTCTTCTCTGCATTTTACTTGGCTTGTAGCAAATCAGTTTCAGCTTGCGTATCACTGTCATTTCTGCATGTTTAGCTTATAGATTCTGAATTTTGGTTAAGTGGACATCAGTCCTTCCTAAACCTCACCGAACATTGGTTTTGTGAACTTGTTTTAGTTTACTTTGTGAGTTTATGAATTCAGTTGTTTTCTGATTCCAATCTTCAGTTTTTGCTCTGCATTTCATTTCTGCACATCAAATTCTTCCCTGCGTATCAGTTTCAAATTCTGCAGATTTTCAGCTTAGTGTTTCTGAATTAGTGTCAAGTGATCGTTGGCTCTTCTTCAAGCGTTCTGAAACATTAGATTGTTGCCCTTGAATCTGAGTTTGTTTTGTTTGTTCTTGCATTTGATCTGTTGCTTCTTTTCTGCATTCCTACAATTAATTTCTGCATCAAGAAATTTCTGAATTGTTCAGTCCTTTGTTTGATTGCTGCATTGTTTCCTTCATTTTAGTAGATCCTCACTGATAGTTTTGCTTGCCAAACATAATCGATCAACTTCATTCCTGCATTGTTAGTAGTATTTTGGCACATAGTTTTCTACTATTTTTTTCTTCATGCGTATCAAGTTGTTTTAATTGCTTCAATTGTGTCAAGTGAATGTTTCGGGTTGGACGTGGTAATTTCTGAAGTCCATAAAATCTGTAGTGAACCTTGCAATTGAATTCAGATTCGATTTCCAAATTTGGTTACTTTACATTGGTAGATTAAATTCAACATTAGTTGAGTTGAGTTTATTGGTTGCATTTGACTTATTAGTTCATTAGTTGAGTTTAGTTTCTTTGCATTGCATTTCCATTTCTAATTGAAATCAAACCCAAGTTTTATTTGAAACCCAAAAATATCAACGACACATAAACTCGAGCTCGAATCAAGCACTCTCAACTAGTCCTAGGGAAAATACGACATGTGGCCCCTTTACTACGTTACCATCTTTGCTAGCAAAAAGGGTTTCCAGCTTTACACATATCTAAATTTTGAGACCCACATTTGTGACACCTAGTTCGGGTCCATTAAAATTTTTGGCGCCGTTGCCGGAGATCGCTACTAGTTGAGTTGTTTGATTTTTGCTTGTATGCTTATTTCATATCTTTCTTGATTCATTTTTGTGCTTACTGCTATATCTTGTGATTTACTTTACTTGTTTCATCTTTCTATATACTTTTACTGCTATTTGTTTTTGATTTTATGACCAGGTCTACAGGTGGTGATCTCGAAGAATTTGACCCTGAAATTGAGAGAACTTTCAGAGCAAGGAGGAACCAAGGCATACTTTCAGAGACCATTGATATTCTTTCTCTTCAGACTTTTCTCACTCATTCAGGCAGTATCATGGCAGACCACCAGAAGACTATGAATGAACTCGCAACACCAGATGACACTTTTCAGTATTCCAGCATTGCTTATCCAGAGCTAGCTGGTGATTTTGAGCTAAGATCTGGACTCATCCACCTTTTTGCCTAAGTTTCAAGGATTATCTGGAGAAGATCCAAATAGACATCTGCATGAGTTTCATGTTGTATGCTCCACCATGAAACCTCAGGGTATTTCAGAAGAAGATATCAAGCTGAGGGCTTTTCCTTTTTCCTTGACTGGAGCAGCAAAAGATTGGTTCTACTACTTACCTACTAGGCACGTGTCTAGCTGGATTTCCATGAAGAAGGCGTTCCTAGAGAAATATTTCCCAGCCTCCAGAACAGCAATCATTAGGAAAAACATTTGTGGCATTCAGCAAGTGGTGGGGGAGACACTGTATGACTACTGGGAGAGGTTCAACAAACTGTGTTCTAGCTGCCCACAACATCAGATTAGTGAGCAGCTACTCATCCAGTATTTTTATGAGGGCTTATTGCAGATGGATAGGATTATGATAGATGCTGCAGCTGGAGGAGCCCTAGTTAACAAGACGCCAGATCAAGCTAGGGAACTTATTTCAAACATGGCTGAGAACTCACAACAGTTTGGAAGCAGAGCATTGACCACTAGAGGAGTTAATGAGGTCCAGGGGGTTTCAAATGATCAGAAAGAAATCAAGAATGCATTGGTAGAGCTCACATCAGCGATAAAGCAAATGAGTTTTAATAATGCAAGTCAAAATCTGAATCTTTCAGCAACTCCATAAGCTAACCAAGTGATGAGGGTATGCAGTATTTGCTCTAGTCAAGAGCACAACTCAGATTCATGTCCCACCCTCCAACAAGATGAGACAGTAGCGGCATTGGTTAGGGGACAATTTCAATCTCGGAATAACCCCTATTCTTCTACTTATAACCCTGGTTGGAGGGATCATCCAAATCTTAAATATGAGAATTCTTTTTACGAACAAAACCCCTCACAACAGCAATTTCAGCAAACACAAAAGCTCCCCCTTTCAATGCAGTGCAGATTTTCCACTCATTTTGGGCATTGTAAAGAAAGAGGTGACTCGACTTCTACAAGCAGGTATTATTTATCCTATTTCTGATAGTCAGTGGGTTAGTCCCATTCACGTGGTGCCCAAGAAAACTGGTGTGACAGTGGTGGAAGATGAAAATAATGAACTAGTGCCTACCAGAGTAAAGAATTCCTGGAGAGTCTGCATTGATTACAGGAAGCTAAACAAGGTAACAAGGAAAGATCACTTCCCCTTACCCTTCATTGATCAGATGCTTGAAAGACTGGCAGGGAAGTCCCATTATTGTTTTTTGGACGGTTACTCAGGCTACTTTCAGATTTGTATAGATCCAGAGGACCAGGAGAATACTACCTTCACTTGCCCCTTTGGTTCTTTTGCCTACAGACGGATGCCTTTTGGACTCTGCAACGCACCCGGTACATTTCAGAGATGCATGGTAAGTATATTTAGTGAGTTGCTAGAGCACTGTATGGAGGTATTTATGGATGATTTTTCAGTTTATGGCACGTCTTTTGATTCATGCTTAGAAAATTTGTCTAGGGTTTTACACCGTTGCATCGAAACTAACCTTGTGCTGAATTTTGAAAAATGTCATTTCATGGTGGAGCAGAGTATTGTACTTGGACACATAGTCTCTAGGAGAGGTATAGAGGTAGATCCTGCAAAAATCAGTGTTATTTCTTCTTTATCTTACCCCGTATGCATACGGGATGTTCGTGCTTTCCTTGGACATGCAGGTTTCTACCGCAGATTTATTAGAGACTTCAGCTTGATTGCTCGACCCTTGACAAGACTTTTGCAAAAAGATGTTGATTTTCATTTTGATGATAAATGCAAAGAAGCTTTTCACAGACTCAGGGAGGCTCTTACCTCAGCTCCTATCATTAAATCACCTGATTGGAATTTACCCTTTGAATTAATGTGTGATGCTTCTAATTTTGCAGTGGGAGCTGTTCTAGCACAGAGGGTTGATGGAGCACCTCATGTCATCTGCTACGCCTCCAAAACCCTAGATGCCACCCAAGCAAACTACACCACCACTGAAAAGGAGCTTCTTGCCATTGTTTTTGCTTTGGATCGATTCAGATCTTACTTATTGTGCTCACATGTTATTATTTTTTCTGATCATGCAGCTCTAAAATACTTGTTGAAGAAGCCTGATGCAAAACCTAGACTGATCAGATGGATGCTCCTACTCCAAGAATTTGACCTGGAGATCAGAGACAGAAGTGGAAAAGAGAACCTAGTTGCAGATCATTTGAGCAGACTTGAAGGAGATGGATCTCCTACCACTATTGACGATGATTTCAGAGATGAGCACTTGATTGCAGTACATGGTGAGACACCGTGGTATGCAGACCTAGTTAATTTTCTAGTTGCACATGTTTTTCCCACTCACTTTTCTAAAGCTTAAAAAGATAAACTTAAAAGTGATGCAAAATTCTATGTGTGGGATGATCCTTATTTATGGAAGTTTTGTAATGATCAAATAATTAGGAGATGCGTACCAGATCATGAGTTTTCTTCTGTCCTTACATTTTGTCATTCATCAGCTTGTGGGGGACATTTTGGACCCCAAAGAACTGCTAGAAAAGTGTTAGAGTGTGGATTGTACTGGCCCACCCTATTTCATGATTCATATGTCTTTTAAAAAAATTGTGATAGATGTCAGCGAACTGGGAACATAGGAGCGAGACATGAGATGCCCCAACACACTATACTTTACTGTGAGATTTTTGATGTTTGGGGAATAGATTTTATGGGACCCTTTCCTACAGCTTATGGTTATTTATACATTTTACTTGCTGTGGATTATGTTTCAAAATGGGTGGAGGCCATTCCCTCCAAGACTGATGATTCTTCTGTTGTTTGTAGTTTTGTCAGGTCACACATTTTTTGCAAGTTTGGAATTCCAAGAGCCATAATTAGTGACCAAGGATCTCATTTTTGCAACAAACACATGAAGGCACTGCTGAGTAAATATAGGGTTGTACATAAAGTTTCTACATCCTACCATCCCCAAACAAATGGACAGGCTGAAATCTCTAACAGAGAAATCAAATCCATTTTGGAGAAGACTGTTGGACCCACTAGAAAGGATTGGAGCAAGAGGTTAGATGACGCACTTTGGGCCTACAGAACAGCATTTAAGACACCGATTGACATGCCCCCCTACCGCTTGATATATGACAAAGCTTGTCATCTCCCCGTGGAAATAGAGCACAAAGCATATTGGGCAGTAAAAGCTTGTAATTTCGATGCTACCAAGGTGGGAGAAGAGAGGAAACTTCAACTCCAAGAACTTGAAGAAATTCGGCTAGAAGCATTTGAAAATTCAAGGATCTACAAGGAAAAGACCAAAAACTTCCATGACAAGCACATTTTGAAGAAAGACTTCCAAATTGGTGACAAGGTATTATTGTACAAATCAAGGCTCAAATTGATAAAAGGTAAATTAAGGTCAAGGTGGGATGGTCCATTTATTGTAACTAACATTTTTCCCTATGGTGTGGTGGAAATTCAAGATGTATCTAATGGTTTTATTTGGAAAGTCAATGGCCACCGGCTCAAAAGGTACTTTGAAGAATTAAAGGAGCTAGAGGTGGATGGTTTGGATATGAATGAAGCTATCTACCCAACTTAAGGGGAGTTCACTTTTCATGCACTTACATGTCATTGTATATATCATTTTCATGTCTAGGAGTAAATTTTTCTCTTTGTGAAGTGAATAATTGATAATAAATTCTTAGGCAAAATAGAATGAATAAATAGACATTGTACATACCATGTTATTTCTTTTAGCACTTTGGTTCTTAGTGAATAAATGTATCCCTATAGGTTGTCTTCATGTCATTTTAGAGTCTCTTGAAAATAAATTAAATTTGATTGTCAAAACTTAAGGTTTGAGCTAATGGATGAATTCTTGGATGCTTGAGTACTACTTGGCTTTAGATTCTTAATTGATGACTTGAGATGAATTATTTGTGCCTAGTGAGAATTAGCCTTATTTTTGTGATACACATATGTAATTGTACTCTAGAACTTGCTTAAGTTCTTTCAAAACCATATTTCAATGATTGGATCACATCTATAGAGGCTAATCAATTTGTTTACCTTTCCATATCTACTTTTGACAATAATCATGTTTATTCTATTTTTCTTTCCTTATTTCCTACTCTTAACCTTACTTTTCTATGGACTTGGTTGTTTGGGATGTTTCTGTTGGTGCAGGAAGCACCATATCGAACCTTGTTTTGATATTGGCAAAGGATTCAAAGTTAAATGTTATTTGTGATCTAACAATGTTACTCAAGTGTGCAGATACAAAGTCCTAGCGAAGGAATGCTAGGCACCTGGCGAAGGACTGCCAGGATACAAAGCCCTAGCGAAGGACTGCTAGGCAACTGGCGAAGGACTGCCAGTATCAAAGCCCTAGCGAAGGACTGCTAGGCACTGGCGAAGCAATGCCAGGGTAAAAAGACCTAGCGAAGGAATGCTAGGCACTGGCAAAGGAATGCCAGGGTCAAAAGACCTAGCGAAGGACTGCTAGGCGCCAGGCGAAGGACAGTCTGGGACTGAAACCCTAGCGAAGGAATGCTAGGCACCGAGCGAAGGGCAGCTCGGCAACCAAGACCTGACAAAGGACCGTTAGGCAAAAGTCCAACCAGAGGAACGGTTGGCATCAGGTAAATTCTCCCGAGAGGAGTAGGTGAGGACGCGTTCCCCGTCGAGGGAACAGTAGGCGTCGGTTCGACCTAGGGCTCCATTTTGGAGACCAAAGTCAGAACCAAGACAGCTAAGGCTGTATAAATCTAATTAATTGTTATGTTATCTTGTTTTGGACTAACCTTGGATGCAGGACCGAAGGAACGTGTGTCTGCAGCTCAGAAAGCCTCAGAGGAGAGAGGCAGTTGCTGAGAAGGGCGCCCGGAGCGTCCTGGGCGCCCCCAAGGGCCATACAAAACAAGTAACAAGAAGACTGGTTCGAATACACACTGGGCCGGGCGCCCCCGTGCTCCCGGGCGCCCCCTGCGCTGTGGGCGCCCCCTGGCGCATACCTCGAACCAAGAAGCCCTCGAAGCCAAGCAGATAACCTTTGACCCGGTCAATGCGAGCGCCCCGAGCGCTGCGGGCGCCCCGGTCAAAACTGATCCCGAAGATAAGGGGATCAGACGCTGACCGAGATCGGAACGGATCGGCTGCCACGTAGGGGGGCGCCCCCGACGTCCCGGGCGCCCCCTAGCCCTATATAAAGGGCCCTCGACCCCAGGCTTCTAACAACACTTCTTCCAACGCTTCAAAGTTCTTCTACGCTCGTGCCTTGCTCCGGAAATGCTTCACCTCGAGCCGACGACGTCCCGCTGCCCCAAAAAGATTCGATATACTCCGGACGTCGATAACGAAGAGCTTAATATTTTATTATTAATTTATTGCACTCTCTTTGTAATTGAAATTATTGTAACCGATTTTGCGCAAATATAGAATTGCCCAAAGTAAACGGTCAACGACCGTGGGCCTTGGAGTAGGAGTCGACACAGGCTCCGAACCAAGTAAAAATCACTGTGTCTTTGTGCTGTGTATGTTATTTTTTATTTCCGCTGTGCACTTACTCTCAGTTTTCCGAAAAAGTAACGACTTTTGATATTCACCCCCCCTCTATCGGTTTTCACGATCCAACAAGTGGTATCAAAGCGGGGTAGTTCAAACTTGGTGCAACCACCAGTTTGAAAGTTATTTTTTCGGATTTACGAATTTTATTTTATTTATTTCTTTTCTTTTTGTTAATCAACACAACTCAATCTCATTCGTTTTTTTATAAATAATATCTGTAGGTGTATATAAAATATTCTTACGCCTTTTTCAATTTTCAATTTTCATATTTTCACCATAAGTTAGAATTAACAAAACGAACAATTTTTGAAAATTTGTCACAAAACTTTTTTATTATTATTTTAATATTTTTCTCGAAATTCGTGCTACTTTAATTCGAGCAAATTTTTTTCAAATATTTAATTCTTACTTTTTCATTATTAATCAAAATTGACAAAATTAATATTTTCAAAATTTGTCATAAATTGTTTTTATTATTTTATTATTATTCCACCTTGAAATTCGTGCAATATTTATTTTGAGCTATTTTTCCCTTCTCCCGCACTACTAATCCAAGACCAAGTCTTGACATATTTTTGTTATTTCTTTTCTGTACGAGGTTAAACTAAATGGCCAACCAAGAATGGAACAGTGCCCGCCCACCGCTATTCTCCGGCGAGAACTTCAATTCCTGGAGATGTCTAATGGAGTTCCATCTGAAGGCCCATATGGATATATGGATGATCATCCAAACAGGGTTCTCCCTTCCTACAGAAGATGGACAATCAATTGCGTGGGACAAACTGGATGAACCAACGCTCAACCAAATTGAGACAGATGCAAGGGCAACTGCAATCCTTCAGTGTGGTCTAACCAACGAACAACTCAAGCTAGTCGGTTCATTTGGATGTGCTAAAGAGATGTGGGAGAAGCTAATCAACCTACACGAAGAGAGCTCCAATATTGAGGTCTTTGAAGAAGAAGATCAAGTAAGCGGTCTTGCACTCTCGGTCCAAGCACAAACAGCCAAGTTAGAGTCTGAACCCGAATCCAAGCCAGATTTAGAAGACAAATTGACTGAGACGGTAATTGATTTTAAATTCTTTCCAAAATTAGAATTAAATAATCAAACAGATACTGTAATGGTCGAGGAAGGTGTAAATTTTATTGCAGGGAAAACTCTAAGAAAACTACAAAAGGGGCCTCAACCAATACCTGAGTCCGACTCAGACTCAAAATCTGACGACGAAGAAGGGGATCATCGGAAGCAGGTCCGAATGGCTCACGACCACTACAAAATGCCAAAAAAACAATCAAGCAAAAGAAAGGTGGCTAGAATCAAGGGGGAGATTCCCAACCGGGAATCAAAAGGTAAATTTACAGTATTTAAAAATCCAATATTTACCATGAATAATATGAGTGAATCTTATAAGGCTAATGTGTTAGAAAATTTAATTCATAATATTGCTGTTTTTGATAATCCAGAATATTATTACGATTATGATGTAACTTAGACAATTGCTTATTTTAATTGTATGTTGTTTTTTTGTTATTTTTTTAATTAGGATTGGTTAGTTTAAGGACTAAAATGATTTAATTGAAGTTTGAATAACATAGTATTGGGAGGAGATGAGATGATAGTACGTTAGGGAAGCCATTTTGGCGGAACTAGCCGAAGCTACCGATCCAAGACCCAAACTAGTTAGACCAGAATTTATCAAAAATGATTTGAAAATGATCTTTCTTTAAAAGGCTTTGTCTAGGAAAGGGTTGTTGATCCAATAAGGCTACGACCAAAGAAGGCCTCTGTGCCTCGCCAAGACCTGAAAGCCAATTATCGAAACTCACTTTTAAATTATTATTTGTTAAACTCGAATCTAACACAAGCTTCAATTAAATCATAGTGCTAACATAAAATCAAAGATAAAATTAATGCATCTCACAAAACAGTTAAGGATACCCTGTTTTGTCACTTAGAAATGGATGAGATGCTTAGAACTTAAAAGTTGATTCCAACCCAACCAAATTCAAATCAATTAATTTTAATTAAATCAATTCAATTAAATCTTAATTAAATCAATTAAATTCAATTAAATCTTAATTAAATCAACTAAATCAATTAAACCTTAATTAAACCAACTAAATCAATTAAATCTTAATTAAACCAACTAAATTCAATTAAATCTTAATTAAATCAATCAAATTCAATTAAATCTTAATTAAATCAATTAAATTCAAGTTTAATTAAATTCAATTCAATCTTATTTAAATCAATTAAATCTTAATTAAATCAATTTAATCAAATTCAAAATAATTCAATTAATTATTCTCAGATTCAACTGAATTAATTATTCTCAAAATTCAATTTAATTATCGTCAATCATTTACTTTCAAAATTAAAATATTTGTCTCACACAACCCATAAGGTTAACATGCTTGACCACGTAGAACTGGGTGAGACATCTAGGACCTAAAAGCATAAATCAATATCCTCTCAAAAAAAAATATATTTTCAAAAGTTATTCAAAATTATCTCTTGTTTTCAAATTAATTCATTGTACTGTACTCTACTTTTTCTTAACATTTTTTATTTCATGTCAAATATCACAATAAATAAAGTTGATTGGGTCAATTATTGGTCAAACCTAGTCAACATAGTCAAACATGGATAACACTGAAAGTCCCCTAGGACATTAGATTGAGTTAAATAGTAAGGGGGAGTGGTTTATTCTTTTTAATTTTCTTTCAAAATATCTTTGAAAAATTATTATCATTTCAAAATGGTTTTCAAAAATTGTGTTATCATACCAAATTATGTTTTCAAAAATCTATCTCCTTAAAAATTATCATACTCAAAAGGCATGTTTAAAATTGTTCCTTTAATTTTGACAAACCCTAAGACTAAGAGGAGGATTAACTTGTGGTCAACAAGCCTCCCAGGACTATGTCAGATTTAAGGAAAGTTCAAATTAAAAGTAGAAGTTTTAGGCCTTCAAATAATCACTATATTTTTCAAAATTGTGCTTTACAAAAATCATTATCATTTCAAAATGTTTTTCGAAAAAGGGGCTTATGTTTGAAAATTATCTTCATTTCAAATTGAATTTCCTAAAATTATATTACCGTATTGATATTCAAAACTATTCTTTTGATTTTAATAAACCCTAAAGACACAGAGGAAGGTCCACTTCATGATCCATAAGGACTCCTAGGATGTGTCAAATTTAGGGGGAGTTTGAGTCAAGAGAAGAATTTCTGAAATATGTTTATTAATTATTTTTTTTATTAGACAATTCTTATAATTTAAATCAAACCTTAAGACTCAGAGGAAGATCGCTTGTAGTCAACAAGCTTCCTAGGACTGGGTCAAGTTTAGGGGGAGATTAAATTAAAAGAATTATTGAATTATATGTTTTCATGCACTGCACGTTTAAAATCCTTTTGAAAACTTAAATAATTTTCTTTCAAAATACTATTATTTTATTTTTTTTTAAAATTCTTTTGGCAATAATATTTACTTGAGTTGGAAAATTTTCAGGACACTTAGGAAACTGTCCTTGTAGTTAACAAGGTTTCCTAGGATTGTGTCAGACTGGAAAAGTAACCAAAGCAAGTAAAATATTATGCGTTAAAAATAATACTTTTGTAAGTGCTTTCAAAAGATAATTTTCTCTAATATTATAAAAGCACTTATAACTTTTAATGCATAATCTTCCTATATCTTCAAAAATGCACAATATCTTTCAAAAGTACTTCTACTTTTCAAAATATAATGTTTTCAAAAGTACTAATATTTTCAAGGCAATAGTGTTCTAAGTGAATGAATTTTCTAAAAGACTTGCCTGCAAAAATATTTTTTTTAAATGCCTTTCAAAGTGGAGTTTTGGTGCATGTTAAGCTTTTGCTATGCTTTCAAAAATTATGCTAAGTATTTTTATGTTTTCAAAACTCATAAGCTCTGATACACAAATTCTAATTTTTTTTAAAACATATATATTTATTAAAGTTCCTTATTGATATATGGCTAAGGAGAAGAATTTCACATTAAGGGGGAGAGATTGGAAAGGAGAGAAAAGGTTAGGAGAGAAAAGGCTAAAATTATTTTTTTCTCCTGTCTTTCAAAAAGTAAAGTTCTTGTCTTTCAAAGTTCAATATTTTCGAAAATTAACTTTACTTGTCTTTCAAAGTTAAATATTTTTGAAAATTAACTTTACCTATTTTTTTCAAAGTTTAATATTTTTGAAAATTAACTGTACTTGATTTCAAAAGATCATTTTTCGAATATTAGCTTTGCTTAAGTACATCTTTTGGAAAATCAACTTTACAGGCTGGTAAGAAAATTTTCTAAGTAAAAATTCAAACTCTCTTGAAAATTTTCCAACGCCAAAACATTTTCTAACTTAAAAAGGTTCTCTTGAAAGTTTCTAAGTAATAAAAAAATTGAATCATCTGAACTTAGAAAACTTTCATTCAACCCCCCGCAATTTTCTAAGTATTGGAAATATGGCGTCAAAATTTTGCCTAAATAAAATTCCTTTTTGCAAAGCCAAGTAAAAGTTATGTTACAAAATTTAGGTTTGCAAACCTTTTTAAATTTTTACCTTATTCACCCATGTTTGTTTTTGATATATGTCAAAGGGGGAGGAAAGGTCAAAGTTAAGAGTGTTATAACACTAGTATTCAGGGTTTCAGGGTTTTAGGGGGAGTATAGAGATTTTTTTACACTTATATTGTTCATACTCCTTCTTTTCTTAACTGTTATATGTCTTTACTTAACTTTGAATTGTGTTGCCATAAATCAAAATGGGGGAGATTGTTGGTGCAGGAAGCACCATATCGAACCTTGTTTTGATATTGGCAAAGGATTCAAAGTTAAGTGTTATTTGTGATCTAACAATGTTACTCAAGTGTGCAGATACAAAGTCCTAGCGAAGGAATGCTAGGCACCTGGCGAAGGACTGCCAGGATACAAAGCCCTAGCGAAGGACTGCTAGGCAACTGGTGAAGGACTGCCAGTATCAAAGCCCTAGCGAAGGACTGCTAGGCACTGGCGAAGGAATGCCAGGGTAAAAAGACCTAGCGAAGGAATGCTAGGCACTGGAAAAGGAATGTCAGGGTCAAAAGACCTAGCGAAGGACTGCTAGGTGCCAGGCGAAGGACAGTCTGGGACTGAAGCCCTAGCGAAGGAATGCTAGGCACCGAGCGAAGGGCAGCTCGGCAACCAAGACCTGACAAAGGACCGTTAGGCAAAAGTCCAACCAGAGGAACGGTTGGCATCAGGTAAATTCTCCCGAGAGGAGTAGGTGAGGACGCGTTCCCCGTCGAGGGAACAGTAGGCGTCGGTTCAACCTAGGGCTCCATTTTGGAGACCAAAGTCAGAACCAAGACAGCTAAGGCTGTATAAATCTAATTAATTGTTTTGTTATCTTGTTTTGGACTAACCCTGGATGCAGTACCGAAGGAAGGTGTGTCTGCAGCTCAGAAAGCCTCAGAGGAGAGAGGCAGTTGCTGAGAAGGGCGCCCGGAGCGTCCCGGGCGCCCCCAAGGGCCATACAAAACAAGTAACAAGAAGACTGGTTCGAATACACACTGGGCCGGGCGCCCCCGTGCTCTCGGGCGCCCCCTGCGCTGCGGGCGCCCCTGGCGCATACCTCGAACCAAGAAGCCCTCGAAGCCAAGCAGATAACCTTTGACCCGGTCAATGCGGGCGCCCCGAGTGCTGCGGGCGCCCCGGTCAAAACTGATCCCGAAGATAAGGGGATCAGACGCTGACCGAGATCGGAACGGATCGGCTGCCACGTAGGGGGGCGCCCCCGACGTCCCGGGCGCCCGCTAGCCCTATATAAAGGGCCCTCGACCCCAGGCTTCTAACAACACTTCTTCCAACGCTTCAAAGTTCTTCTACGCTCGTGCCTTGCTCCGGAAACGCTTCACCTCCAGCCGACGACGTCCCGCTGCCCCAAAAAGATTCGATATACTCCGAACGTCGGTAACGAAGAGCTTAATATTTTATTATTAATTTATTGCACTCTCTTTGTAATTGAAATTATTGTAATCGATTTTGCGCAAATATAGAATTGCCCAAAGTAGACGGTCAACGACCGTGGGCCTTGGAGTAGGAGTCGACACAGGCTCCGAACCAAGTAAAAATCACTGTGTCTTTGTGCTGTGTATGTTATTTTTTATTTCCGCTGTGCACTTACTCTCAGTTTTCCGAAAAAGTAACGACTTCCGATATTCACCCCCCCTCTATCGGTTTTCATGATCCAACAGTTTCTTGATGCTACTTTGCCCGAGACGGACAAAAGATCAAGTGTGGGGGAGGAGGTTAGTGTTTTGGAATTGTTTTGTATCAAGGAGGCAATCAAAGGTGCCAATTTGAGTTGAGCTTGGCATCAAAAACAAGTGAAGAATTCAGTTATGAATTGGAGATGGAGTTGCCTCTCATTGCAAATCCGGGAAGAAACAAAGCTGTGCCAAGTCCAAGTGGCACACAATAGCAAGATTCAGTGCAAAAGGAAGCTGAATTTTTTTTTTCTGGTAGCATGTTTGGTCAGAATTACTCTGAATTGCAGCTGTACTTTGTTCAGAAAACCAGTAACATGTTGCTAGAAGCTGAACTGCAGCTATACAAAACCAGCTACTTTGAATTGCAGCTGAACAAATCAAGTTGTCAATGTGAATCCGGCTGAACAAAAGCTGAAAAGAAGCTAGAAAATCTGCACTGCATTGCAAGGGAGAGCTTGTAATCTGAGAAGGCTTGACTTGGAGCTGCTGAAATAAAACAGGATGAATGCAGAGTAAGCTGTAAGATGCTGAAATCTGTTGAAGAAGTGTTGTTGAACATGTATTGGGAAAATTCAGAATTGAAATACATTAAGGACTTAAATTGTGATACCACAAAAATAGTTTTGTATCAACTAGCAAATGAAATTGGTTTGTTTAGGCTATGCATTTGGGGATTGAGTACATGAACCTGCCAGAAATTGTTGAGCACGCCCATTACTGATCAGAAGAAGAAGGCTGATTGGATTCCCAGAAAAAAAACAGAAAAAATTGCAGTGAAGTGTCGTGACTAAGAAAAAAATGGAGTGTATCAATTCATTTAGTGAAACATTTAAATTCTCCATTACTATTAATGCTAATTGCTTGAGAAATCAGAGACTTACAATGAAGATGCCGTGGAGCTGAATTTGAAACACAGAAAAAAAAGAAAGAAACAAATGATGGTAGTGTGCCAACTTGAAAAGGATATGTATCAAAAAGGAGTTGCAAGAGTTGTTTAGTGAGGATTGTATGTGGAGTATCTATGTTACTTGATGTCTTACGTTCTCTGATACAAATTTGGTCCGAAGTGATCCATTAGAAGAATTCAGAGCAGGAAAAAAAAAGAGAAGAGAAAACAGTTTTTTTTAAAAAAAAGAGAAACAAGATGACACAAAATTAGAATGTTGGTACCATGAAACAAGTGAAGTTTTTCTCATCCAAATTAAAGCCTTGCTCCACTACATTTTTGACTTTACTAGACAGAAAGAAAGAGGGAAAAAAATCAGAAAATAAAAGAGAAGGAAGCAAGGTTAGCACACAAAAGAAAAATTGGCACAAAGGAACTAATGAGGTCTTTTCATCGAATTTTTGAAGGGCAATGCCAAAGTTTCACTCCATCACACTTTTGACTTCATTATGAGGACTGACAAGAGGGCAAAGTGCATTGGAAATATCCTTGAGCATTCAAGTCTTTCACTTTATCAAATTCGCTATTTTTCTTGGCTTTTACTTAATTTTCATCATTTCACATATTTTCCCCTTGTTTGGATGAACTTTTATAGATGTGGATCCTAATCATGAATAATGGTGGAGAGTAGATAACAAGCAAGCCTATGGTAGTGCAAAAAGCATGTGTGTTTGAGTGAGCTCCACTTTCATCATGAATTTAGAACTCAAGAAGAGAGCTACCAAAAATTTCCCTTGAAAGGCTAGTGAGTTAAATTCATCTCAATGAATCATGAAGGATGAAAAGGTGAAGTTGTTAATTTAGGGACAAGATACTAATCTATAGAGCTTAGATTTTTGAGAATTGACAACCTTAGGTAATTTCTTTTCACTTGCTTCTAATTATGCTTGGAAAGAGCCTAAGGGATACATACTTAGTAGTTTCGCGAGACGCTCAAGCTTAAGTGTGGGGGAGTTGATAAGTGTTATTTTGTTGATCATTTCAGGTTATTAAATCCATGTTTGACCCGTATTTTACTTGCTTAATCTTGCATTTATGCTAGGTTCTAGAAATTACTGCTATTTTGGAATTAATTATAAATATCGATACATTTGAATTATTTTGCCACTAAATTGTTGATCTATTTTTTTTGTAGGCATGGAAGGATCATGGACCTAGGTTATGCTGGGTCAAATTCGAGTCGGAAGTGGACCCGGGTCGAGTGATCAAGCTTCAGACAAATCTGGGCCGTCCGATTCGAAAACGTCTATATCTGAGCCATCTGGGAACTTCTGAGGAAATCAAAGCTAGGGTTAAGGCTGATCAAGCACTGAGGTCAAGATCTGAGATTTTCATCCAAATCAGAGATCATTCAACCGTTTGATCAAGCTTAGAGGGCTCTAGACTGTCCATTCAATGATCAGGTTGATCTGGGCCACCCATTTCAAATCTAAAAGATCCGAGCTACCCCGAGGCAGATCCTGACCCTTGATCAACATCATCAAAGTTTGGTTCAAATCGGATAAAGATCAGCCGTTGGATCTGCTCTAAACAATTTGGGCCGTTCATTCTTAAGTATTTAATCAAACTTTTCCCTCAGCCGCAGCTGGTCGCGTCTTCGCCGCTACCTTCGTCTTCTTCGATTGTTCTTCCATTTTTCTTCGAGTTTCTTCAATCCGAGGGCGTGACCACATCAATCTCAATCTTAGATCAAGTTCTAGATCCTTGGGAAGCTGTTGCCGTGAAGATTCCAGCTCCAAATTGGCCAAGAACAGAGCCGAGTGAGGGTTTCCTCAGTTCTGCCATTGATTGCCTTGATCTCGGTTTTGTTCCATCCTTCATCCATCTGAGCTATCTGGAGGGGTTCTATGGAGTGCTAGGATCATCCTAAAGCCATCAGCGCAATCGGACAAAGCTAGATTAAGGAGATTGAATGAGTTTTCAGCTTGGATCAGAGTGTGAGTTGGATTGATTCGCAGAGACTATTTTTCCAGCGATTTATGGAGCTAAGGGGTTCGAGGCTCACCCTTGTGTGACGGCAAGGAGTTCTTAAGCTAAGGGAAGGGATTGGTGATAGTTTTCTTATTGAATTTCTGTATTTAGCTGTAATTTCGAGTTCTATCAGCTATTTCAAGTCTGAACTTTGTATCAGCTGTTTTAATTTCATTTTCTGAATTGTTTCCGCAGTTGTTAGCTTTCAATTCAGCATCCTAATTAGTTAGATTGCTTGTTAATGACTAGTTACCTTTAATTTCAGTTCATTTCTTGTTTCCCTACTTGCGTATCAGTTTGTTCAGCTGCGTATCAGCTCTTTTTCTGCAATTTCACCTAGTTTCTGAATTCTTCAGTTATTTCAATTTCAGTTTACGTCTAGTTTAGTTCTTGAAATTAAAGACAAAATCTAGGGTGCTAATACATTTCTAAGCTTGCTTTGTAGTTAAGTTTCTTCTCTGTATTTTACTTGGCTTGTAGCAAATCAGTTTCAGCTTGCGTATCACTGTCATTTCTGCATGTTTAGCTTACAGATTCTGAATTTTGGTTAAGTGGACATCAGTCCTTTCTAATCCTCACCGAACATTGGTTTTGTGAACTTGTTTTAGTTTACTTTGTGAGTTTATGAATTCAGTTGTTTTCTGATTTCAATCTTCGGTTTTTGCTCTGCATTTCATTTCTGCACATCAAATTCTTCCCTGCGTATCAGTTTCAAATTCTACAGATTTTCAGCTTAGTGTTTCTGAATTAGTGTCAAGTGATCGTTGGCTCTTCTTCAAGTGTTCTGAAACATTAGATTGTTGCCCTTGAATCTGAGTTTGTTTTGTTTGTTCTTGCATTTGATCTATTGCTTCTTTTCTGCATTCCTGCAATTAATTTCTGCATCAAGAAATTTCTGAATTGTTCAGTCCTTTGTTTGATTGCTGCATTGTTTCCTTCATTTCAGTAGATCCTCACTGATAGTTTTGTTTGCCAAACATAATCGATCAGCTTCATTCCTGCATTATTAGTAGCATTTTGGCACATAGTTTTCTACTATTTTTTTCTTCATGCGTATCAAGTTGTTTTAATTGCTTCAATTGTGTCAAGTGAATGTTTCGGGTTGGATGTGGTAATTTCTGAAGTCCATAAAATCTGTAGTGAACCTTACAATTGAATTTAGATTCGATTTCTAAATTTGGTTACTTTACATTGGTAGATTAAATTCAACATTAGTTGAGTTGAGTTTATTGGTTGCATTTGACTTATTAGTTCATTAGTTGAGTTTACTTTCTTTGCATTGCATTTCCATTTCAAATCAAAATCAAACCCAAGTTTTATTTGAAACCCAAAAATATCAACGACACATAAACTCGAGCTCGAATCAAACACTCTCAACTAGCCCTAGGAAAAATACGACATGTGGCCCCTTTACTACGTTACCATTTTTGCTAGCAAAAAGAGTTTCCAGCTTTACACATATCTAAATTTTGAGACCCATATTTGTGACACCTAGTTCGGGTTCATCACTGCCCATGGCTGATTTGTGTATCAACAGTTGGTTTGGTGTCCAAATGGTGTAAAACAAGTGTATGGGGGGTTAGTACACTATGTTTAGGACCATTGGGGATTAAAAGAACCAATAATTGGGTTATTATTGGGGTCTTTTTAATGTTGGCAAAGGGGGAGAAGTGTTGGGTTTAAGTTAGGAAACCAAATATACCTTTGCTAGAAACCCTAGGTTTAGGGGGAGCTAAGATTAAGGGGGAGTATGGTTGCTCCATTCTTGGTGTAAGGGGAACCTTGGAGAGGTTCTTAAAAAGTCTTTGTAAGTCCAGTATGTGGGGAGCTTTGGAGAAGCTTTAAAAAGCCCATTTTGGTAAAAAATCCTAACTTGGAGGGTTAGGTGTGGAAATTCCTAACTTGGGAAGTTAGGTGTGTGAAAAGTCCTAACTTGGAGGGTTAGGTGTGGAAAAGTCCTAACTTGGAGGGTTAGGTGTGGAAAAGTCCTAACTTGGAGGGTTAGGTGTGAAAATTCCTAACTTGGAGGATTAGGTGTGGGATGCCTTGGGATAGGATCTATGCATTGCATATGCATTGGCGGTATAAGTCCAAGATGGAGTCTTGGCAACGTAAGTCCAGTTGTTTGTTTTAGCATTGTTATTGCTATTCTTTACAATTTGTTTTCCCTAACTTAAACGTATTGCTAAACATCAAAAAGGGGGAGATTGTTAAGGCAATCTATGGTCTGGAGTGACCAAGTGTTTTGATGTTTGGGCAAAGGGTTTAAGTTAGGTTTTCCCTTGTGTTCTCATATGTGTATGTTGAGTGTGCAGGATGTACAGGTTACACATATGGACTTGACTGGACGACCTCAGTATGGTGAAGGGTGGCATGGAGACAAACTGGAGGCTTATGTGCACCCAAGCGACCTTGGAGAGCAGGGACGATGAGCTGAGGGGTGCGGACTTTGAGGCATGCGTGAAGGATGTCATGGAGGCAAGCTGGAGGCTTACGTGCATCCGAGGGACAGGAGTCGAAGATGAAGATGACGCGAAGGCGATAGTCGAGGTTGCTGATGAGGAGTCAGTCGAGTTGTGAGGGTACGAGTGCTGTGTGATTGTACTCGGGAAATCCTAGGATTTGAGTGCTGAGAGAAGTGTACTCGGGAAGGAAAACCCTAGGTGTGTGAGTGGGGCAGTCGACTGATAAAACTCACAGAAGGTTTTTAGCCTCGTACCAGTCGACTGCCCTGGGAGCAGTCGACTGGTAGAGGCTGGTGAGTTGGCTGAAAATTCGAACGTTGGGGTTGCAACGATCGATTTTCAGTGGCACCAGTTGACTGCCCTGGGAGCAGTCGACTGGTGGCGAGTTGTCAGCCTAGGGTTCTATTTAAAGCGGACTTCGTGGAGTTTGAGACTCTCGACGAATTTTATCTTGGTTAAAGGCAAAATAGTAGTGTTTGTGCTTAGAGGTTTGCTTGGGATTGTAGCGAGGTTTCTCCGCCCATAAGGAGCGACAAGGGCTAGCCGGAGGTTATCTGGGGAGTGATCCACCTACGGATTCTTGGATTAGTCACCCTTCGGGGTAGATACCAAGTAAATCGGTTTGTTAGCAGTGTTTTCTTTGTTGTTAGTCTTATTATTTTGTATTTTCGCTGTGCAACTAACAACGTAGGAAGAAGATCCGAAGATTCGCTATTCACCCCCTCTAGCGTACGGAATCGTTCCAACAGTTCACACCTCTTGTAGGTGGATTAAGCGAATACATATGATGTGGACTTAAGTATAGGCTTGGGCTTGGGTTATGACTTGCTCCCCAAGTGTTAATGAAGAGGTGTGTAAATACCCCTTCCTGGAACAAGAGGGTTAAGATTTCCTTAAGGGTTTTAGTCTCTCCTCTTCTTGTTGTGCCGCCCCTCTAAAGAAAGTGTCGCCCCTCAACCAAGCAACTCGACGCTGCCCAATTGAAGAAGGGTTAACCTCCTCTTTTGTTACCACCGCCCAAGACCCCAAAGCTTCCTCCTTGGGTCGACTTTCTTCCTTGGATAGAGCCAAAGCATTGGTCGGCCCTCTCTCTTGGCCGTATCACTCCCAAGGGTGACCCTTTTCTTATGGTTGGATCTCCTTTTAGTGCCACTAGGTTGCAATGGCCGCCAGACACAAAAATTGAGCAGTGGGTTCTTCTCTTTTCTCGTATCGTCTCCTTACTTTGGCAAGTACTGAAGAGGAGACACGACTTATGGTTTTGTAAAGTCATCTTGAAGATTACTCGACGTGGATACCAATAGAGGCAAATCTTGCGAGGTTTGCTAGTTGATGTCATTTCCATTAAACATCATCCAACAAGTATGATTTTAAATGAAATTTTATTTACGATTATGTCTACACATATATGTTCTTGTGAATGTGCGAGATGCGTGTTGTAATAATTTAGAAAATTATTATGCTTTCGCTGTATGTTTTTCGAAAATATATCTTTGTACACGCATAGAAAACCTAACACTCCATGGAAGGGGGCAGAACCGCTGGTCCTAGATGACCTAACAAGAGTTTCCTTGGTTCTTTTATAGCTTCCCCCAACCTTCTAGATTTGTCAAATTTTCTAGGCTCCGCCAAAACTAGATTTTTACACCTTAAACTAGGTTTTTATGGGTTCCATCATAAACCAAACTTGTAGATCTTGAAGTTATGTACAGTTTGATAAGTCATGGGCCTCAAGGGTCGAATCGAGATGAAAGTTATGTCTATTCGAAGTTTGGTTTGCAGTTTGGGTCGGAGAATGACACGGTCGTGCCTCATGCCTAGGAGGCACGACCTAGGAGGCACTGTCAGGACGTGTTGGATTCGGGATTTTGGGCACGGTTGTACACAAAACTCTGGATAAGGCATGACCATGCCTAAGAGGCACAACTTGCGCATGTTGGGTTCTAGAAACTTACTTACGCACCGTTCTTTAATTAATTTCGATCGAAGAAACATGTCTATATCATGGGACGTGACCAGAGCTTGTTTCTTGCTGCAACTTCTCATTCCATAGCTTGAATGCTCTGTTTTTGCTCCGAAAACGTATCCTATCAATGAAAATAAGAAAAGACAAGCTTTCCAAACTAAAAGAATAAAACTAATGAAAACAACGTAGGATCATTTATAGCGATAGAGGGGGGGGGGGACGAATAGTGCTCTTTCACTTTTTCGAAATTTGAAAGGGAAAAGAGTCTGAGTACGTAGTGGAAAATAAATATAAACAAAGCATAACTCTAACACATGTTTTTTTTACTTGGTTCGGAGTCTGTGACGACTCTTATTCCAAGGCTCGCTATTCTTGACCGCTTACTTAGGGCAATCACTATCAGTTCAAATGAATGATTACAAAGTATGCAAAGTACAATTCAAATTAAAACATTTACCGACAACTTAAGCACGGTCGTCGGAGCAGCATTACAGTGTCTTTGAGTAGTTTCTGGCGCAGCACACTAGAATGAAAAGCCTAGAGAAATTGATGTTGGGTGCTTTGGTCGAAGTTGCTTAAATAGCCTATTCCGGGCGCTTGATTGGCCATATAGGCCCCCAACCTGGTGACATGGTGACAGATCATCGAAACTTGATCCTTCAAGTTTATCCACTCCCAGGAGCTTGAAAGCCTCCTGAGTGCCTGTATGGTGACATGGATCGACCAATCTATGTATGAAAGCTTAGCTGTGCCAGGTTGAGTTCAGCTAGTCCCGGGCGCCCGTGTCACTCCCGGGCGCTCGAAGCTTAGGGCGCTTGCATTCTTGTTGTCGCCTAACTCTTGGGTACTTGGAGTCCTTTCAAGCACCTGGAGTTTTTTTTCCAGCCTCCAGCTTAGATTTTTGCACCCACAAAGTTAGTACAAGCAAAACACAAGTATGTATGAATGCATTGGACAACTTAGGTTGTCCTGTCCTGACTTTTAGGTTTCAACTAAAATCCTAGGTCGAATCAACATCTATTATTCCCTGTCTAGGAAATGTATACTCACCTACTCCTCTCAGGAGAGTTTACCTGTTGCCAACTCTGGTTGGACTTTTGCTCAGCCTCTGATCTTGACTCCGAAACTCTCGACATCCGATCCTTGACCCATCTTGACTAATGTTCGTCGTCCTCGATCAGTTATGACTTCTGCCCAATCCTTCAGACCAAGACTTCGTTACCCAACCCTCAGCCAGGTCTTAGTATCCAATCCTCTAGAGCAAGTCTTCATATCCAACTCTCGGCCAGGTCTTAGTGCCCAATCCTCTAAATTAGGTCTTTGTTGCACAACCAACATGATTAGGACTTAATGCCCAATCACCAAACCAGAACTTCATTGCTCAACCAACACGGTCAAGACTTAATGCCTAGCTCAATTAGGACTTTCCTAGACACTTAGATCAAAACATTAGATCACAAACAACCTTAACTTTGAACTTTTGCCAACATCAAAATCAGGTTCAATTATCTGGTGCTCCCAGCACTATCAAACAATAGAAAGATGATCTAAGAATGCAAAATATGCTCATGAAATGTAATAGAATGTATGCTAAACAATGCTTTAAAACACGTATGAAAATACACACATCAAAGCTTAATTCTTGTGATGATCTCGCAGCTAACTCTCTGTTTAACTCTTTAGTTAGTGGATCCGCATGGTTATCTTTTGATTTCATATAGTCAGTAGTAACAACTCTCGCTGAGAGTAGTTGCCTAATGATATCGTGCCTATGACATATATGTCTAAACTTACCATTATGCAGATGATTATGTGCTCTACCAATCTTCAATTGACTATCATAATATATGTAAATTGTTGGAACATGTTTCGACTATCTAAGAATATAAGAATTGTCATAGTTATTCAATTTCTTTATCACAATTTTCACGATTTCATCATGGATCTAATTATTACAACTTGTTTAGAAGATATCCACACAATGACTCCACCTCCCAAAGTGAATACATATTCACTTGTAGACTTAGAGTTTTTCATATATGATATCCAATTCGCATCATGGTATCATTGGATCACAACTAGATATGTCATATAATAGAGTCATAATCACGAATATACTTCAAGTACCTTAGTATCCTTATTATTCCTTTCTAGTGCTCAACATTAGAATTACTAGTGTATTTACTCGGTTACTTTCTATGTATGCTATGTTTGATTATATACAACTCATTAGATACATCAGACTTCTAATCACTATAGAGTACTCCATCTGAGAGATACTCCCTCTATGATTTTTTTTTAAGGCATTGACTCATACCTATCGGAGTACGTGCCAATGCGGTATCACCCTAGGTGAATTTCTAAAATATCTTGTCCACATAATAAAATTGACTAAGAACAAATACTTCTATTATTATAAGAATTTTGATTTCAAAAATCACATCAGTTAGACCCATATATTTTATGACATTATCAAAATTTTCAAGTCACTACTTTGGAACTTATTTCAAGATGTATAACGATTTCACCAATCTACAACTAATATTTTTCTATCTTGGTGTAAAAAAAACCTCCAGGTAGCTCCATGTAGATTTTTTTCTTCTAAATCCCCATTTAGAAAGACTGTCCTTACATTTATTTGATGTATTTCCAAGTTTCATAGAGCGGCGATAGCCAACAACACTCTAATGGAAGTTATTCTCAATACCGAAGAATACGTATTAAAATAATCAAAATCTTCATGTTGTCGGTAATATTTAATTACCAACCTAACATTGTACTTATCAATTGTGTCATATGATTTTATTTTTTTTATTAAAATCCACTTGCAAGCCAATGGTTTACTTCCTAGAGGAGGATCCACAAATATTAGAAGAGCTTATTATTTGAGTAACTTTGGAGATCACTTTTTAACATGAAAGTGATAAAATCCATTCCTAGGATTTTTTTTCACCTAAGCTCTTTTACGCCATTTGAGCTCAACCACAATTGGTTCCTCTTCTTCTGGTGCTTTAGATGCCTAGTTTACTTACATCCTTTCAGGTTTTATATGGAAACACATACTCAAAAAATGAGATATTTCTCGATTCTATTATCGAGTTCTTATATATATCTAGTATTTGTGATTTATACACAAAAAATTGATATGCGCTACTGTTATGGGCATATTTAATAAATATACAATCAACAATTTTAGTCCTATACATACCAAAACTTTGGCAAGACATCCCTACATTCATAAGTATTTATTAGATGATTGTCTTCCATTCCACAACTCATAAGGTCTTTTATATATTTTCTTTCAAGACACCTTATTTAAAAGATAATTAGCTATTAATACAACTTGCCCCCACATGTATTCTGGCACTCTATAGTGAGCATTCATTATCTTCTTTAGAATGTGATCTTTTTCTCAATAATACCATTTTACTGAAGAGTATAGGGAGCTATTATTTTGTGTTTGGCCCAATATTCATCACATAACTCAGTGAACGGTGATATATATTCCCCATCTTGGTTACATTGAACCACCTTAAATTTTTTTATTAAGTTGATTTTATAAACTACACCTTAAACATAAATCTATATTTTTAGATAACTATAGCCACACAGCATACTCCATCACATGTAGTGTAAATAGATTGTTGGTGCAATCATGTTCCAAATATTATTTACTTTTGATATTTGATCAAATGAGTTTAAATTAGGCAATGTTGGTGATCTAACATAAAATTTGAGTAAGCAGGTACAAAGGAAAGTATATGTATGAAGACTTGGCAAGGGAAGTCCAAGAAGATTGTCTTAGCGGATGAAGTCCTGGAGGAGTGGCCTCTTGGCAAAAGAAGACTTAGTATGACAAATCCGAGGGAAGCACTTCTAGGCAAGTGCAAGGATGAGGAGTAGAGGGCTCGGAAGCATCCTAAGGGCGTAGGGCCGATGGAAGGTGTTTGAAGACATAAATCTATGCTAAGGGAAAGTAACAATGTCACATTCATGAGGTATCAGTCGACTGATGAGAGGATCAATTGACTAATACACCGAACAAAGAGTTCAGTTGACTAATAATAGAAATCAGTCAACTGCTATCTAATACCGGACCAAACAGAAAGATCAGTCGACTAGGGTCATGTCCTAGTCGACTGATATGTTACTATTGAAGGCTGACGACAGAAAATCAAACGCAATCTACAGTGACCGTTGAAGCTCATCAGTCAACTGATGACGATACCAGCCAACTAATGTCGAGGGTAATACAAAAATAGATTTCAGAGCTTGAAGAAGACACAACTTGATCTTCTCATCTTTTCTTGCACGTTCTAAGATCCCCAAGCTTTTAAACTTTCACTCTCTTTCTCCAAAATCATTCTTATCATGTAAGAGGAAGAGATCATCTTGTAAGGGGTTCTCTACCTTCAAATTTGATTTGAAAAGGAGAAGAGCATAATGGAGATTAGTTGGTTGGGTGTGTGGATCCTTGGATTAGTCACCTTAAGGAGGTGGAGACCAAGTAAATCAAGGGGTCAGTATTGTTTTAATTGTTTTTAATTTTTTCTATATTTTTTTTGTGTTTCTGCTAACAATTTGTAGATAAATCGAAGAGAAACTATTCACTCCTAACTAGATGCAAAGGTCATAACAAGTTGTATCAGAGCAAGGATTGCTTCGGTAGAACTCATCGTCAACCGAAGCATCAAGACGACATTTCAAGAGGGATATAGGATCGCTTGGCCACCTTTCTTTGATGACAATGATTTCACATATTGGAAAGGTAGGATGGAGTATTATTTGATGAATGATATTGAAAATTGGTTGAGTGTTCTAGATGGTTTCAAGAAACCAAAGGATGAGTCCAGAGCACCTCTTCTAACCAAGGGGTGGACAAAAGAGATATCCAAGAAAGCTCAAGTGAATGCAAAGTCCACAACGACCCTACAATATGGACTTTCCTAGGAGCAATTGAACAAGGTTGGACCATTTAACTTTGCTAAAGAGCTTTGAAAAAAGCTCATTGAGCTGAATGAAGGATCAAGTGAATCAAGGAGAGCCAAGAGAGATCTCTTGGTGGGACAACTTCAGACCTTCACCATGAAGACCAATGAGATTGTGAGTTAAATGCATGATAGATTTAAGGAGATAGTAAATGGTCTTCATGTAATAGGTGAGAAAATTGACAATCGGGATCTAATAAGGTATGCTCTTCAATCCTTTCCTAGAACTACCTTATGGGCATCAATGGTTGATGCATATAAATTAAGTTTCTAGAGATCTTTCAAAAGTTAAGCCTAATGAATTATTTTATGAGTTTGAACTACATGAACAAGCTAACGTGTCGTCAAAAGAGAAAAGTATAGTTCTTGTTGTAGAGAAGGAGAAGAAGAAGAAAAAGAAAGAAAAGAAGGAAGAATCTTCATCATCTGAGTCCGATCAAGAGTCTTCGGATAGCGATGAGGAGATGTCGGCTAGTGAAGTGGCTCATTATATCAAGAAGATGATGGGAAGAACAAGAAAATTTACAAGGAAGAATGTGAGGAAGATGTTTCAACGTTCAAAAGGTAAAAGAAGTCAAAATTCAAGTTTTAACACTAATGTCATTTGTTATGAATGCAACAAGAAAGGACACATCAAGCCAAATTGCCCGGAATTGAAAAAGAAAGAAGAAAAGGAAAAGAAAAAGAAGAAGAAAAAGAAGGCCGCAATGGTGGCTCAAGCTATATTGGACACACCAAGCATTGACTCATCAGATGAAGAGAGCTATGTCATGTCACGAGACACATGACATTTATGACCTTTGAAGATGACAAAGGAATTTCAAGTAAGGAGGAAGTTTCAAGTGAAGAGGGCTCAAGTGATGTATCATCATCTAGTGATGATGAGGTAAAAGAATCTCCCAAAATGGATTTTTTTTATATAACTATTGCTTATCTCAAGAATGCTTTGATTAAGTCACAATCTAGGGTTAAGACATTAAAAGGAGAACGTAAGTCAATTAGGAGTAATGCACTTATGCATAATGAATCAAGCATGTCTAAGGAAGAAAATAACGATTTGAGAAATCAAGTTATTAACTTAAGAACATATTTAGAGAAATTTACAAATGGGTCAAAGTATCTTGGTAATCAAAAAGTCGTTTACAACAAGGATGGATTAGGATTTAAACCTAAGACCAAAGAGGTTGCTTATATTTCTCTTATAGGAAGAAATGATACACATAAGAAGCTAATCATTAAAAGCAATGTAAAACAAGCTTGGGCCCCTAAGATGTATTTGAATGATATTATTGGATCAAGTGCATGGGTGCCAAAAGATTGTGTGTTTTATATTGTTTAGATAGAAGAAAATAAGGATTTAAACATGTGGATTGTGGATAGCTGTTGCTCAAGGCACATGACCGATGATGTGAGCAAATTCTTCACAAGTAACTACATAAAGAAAGGAATGATTTCTTTTGGAAATGGTGTGAAACTCAAGATTATAGGTAGAGGTACAATTGAGGTATCACCTACAATCACCATCCATAAAGTGCTTCTAATTAAGAATATGAAATTCAATTTGCTTAGTGTTAGCCAATTGTGTGATGTCGGATATAAAGTAGAGTTTCATACCAATAAATGTTTGGTTAAACATAATAGCTCAAAATAAATTATGTTGGAAGGGGGTAGGAAAACAAATCTTTATTATATCAATCTTTCCTATGCTTATAACCTTTCTACTAAGTGTCTTATATCAAAAGAAGAAGAAAGATGACTATGACATAGAAGACTTGGACATATCAACATGAAGAGCATAGCCAAGGTAGCCAAAATGGAGTTAGTAAAATGACTACCAAAGTCAAATATGTCAAGAATAAAATGTGTTATGCATGCCAAGAGTGCAAGCAATCTAAGTCATCACACAAAGATAAAACTCTAACTAGCTAGTACTTCTTTACCATTAGAATTGTTGCATTTAGATCTTTTTGATTGTCATAGTACTCCATCATTGGTAGGAAATAAATATTGCTTAGTGATTGTTGATATTTTTTCTAGATATACTTGGGTCTATTTCATGAAACATAAGGGTGAAACTCTAGAAATAATCATAGGATCTAGCAAAAGGGTTTAAAATGAGAAAAATCTCAAGATCAATCGAATTAGGAGTGATCATGATGGAGAGTTTGAAAATTCAAACTTCTCTAGTTTTTATTTAGAAAATGGGTACAAATATGAATCTTCTTGTCCAAGACACCTCAACAAAATGAGGTTGTAGAAAGAAAAAATCGACCCTTGCAAGAAGCAGCTAGAACTATGTTTAATATATATTCTTTACCTAGTTATTTTTGGGTGGAAGTAGTAAATACCGCTTATTATATCCAAAATCGTATTTTAATTCATCAATTTTTAGGGAAGACACCCTTTAAAATATGTGTTAGTAATATGAGAGAAGTGTCCTAAGGCAATCACCTTATGATTGTAAACATTTATTTTAATAAATGAAAATTTACTATTTGAGTATACATATTTGTGTATTTGATTGGGATCTTAAACTCATTTACTGAATGTCCGCAATACAATTCACAGCATGAGAGAATTTGTGATGAATTCACAACTAGTGATTATCTCTACATGTGCAATTGTGAAGTATTGAAATTGTCCCTAGTCGATGAATTGATAAATAAGGACACTATCAATTCTGTTAAGACTAGCATGGATTATTCTCTAATCAGCTGATTCTCACTGGCTGGTGACATTGGGATGCCTGGAGATAAACATGAATGCTAGTTAAGGGAACTAGTTCATTGGAGTGACTGGCTGTAAAACTTCACATGGTAGTCTAAATATAGACATGTCAGTGAAGTTCTTACTGTAGCTTAAGTGCGATGTTCCTTTGACTTGCGGTATTTAAGTCATCTTGGTCATCGAGACCTATACTTTAACATCTTAAGCAAGCATCTCCAAGGAGGTGTGGACCCAGGATGGTTGGGTATAAGCCGAAGTGCCCGAAGATGTTTGAACAACCTACAAAGGATTCACCACTCCTTGCGAGGGGATGTATACCCAAGGCCTATCGTCGGATTGTTACTCAAAGCCTTTGGCCAGAGCATGACATGTTTAGAGTATGAGTCTCTTAAATACATGAGAGTAATTAGAAATCCAAAGGACGAGAGAACGTTACTTGGGCTAGGTGTGACGTAGTCAGCCTAGTGGGGACTGACACACATAGACCATGTCCTGAACTAAGTGGGTATAAGATGGTGAAGGGAATGAGACACGATTCATTAGAGCTGCTGAAGGGTTTCAGAATTATTTCTGAGGTCAACCGTTGATCTTCCGATTAATTGGGGATCATGATGTACTACTAGGTGCCACTCATGATTGTTCTATAATTGGTTAATTATAGACGGCCAACATAAATCGAAAGCCTATTTAGTCACACGTACTACGAGTAATCCGAGGGATTTAAAACGAGTTGAAAATTAGATTTTCCGATCAAGAGAAATAAGTCGAATCTGAATTAATCAGAGGCGCAACGGAAGCTTAAAATGGCTAAGTCTTTTGAAGGCTTATTGGGTGAATTAAATGATTTTAATTCGCGAGGGTTTTGGCTTGGTGTGGCCGACCAAAGAGGGTGCCCACCCTCTTTGGTTTGGCCGACCACCACAAGGAGAGAAACCAATTAATTTGGTTTAAATTATAAAATAAATCAAGCGCGATTTGTTTTATAAAATTATGGATAAATAAATTAATTTATATAAAGAGATTTATATAAAGAAATTTATATAAAGAAAATTGTAGAAATTTATTCTTTTTATGGAAATTAAAATGAACCATGAATTGGTTTAATTTTAATTTATAAAATCAATTATGAATTGATTTTTCCATGATAAGAAAAATTTATACAAATTTTATTCCATAATTAAAAGGAGAGATGTATTTGTTTTATTATAAAGTTAGTTATAATAAAACTTGGCATAACGGAATAATTCATAAGAAAATTTATAAGATAAATTTCTTATGAAAATTTATTCCGTTAATTCCGTTAAAAGGGAGACTTGGCAATGGAGAGGCTACTATATAAAGGAACCAAAGGCAAGCCTTGAATTCTAATTAATCAAGAGATTAAGAAGCTCTCTCTCTCTCTCCCTTATTCTCTCTCTCTCTAGGGTCGGCGCCCCTTCTCTCTCTAGGGCCGGCGCCTTCTCTTCTCCCTCTAGGGCCGGCGCCACCTTCCCTAGCCGTGAGCCACCACCAAGACGAAGCGGGTCGCGTCTCCTTCCTCCCTTCACGGAATCTTGATTCCGTTACTTGGTGGTTAGTTTCCATATCTCTCTCTTGATATTCTAGTTGTGTCTTTGAAGAATCTAGTAGTTCTCGTCGGCACAAAACTCGTGGCTTTGCGAAGTCATCCCGAAGAGAACTCGACGTGGACGCGAATAGAGGCGGAGCTTCCAAGGGACGCTACGGTTGGATCTCGTCCCTTACTTCGAGTTACGCGAGGTACTAAGTAAATTAGTTTACTTTTCCGCAAAATTTTAATTTATGATCATGTCCATACATCATAAGGTCGCATGCTAGATACGTGGTTAAAAATAATTTGAGAAATTATTTATGCTAATTCTTCCGCTGCACGTAAATATTTTAAAATTTACGAACCCGTATCCTTGTCAACATGCACCCGGTCCCAACAGTGGTATCAGAGTCGGTTAGTGTTTGACATAATCATATAATTATTTTGCGGAAAACTTTGTCATGATCTCAATTTTGGAAAATTTTCCATTTATGGAAACTTTCCAATTATGATAAATTTTAGATTTAGGAATTTCAAAGTTTGGAAATCCTCATGAAATTTCGTAAACTTTTGAAATATCCTAGTTTTTGAAATTTTATGATAATTGTGAAAACTTCTCATTTTTGGAAACTTTCCAATTTTGGAAATTTCTTATTTTGGAAATTTTCCAACTTTGGAAATATGTAAGTTTTCTTTGTACCAGAAACTTACAATTATTCTGAAAACCTATTATGAAATCTCGCAATTTTGGGCACTTTCTTTCAAGAAAGTCTAGACAAATTTATGGATCATTAATTGACAATTAAATTTGAATTGGTTTTTTAAATTATTAACAAAATTCTTTATTTTGGATTGAGCCTCGGGGAGCCGTCCAATTTAAAGTTAGTTGTTGTAATTTAATTTCCCATTTTGAATAAAATTGTCATGTTTAATTTAGTTACGCCTCGGGGAGTGGACCAAATTAGATTTACGATAAATTTCTTTTCTTTGGGTATCTGAGCCTCGGGGAGCCACCCTTAGAAAATAATTTGTTGTAATTAATTAATCCATGAATAAAAATATGTGATCAAATTTTAGAAATTTGATTTAAGAGGTGATGCTCTAACATATTGTTGTCTCCAAAATTAATTAGGAAAATGGTTTCCTATAGAGTTTTCTTAAAAGAGATTTTCATGAAAATAATATATGGTTGAATTAAGGGAATCTATCTCTTAATTTAATAAAGACTTGATTTAGAGAAATCAAAGTCTTAAACATATTATTTCCGAAATTGATTATGACAATTTAGGAAATTGTTTCCCAAAACAATTCCTTGAATAAAGTATGAAATTAGAGTTAGGAAATCCGGTTCCTAATTCAATCAATGAGACTTGATAAATTAAGTCACATACATACTTTATTAAGGAAATCGTTAGTCATGACACAATGTCATGAATGTGCTTAGAAAAGAAAGGATGAGACCCAAAACCCCTTACAAAATATTAAGGCCAACACCTTCCATTAATATGGTTAGAATCGGAGTTTTGTTTCTCGTTTGGGTTGATGGACACATCCATGCCCGGCTTGAACCTCAACATGTTCAAACCATGGAATTAGTTTATGAATAATATAGTTGGAGTCAGAGGTCAATCCTTAGTTTTGGTTGTTGGACACATCCAAGCCTGACTAAACGGTTGAATGAGCTCCAACCATATTAAAACTATTTCTTGATTAATGGGTCAGCCTTAAGCTTGGAGCATCGATTTGTTGTGCCACAGCCAAGGTCGATGTAAAGAGAGGTGCAGTTGGTTGCTAGGTATAATGTTGCATACTTGTTAATGAGTTAACAACCCAATGATTTATGCAAACATTCAATTAGTTGATAGCATAAAGTGATAGTTACATATATATGATATGTAATCGGTATAATTACCTACCTTCATAGCTAAGAATAACTTGATGGCCACAGCCATGGTTGTTCTTATCTATGGTTGGATATCAACCTATTTGGAGATGTTCCTACGATCTCCCGAATTGATAAAAAGGGTTATTCAATTTGAAAAATAAATAGGATTTTATTTATGTATGTTGATACATTCTTTAATCATTCTTCTCACATAAAGACATTTTTGTTGCTCAAGTTTATGTTAATGACATCATTTTTGGTTCAACAAATAATAAGCTTTTTCATAAATTCATCAAATACATGGAAAATGAGTTTGAAATGAGTCTAGTTGGGGAGTTGACATTCTTTTTAGGATTGCAAGTCAAACAAACTAATGAAGGAACTCATGTCTACCAAACAAAGTATGCTAAGGAAATTATAAAGAAATTTGGTTTAGAAAATGCTAAAGTTGTGTCTACTCCTATTGGAACGAATATCAAGATAGATAGTGATCATGATGAAAAATTAGTCGATCGAAGGCAATATAGAAGCATGATTGGTAGTTTGTTATACCTAACCGCTAGTAGATCGGATATACTATTTACAGTAGGCATGCGTGCAAGATATCAATCTTGTGCCAAAGAATCTCACATAGTAGTAGTAAAAAGAATCTTAAGATATATCAAGAAAACTCTCAATGTCAATTTTTGGTACCCTAGAACTCAAAATATTGATTTATTTGGGTACACCGATTTCGATTATGCGGGTTGCAAATTGAATAGGAAGAGTACTAGTGGTGGATGTTAATTTCTTGGATCCTCCCTAGTGAGTTAGAGTAGTAGAAAATAACTATGTGTTGCTTTATCTACAATTGAGGTTGAATATGTGGCTATGGGTGGTTGTGTAGCCCAATTACTTTGGATAATGCATACCTTAGAGGAATATGAGCTTCATTACTCCAAGGTCAAAGTTTTATGTGATTACGTGAGCACTATTAATTTTACCAAAAATTTGGTGCATCACTCTAGGACAAAACACATTGAAGTGAAGCATCACTTCATTAGAGATCATGCGGCAAGATGTATCATTGAACTACATTATGTTGAATCAAAATCTAACCATGCCGACATATTTACTAGGCCTCTACCCGAAGCGGAGTTCACCTCTCTAAGGAGAGGACTTGGTATGTGCTTTGTAGAATTATAACTTTAGCCTTGCATGATTTAATACTAAGATAGTACCTCAACGCATCACACAAAAACCCTAGGAGGCCTTGCTAGTGTATTTTTTCATTTCATCTCATAATGACTTGATTTATGGTTTTATTTATGCATATGAGATGTTAGGATGATGCAAATAATTCACTTGTGCTTATGACATTTTGATGAGTTATTAGATGTATCATTTTAGTAATAATAGAGCAACTATGAAGAAAATAAATATTTAATTAATGGATATTTTGCCAATAGATTATAGTTGGACATTTTAAATGTTTCTATATTCTACTTATAGTGGTATAGATTTGAAAAATATATGATTTCAAAACTAGGTTTCAAAGTTGATACATAACTTAAGTGTTTTTCAAGATTTTCAGGTTTAGTCAAAAATTCAAAAATACTTTTACTTTTAATGAAAACATATTTTTTTCCTATTAGAGGATATCAAAAGAAATATGTTTTTAAAATTTCATAATTTTTCAAATATTTTAGAATTTTTTATGCATTTTTGAAATTTATCAGAAATGTCGAAAAATGCTGAAATCAGTGTCAGTCAACTGGTCCATTATTAGTCGGCTGATAATTCTGTGAACTGCATCAGTCAACTGATGGTCGCAAAACTTTAAAAAGGCCCCTATGCACAGTCGGCGCTGAAACTATAGTTTCGGCCGCCCCTCATCGCCCTTCGACCCCCTTCGACATTCCAGCCACTCCAAGGGTTCCAAAACCCTTGGACTCTCTTCCCTAACTTCTCTCCACTTTAAGATTCGAGTTTAGGTTCCAAAATCCTAGTTTCACCTCATCTTCTTCCTCAGCCTTCATAGAGAGAACGCAACAAATATTTTTCATCTCAATCTCTCATTTATGTTAAGATTTATGACTAATCTTCCGTATTTTGTATGTTTATCTTGATTTTTTTCTTGATCCTTGTCCTCTTGGAACATGCACTTGCATTTGAATATTAGGGCTAGGCAAAAATGTAGGGTTGGTGAGGGGACTTCCCGACAATCTCCTCCTGAACCTACGACTCCTCGATTTCATTTCGAGGCCGTCTGACAACGATTTGAGAATGCCGACTTCACATTGATGAATTGTCGGTATCTTAATTATTCTTATTTTGAGGAGATCACCCAAAATTTCATTAAGATCATAACTTATTTTGGGCTAGATAAATTGGTAGGTTGCACACATTATATTAATGTAGATCTCTGCAAAGAATTCTATGCTAATCTACATTGCATTAGTACTGGTGATAAGACATATGAGTCACCGTTCCATTCACACCTTGCGTGTTAGGGTCATTTTTAGGGTGTCAGGTGTCGGAGAACCTGTTTACATGCTTTCCTCAGGTCATTGCGCCTTTCATAGTTTCGTTCTCCCATGTGTCTATTGACCAAATTCATAGGCATTATTTTAATAATCCTAAACCTCCACTTAAATGCATTTTTGATGCTAATCGCATGTTCGTCGTTAGTAACATTCTGTATAAGATTGTTCTTGACTACCTTTTATCTATTGTCACTAAGGAGAGATCCAAGATCTGGCTACCTCATTTGGTTATGATATATGCCTTAGAGCAACGACTTGATATTGACATTGTTCTTCACATATTAATGTCCATTGTACATCTTTCAAGTCCCATCCAGAGGAAGGCCTACATGCAATTTGGTCATTTTTTGACCAAATTCTTTGCATCTAGAGGTTTTGATGTTACTAGGAGTCAGCAACATCAACTTTCCAAGGACTTTGATCAGATAGGATCTCGATAGTTCTCCTTGGCGCAGATTGAGAGGCATCAGGGAGTGATGGTCTGACATCGTGTCCATGCATCTTCCGATTCTGATGATGAGGATGAGGACAATGATGCTCCTGGTGGTGTTACGCCTGGTGCTGCTCCTGCTATGACTACGGATGAGCAAATTAACCATATGGAGGAGGTAGTACTACAAGAGTTTTCAGGAGATTCGACAGGAGTTTCAAGGGATCCGACAGGAGTTTCAGGGGATCCGATATGAGTTTCAGAGATTTCAACAATATTAGACTGCCATGTATAAGATGTTGTAGTGCTAGGATTAGATGTATCTAAAGGTGATCGTGTGGTCGGAAAGGGGGGGGGGTGAATTGCCCTTGAAAATTAAAAATAAAATCTTTTGTTCTTTCTAAACAAATATAGCGATTAGTTTCACAAATAACATTAACAGATTAATAACAAAATAGAAAAGAAATAGAAAAATAGAATTACTTGATTTGCAACCATGAAGGTTACTAATCCAAGGCAAAATGAATCTTAATTCTCCTGAATAACTCCTTCGAGCGGAGAAGCCTTTTACACGATGAAAAAGCTTAGAAAATAGAGAAAACTAAACTGAATTTTGTTTACAATTGATATATAATTTGGAACTAAGCTCTAGGGACCTATTTATAATCCCGGTCAACTCTATCCGAATGCTGACATGGCACAATAGGAGCGCCCGAGTGTTGGGACCGGGTGCATGTTGACATGAATGCGGGTTCATAATTTTAAAAATTAATTACGTGCAGCGGAAGGTTTAGCATAAATAATTTCTCAAATTATTTAACCACACATCTAAGCATGCAATTTTATCTTGTGTAGACATGATCATATATTTAAAATTTTGCAGAAACATAAACTAATTTACGTATTACCTCGCGTAACTCGAAGGAAGGGATGAGATCCAACCGTAAGCGTCCCTTGGAAGCTCCGCCTCTATTCGCGTCCACGCCGAGTATCTTCGGGATGACTTCGCAAAGCCACGAGTTTCGTGTTCTCGAGAACTACTAGATTCTCCGAGAATGTGACAAGAAAACCCAAGAGAGAAGTCGGAAGACTAACCACAAAAGGATGGCCGACTGGTGCTCCTTCTTGGGGCTGGTTGGCGCACGACAAGAAGGGGAGAAGAGAAGGAGAGAAAGAGAGGGAGAGAGCCTATGCCTTCGTCTCTTTTTGATATTCCCCCAAGCCTTGCCTTGGGTCCTTTATATAGTGGCCTCTCAACCATCAAGCCTCTCAAATATGGAATAACTTATTCCATCATGCCAAGTTTGATTTTATATCATGGTTAAAATCATATTTTAATTCATGATAAAAATCAATCAAGTCTCTTCTCTCTTATGGAATAAATTTCCTTATCATGGTAAATCAATTCATGATTGATTTTATAAAATAAACCAATCCATGGTTCATTTTAATTTCCATAAAAAATAAATCAAACCTTGGTTTATTATATAAAAATTTATATCATCCATAATTTTATAAAACAAACCACACTTGGTTTATTTTATAAATTGAAGCAAAACTTGGTTCTCTCCCTTTGTTGTGGCCGGCCAAGCAAAGAGGATGGAAGCCCTCTTTGGCCGGCCCATCCAAGCCAAGCCCCAATGAATTAAACTTATTTAATTCATCTATTAAGTCTTCAAAAGACTTAGCCATTTTAGACTTTCGATGCGTCTCTGAAAAATTCAGATTCGACTTATCATTTGGCTCAACCAAACTTAATCTCTCTTGATTGGAAAATCTAATTTTCAACTCGTTTTAAATCCCTTGGATTATTCGTAGTGCGTGTGACTAAATATGCTTTCGATTTATGTTGGCCGTCTATAATTAATCAATTAATTATAGAACGATCATGAGTGTCACCTAATAGTACATCATGATCCCCAATTAATCGAAAGATCAACGGTTGACCTCAGAAACAATTCTCAAACCCTTCAGCAACTATAATGAATCGTGCCCCATTCCCTTCACCATCTTATACCCACTTGGTTCAGGACATGGTCTATGTGTGTCAGTCCCCACTAGGCTGACTACGTCACACCTAGCCCAAGTAACGTTTTCTCGTCCTACGGATTCTAATTACTCTCATCTATTTAAGAGATTCATGCTCTGAACATGTCATGCTCTGGCCAGAGGCTTCGATTAACAATCCGACGATAGGCCTCGGGTATACATCTCCTCGCAAGGAGTGGTGAATTCTTTGTAGGCTGTTTAAACATCTTCGGGCACTTCGGCTAATACCCAATCATCCCGGGTCCACATCTCCTTGGAGATGCTTGCTTAAGATGTCAAAGTATAAGTCTCCATGACCAAGATGACTTGAACACCGCAAGTCAAAGGAACATCGCACTTAAGCTGCAGTAAGAACTTCACTGACATATATATATGTAGACTACCATATGAAGTTTTACAGCCAGTCACTCCAATGAACTAGTTCCCTTAACTAGCATTCATGTTTATCTCCGGGCATCTCAATGTCACCAGCCAGTGAGAATCAGCTGATTAGAGAATAACCCATGCTAGTCTCAACAGAATTGATAGTGTCCGTATTTATCAATTCATCGACTAGGGACAATTTTAATACTTCACAATTACACATGTAGAGATAATCACTAGTTGTGAATTCATCACAAATTCTCTCATGCTGTGAATTGTATTGCGGACATTCTGTAAATGAGTTTAAGATCTCAATCAAATACACAAACATGTATACTCAAATAGTGAATATTCATTTATTAGAATAAATGATTACAATCATAAGACGATTACCTTAGGACACTTCTCTCATATCACTAACACCGAGTGCTTGAGGGCGTCTGACACGTGACTTGAATGTTATTCGCTACGCAACGTTCGCAAACGACTAGGTCTGAATGAGTTTTCATATCTCGGGTGCTTGTATGCGTAGGGGCGCCTAGGAATAGCGGCGCCAGAGAGCATAGGGGCACCCTTATTCTCGAGCGCCCAAGTGAGTTTGGGTCAGCTCAATGATGACCAACTTCCCACAACACTTCTTGGGTAATTTCAGGCCTTACAGAGTCGGGCTCACCCGAATCCTCCTCAGACCTTCTCCTTGAGCGAGCTTCCTCCCGGCTTCTCGTTCGTCGGACGTCGCGCAGGTCCTTCTCACTCCACCGGCGTACTCTTCCGCAGACCTCAGCGTCCCTCGGATGCACCATGCCTTCGACTCTCTTCCCGTGCCATCATTCTCGACCGCCATGTCTTCTACTCAACTTCCTGCGCCCTATGCTCCTGTACACTTAGACACAGAAATCAAAACACAACAAGACTTTGTTGAGGCAATCGACCCTTAAATGATTTGGAAGATCATGGTTTTGATGTGTGTGTGTGAATATGTTTAAGGTTAGAGTGTTATGTTGTGTTTGATGTGTGTGATTGAGTTTGCAGGACTTGGAGAATCACACATGGTGGACATATCCGAGGGACGAGAGCCGAGGAGGAGAGCTCCAAGGGCAAGCCGGGAAGTGGACTTCAAGGGCACACGTGAAGGGTGGCATGGAGGCAAGCCAAGGGAAGGCTTGCGTGCGTATCCGAGGGACGATAGCCAGAGGAAGAGGACTTCAAGAGGCAAGCCAAGGGAGCAGACCTGAAGGCACACGTGAAGGAGAAGGTCCGGAGTTGCTGGAACTAGGCTGAGAGGCAGGGCAGTCGACTGGCCCAGGGCCAGTCGACTGCCAAAACTCACAGAGAGTTTTCGGCCTCGGACCAGTCGACTGCCCTTGGGGCAGTCGACTGGTATACCCCAAAAATTAGCCATTGGCTAGCAATTAATGCTAGACCAGTCGACTGCCCTTGGGACAGTCGACTGGTGCGGGGCTGGACAGACTGCGAGTTTGTCCTGTTCACCTATAAAAGGAGCACCTTTTTGCACATGAGCGATATGGTTCCGTACAGAGTCGAAGTGCTACTCGTCTGAAGAGTGCTCTCTACTTTCTCTCTTATATTCTACTATATTCTGAAAAGAGGAAGATCACCAGTGTAAAGGTTTCTCCACCTGAAGGAGAATTTTTCATAGTGGAACTGGTGTACGGCGTGGATCCTTGGATTAGTCACCCATCTGGGTGGATACCAAGTGAATGGTTGGTTGTTAGCATTGTTAATCTTTTCATTTGCATATTATTTCCACTGCGCTAACGACAATTGTAGAGTAACGAACGACAAAGTGCTATTCACCCCCCCCCTCTAGCACGCCTAGACGATCTATCAGATGGTATCAGAGGCGGTGCGTTTCGGAAGAACTAACCGTCAACCGAAGCAAGTATAATGACGTTTTAAGAGGGATACTCGACTGCACGACCACCCTTCTTCGACGGGAACGACTTCACTTACTGGAAAGGTAGGATGCAATACTACCTTATGAATGATATTGAGAACTGGACTAGTGTTGCAGATGGCTTTGAGGCACCCATCGATGAAAGAGGAGAACCAACACCGATGAGATCCTGGTCGAAGGAGATAATGAAGAGGGCGCAGTCCAATGCCAAGGCCATCACCACACTGCAGTGCGGGCTCTCAAATGAGCAACTGAACAAGGTGGGGCCGTTCAAGAGCGCCAAGGAACTGTGGGACAAGTTGGTGGAATTGAACGAGGGGTCAAACGAGTCCAGAAGAGCCAAGAAGGACTTGCTCGTGGCCCAACTCCAATCCCTATCCTTGAAGAGCAACGAGACTGTCAGCCAGCTACATGGAAGGGTGAAGGAGGTAATCAATGAGTTCCATGTGATTGGAGAAAAGATCGAGAACCGGGACATCGTCAGGTATGTTCTACAAGCCTTCCCGAGAACCACCTTATGGG
Source organism: Boesenbergia rotunda (assembly GCA_024364735.1). Classification (NCBI taxonomy): domain Eukaryota; kingdom Viridiplantae; phylum Streptophyta; class Magnoliopsida; order Zingiberales; family Zingiberaceae; genus Boesenbergia; species Boesenbergia rotunda. Next base: position 77,184 of record JAGFNQ010007664.1, on the reverse strand, counting down.
CATCCATGGTTGATGTTTACAAGGTATCAAGGGATTTGTCCATTGTTAAATTAGACGACGTATTCGGTGAATTTGAGCTACACGAGCAAGCTAATGTCTCGGCCAAAGAGAAGGGTATTGCTTTTGTTGCAGAAAAGGAGAAGAAGAAGAGGAAGGAGAAGAAGAAGGTGGTCTACTCCTCCTCGTCAGATTCAGAGGAATCCAGTGCCTTTATGGATAGTGACCAAGAGGCATTCATGGTAAGAAAAATGCTTAAAGCTTTCAGAAATTTTTCTAACAAATCCTATGCTAGGAAAGGGTCCAAAGGCAAGGGTAAGGCCAAGGACATTATTTGCTACAACTGCCACCAAGAGGGACACATGAAGAACGAGTGTCCTCAATTGAAGAGAAGAGATGACAAAAAGGAGGAGAAGAAGAAAGGTGACAAGAAGAAGTCAAAGGGAAAGGAGAAGGGTGCCACCAACCTAAAGGCGACGTGGGATGATCCATCATCCTCAAAGGAAGAAGAAGAGCATGTCTCCCACTTTGCTCTTATGACACAAGATCACTCAGACTCATCAGATGATGAAAGAAGCTCAAGTAGTGAAGATGAGAGCACCTCCTCTTCATCATCCGAGTCAGAAGCTTCGGTAAGTGAGGTATACCACTTACCCTCCTTTACTTTAGTCAAGATCATTTCTAGCACTAACATGGACTTAGCTAAGGCTAGAAGTAAGATTAAGGATCTAAAGGAAGAAATTGCCATGCTTAGAGTAGAATCTACCAAACTTGAAGAATTGCATGCTAGTTCCATTACTTCACATGCTTCACATCTTGAAACTGAAAATAGGGAACTAAGGAAAAAGGTAGATGACCTCACAAAGACCCTTAGAAAATTCCAAGTAGGATCTAGTAACCTAGATATTATCATCAACAGTCAAAGAGCCGTTTATAACAAGGCCGATTTGGGATATAGGCCAAAGACAAAGGAAGAGGCCTTTGTATCACTCACGGGTAGGATTGGTGCATCTAGGAGACTAGGGGCTAAGGGAAACACAAAGAAAGCATGGGTACCTAAAAGGTTTTTACATGATGCTTATGGATCAAAGATTTGGGTACCAAAAGAGTATGTTTTTCATGTTGTATGGGTAAAGGTGAAGGAGGCCTCAACTATGTGGATAGTAGATAGTGGATGCTCAAGATACATGATCGGGGATGTGAGCAAGTTCACTACTATTAGCTACATAAGAGAAGGGACGGTCTCCTTTGGAAATAGTGGAAAATTGAGGATTATTGGTAGGGGCACCATTGAGGTATCTTCCACGATTTCTATACATAAGGTACTCCTAATTAAAGATATGAAGTTTAATTTACTTAGCGTGAGTCAATTATGTGATGCCGGTTTTAGGGTCGAATTTCATGCTAAGAAGTGCATCATTAAACATAATGAATCAAATAGTGTTGTGTTAGAAGGGTTTAGAGAGGCAAATTTATATTTCTGATGTTGCTTATGCTACTAACAATGTTGCTAAGTGTCTCATGTCTAAAGAAGAAGAAGGGTGGTTGTGGCACCGGAGGCTTGGGCATGTCAACATGAGAAGCATTGCAAGAGTGGCTAAGGAAGAGTTGGTGAAGGGGCTACCAATGATCAAGTATGAGAAGACCAAATTATGTGATGCATGCCAAGAGGGTAAGCAATCAAAATCATCACACAAATGTAAAACACTAACCACTACTTCTTTACCATTAGAGCTTTTACATATCGATTTATTTGATTGCCATAGTACTCCCTCACTTGTAGGGAGTAAATATTGTCTAGTCATAGTAGATGATTTTTCTAGATTTACATGGGTTTACTTATTGAAACATAAGGATGATACCCTAGAGATTTTTATAGGATTTAGTAAAAGGGTAGAAAATGAAAAACATATCAAAATAAACCGAATTAGAAGTGACCATGGTGGGGAGTTCTAAAATGCATGTTTCATACAATTTTGTGTTGAAAATGGATACAAGCATGAATTTTCATGCCCAAGGACTCCTCAACAAAATGGGGTAGTTGAGAGGAGAAACCGAGCCATGCAAGAAGCTGCTAGGACTATACTTAATGCATATTCTCTCCCTAGCTACTTTTGGGCCGAAGCGGTTAACACCGCTTGTTATATTCAAAACCGGGTGCTGTTACATAGGTTTCTAGGAAAAACACCATTTGAATTATGGAATGGAAGAGTACCACAAGTCCATTACTTTAGGTTTTTTGGATGTAAAGTCTACATCTTAAATACCAAAGATGACCTAAGGAAGTTTGAGTCAAAAGCTGAAGAAGGAATTCTAGTAGGGTACTCATTAACTAGTAGGGGCTATATAGTTTACAACAAGAGGAAAAAAGTGATTGAGGAATCCTTAAATGTTAAATTTAATGAAACTACAAGTACCTATCCTAGAAAAGCCTCAATTGATAAGGATATAGAAGAGGTCCAACCCCTTGCCCAAAGAATCCAAGACCTACATTTGGAGGGCAATGATCAAGGGGGAGCTAGAAGTACCCTAGAGGATGAGGAAGAAGGAGTAAATGAACCTACAACCTCTAGGCCCTTGAGACATCACCACGATCACCCTATTGACCAAATAGTGGGTGATGTAACTCAAGGAGTAAGGACTAGGTCCTATTTTAGGGATCAAACTAGTCAAATAGCTCTAATCTCTCAATTAGAACCCAAATCCATTAATGAAGCATTAGGAGATGTTGATTGGGTTTTAGCCATGCAAGAAGAGCTAAATCAATTTGAGAGGAGTAAAGTTTGGGAGTTGGTTCCTAGGCCCAATGATTGCACCATTGTAACCACAAGATGGGTCTTTAGGAACAAACTAGATGACCAAGGCAAAATTACTAGGAACAAGGCTAGATTGGTAGCTAGGGGGTTTAACCAAGTTGAGGGATTAGATTACGATAAGACCTATGCCCCCGTAGCTAGGTTAGAATATATTAGAATCCTACTAGCCTATGCCGCTCACATGGGTTTCACACTTCACCAAATGGATGTGAAGTCGACTTTCCTTAATGGGATCATTAACGAAGAGGTCTATGTAGAACAACCCTCCGGGTTTGAGGACCCTAATTATCCAAGACATGTTTACAAATTAAGAAAAGACTTATATGGATTGAAACAAGCTCCCCGGGCTTGGTATGAAAGACTTTCTTCATTTTTGGTGTCTAAGGGGTTTAGGAGGGGAACAATTGACCCTACTTTGTTCCTAAAATCTAAGGACAAGGACATATTTGTTACCCAAGTCTATGTAGACGATATCATTTTTGGGTCAACAAATAATGACTTCCTACAAGAATTCATCAAGTGTATGGAAGATGAATTTGAGATGAGTCTTATAGGAGAGCTAACCTTCTTTTTAGGACTTCAAATTAAGCAAACTAATGAAGGTACACATGTCTTTCAAACCAAATATGCTAAGGAAACGTTAAAGAAATTTAATTTAGAAAATGCTAAGGTAGCATCTACACCCATAGGAACCAATGTAAAAATGGATAGTGACCTTGAAGGAAAAATGGTAGACTCTAAGCAATATAGGAGCATGATTGGTAGCCTCCTATACCTAACCGCTAGTAGACCCGATATACTTTTTGTAACGACTCGGAAAATTCTCTTAATATTTTCTTAAAATATTGAGCATGTCTAGATAATTTTCCGAGGGGCCCAGATATAATTATGTAAAATTGGGCCTAGAAATCCATGTTTTCTCATTTAAATTGAGAAAAACTAAGTACTAATGAGCTTTAAATGGGCTCCAAAAATGGGTATTAATTAGGTAAAATTAATATAAATTAGGTAAAATTAATATAAATATAAAATAATTTTATTTAGGAATATTGGCATAATTATGGGTGATTTTAGGGGGATTTTCGGAATTTAAGAAATAAAAATAATAAAATAAATGAAATGAAAATAAAATAAAAATAAAAGTGCATGAGCCAAGGATAGAACCTTGGACCTCTTGTACAACCATGTAAGCCTTAACCAACTCACCTAGCAAGGGATTTCTATGAGGAAATGAAGTGGATATAAGTTGAGATTAAGAAGAAGATGAAGAGTCATGGAGAGACTCTTCATTCACCACCTTAATGGGTTATAAAGAGGGGGGGTTTTGGGAGTTATTCTCTTCTCTCCATCAATTACATTCTCTTCCTCCTTCTTTCTCATCCTAGACGAAATCTACAAGGGAGATTTTCCCTTGGGAAAACTCCACAAGAAGGTCCTACCACCAAGATCTAAAGGTTTCCTAAGGTTCCAAGGCTAGGGGTGATCAAGAGACAACAAGTCTTCCTTCTTCTTCCCATCTAAGGTCTAAAAATCAAGAAACCCCAAGGTAAGACTCCCTCACCTGTGGTATAATAGTTCCCTATGATTTTCATGATTTTTAGGATGATATATTGGTTAGTTTTCGAATTTGATGTTGAAAGGAAAGAAAACCAAGACCCTCATGCTTAAGGGTTTTGGCCACCATGTTTTACAGGTCTATAATTATGCTAAAAATCATGATAATGTTATTTAATGTTCCCTTATGATGTGTAGAGGTTAAGTACAATTTTTGGGAATTTTTGGAGCACTCTAGAACACCCTAGGGTTTCGGCCAACATGAAAGAAACCAAAACTAAGAACCTTAAGTTTAAGGGTTTCGACCACCATGATTTACAGGTCTATAATTATGCCAAAAATCTTGATAATGTTATTTAATGTTCCCTTATGATGTGTAGAGGTTAAGTATAATCTTTTGGAATTTTTGAAGTACCCTAGGACACCCTAGGGTTTCGGCCAACATGAAAGAAACAAAACTAAGAACCCTAAGTTTAAGGGTTTCGGCCACCATGATTTAAAGGTCTATAATTAAGACAAAAATCTTGATAATGTTAATTTATGTTCTCTTATGATGTGTGGAGGTTAAGTATAATTTTTGGGAATTTTTGGATTACCCTAGAGACCCCATATGTTTCGGCCAACCTCAAGGACCGAAGGGTTAGGGTTGAGCCTTTAACTTCAAGTATATGTTTATGTGTTGCCATGATATAAGGGTGATGTAGGGAACCATGTTAAGTTATATGCCCATGCTATGCTAAGAATCATGCTAAGTGATTATGTATGTTCATGATATGAATGATGCCATGATAAGTATGATAAGTTTATGTTCAGGATATGAATGATGCCATGATAAGAATGATAGGGTTATGATCACGATAAAAATGATGCTATGATATGTTAGGTTATGATATGAATGATATGCCATGTTTTATGAATAATATGCATGTATGCCATGTCTTATGAATGAAATTAAAGTACATGCCTTTAAGGCACAGCTATGATGTTAAGTATGATGAATGACAAGTATGATGAATGAATGATGATGAACGACAAGTATGATGAATGAAAGATGATGCTTATGTCTTTAAGGCATAAATATGCTAAATGGCACCGTCGATGGTTGACGGTACGACGGTCGAGAGGACCGATAAATGGGCCGGTAGACGGGCCGAGCCGTAACAAGTTATGCTATGTTAAGTATGCTATGAATGAATGATGAATGATGAAGCATGAAAAGTATTTTACTTTATGTATGGGCTTGTACCGGACCGAAGTATGGGTCCAAGGGATGGGCACCTTAAGAACGCCCCAATTTTGGACTACCGAAGCTGTCCACGGTTCTGGCCCTACCGGAGCTGGGTAACAGGGATGGGCACCTTAAGAACGCCTCGGTTCGGGGACTACCGACTATGCTGTCCTTACCCTAGTAGGTCGAGGCTAGCTACCTCGTATTTACTTAGGGATGCGCGCTTATGATGTATGTATGTGGTACAAGCCAGGGCCCAATGATATGATGAATATGTTTAAGCATTAAAAGTATGTTTTAAAAGGTTAAGCATCCTTATATATATGCAATTGCCTCATGCATCCATCCATGTTATGCATTATAATTATGATAAGAATATTATGCAAAGTAAGTTTATGCAAAGTAAGTTTATGCAAGATATGTTTATGCAAATGATTTTGTTTATGCTCATGTTACTATATGATGCCATGATTTGATTGTGTTTATGCTAATTTAGAATGCCATGATTTATCTATGTTCATGTTAGTTTAGGATGCCATGATTTATTTATGTTCATGCTAGGTTAGGATGCCATGATTTAATTATGTTTATGCTAAGATAGAATGCCATGATTGGATTTATGTTCATGCTAGTTTAGAATGCCATGATTTAATTACGTTTATGCTAAGTTAGAATGCCATGATTTCTAATGATGTCCATACCAATTTATGATGCCATGTTTTAACTATGTTATACTGAGATAGGACGCCATGATTTTATTTATGTTCGTGCTAAGAATGTTTATGAAGTTATGTTTGTTATGTCTATGTCTATGCCAAGCACTATGCCATGCTATGAATGTTACGATGTTTATGTCTACGCCAAGTATTGTGCCATGCCATGAAGGTTTATGGTTATGTTTATGCTATGCTATGAAGACGATTATGTTATGTTTACGCCATGACGAATGTATGCTAAGTGATGAAAAGGCTTATGTTCTAAGTAAAGCACTAAGTATGTAAAGCACTAAGTATGTAATGGCTTATGTGCTCATGAATGAATGATGAATGGTTTTAGTGAGTAGGAAAGAGTCTTACTAAGTCTGTGTGCTTATAGTCTTATTTTCTTATACCGCAGATCATGCAAGGGGACAGTAAGGAAGCAGCAGGAGGGCATTAAAGAATGTGTGTGATAGTGACTTGGCCAAGGAGCAATATGGTTGCTCGTTTATGATAGAACTTTACCTTTACTATTAGGTGCTTGAGTATGACTCTATGACATGATGCTAAGTATGGCATGATGCTACGAATGACATGATGCTAAGTATGATATGATGCTAAGTATAAAGTTACTATGCTAAGTTCTTATGTTATGATGTTAGAAATGGTAGTAAGTGCATGTAGGAGTAAGTAAATGTTTCCGCTGCATTATGATGTCTACATGCCCTAAGTATGTTAACGTAACGCCGCTTTAGGAAAAAAAAAGGCGGGCGTTACAGGTTGGTATCAGAGCAGTAACCATCTCACTACACACACATCAAGCCCTCTTCCTGCAGCTTCCAAGTAAGTACCTCTTTACATATCTTATAATAGGAAGATGTTTTATGATTTTAAGGTATGCCAGTATGAACGATATTTATGATGAAAAGTATGTTACGATATGTAACGACGAATGATACTTTATCTTATTTTAGGAATTAAATATTTAGATATAGGTGTAGAAAAAAAACTATAATTTATGATATTATGTATAATCTATAATAATGCCACATGTAGAAAATTATCTGATAGCCTACCCACAGGAGATTATAATACTCACACCTATGTAAACGTATAGCATTAGTTCCATGATATTAATACTGATATAATTAATGGTATAGGTCATATGGTATAACTTAGGTAGGGGCGCATAGGGTAGGGTTCTAATTATTGTAACACTTATTATAGGTTATGGGTCACTGATATCTTAGATATAATATATAAGACTACCTTAAGTTATTTTATGGTAATATAATAAGTAGGATCTCACCCATTCTATAATAATCATACAACTAATATAATTCATAACCCGGGCTAAGAATTAATATTTCGGAAGCATACTATTATTAGGTTTACCCATAATTATAATAACTATATAATTATGATATATGCATATAATTACATCATAGAGCTATTAAGGACACTAGCACCGATGCTGTTTGAGGACATATTGGAAAATCAAAATGGTGATCTAAGTCTTCAGAGAATCAAGTAGGAGATCCTAGAAGGAAAGGGCGATGGTTTTCATATCGCCAACGGGGGAGTACTCTACCTTAGGGATCGTCTATGTATCCCTAATGATCCGGAGCTGCGGAGAGAAATATTAATAAAAGCTCACGGAACCCCTTATTCGATGCATCCGGGATCCACCAAAATGTATCAGGACTTGAAGGAGAAATTTTGGTGGTCCGGTATGAAGAGAGATGTGGCTCGGCATGTTAGTACTTGCCCGACTTGCCAACGAGTGAAAGCAGAACACCAGCGACCCGGAGGAGTTCTGCAGCCACTTCCAATTCTGGAATGGAAATGGGAAGATATCTCTATGGATTTCGTTTCAGGACTCCCTAGGACTGCAAATGGATATGATGCGATATGGGTAATTATGGACGGGTTGACAAAGTCTGCCCACTTCCTAGCAGTCAAGATGACTTATTCGATTGAGCAACTAACTCAATTATATACTAGGGAGATAATTAGACTTCATGGACTTTCCAAGACCATCATCTCAGATAGGGATGGTCGCTTTACTTCGCATTTCTGAAAGTGGCTCCTATGAAGGGGGTGACAAGATTTGGGAGGAAAGAAAAATTAAGTCCGCGCTATGTGGGGCCGTACCTAATTCTGAAAAGAGTTGGTAAGGTGGCATACGAGTTAGAGCTGCCTCCAGAGATGTCAGCTATCCATAACGTATTTCATGTGTCCCTACTTAAAAAGTGTATCCCAAATATGAACCAAGTGATCGAGCCGCAGACAGTGCAAGAGGACCTAAGTTATGAGAGCAGACCCATCCAGATTTTGGATAGGGAGGTCAAGAAGCTGAGGAGTAAGGAGGTACCCTTAGTCAAGGTCCTATGGCAAAGTCAACGGTTCGAAGAAGCTACCTGGGAACGCGAGGACGAGATGAGGCGCAAGTACCCGGAGTTATTCTAAGTTCGAGGACGAACTTTCACGAGGTATGGGGGATTGTAACGATCCGAAAAATTCTCTTAATATTTTCTTAAAATATTGAGCATGTCTAGATAATTTTCCGAGGGGCCCAGAAATAATTATGTAAAATTGGGCCTAGAAATCCATGTTTTCTCATTTAAATTGAGAAAAACTAGGTACTAATGAGCTTTAAATGAGCTCCAAAAATGGGTATTAATTAGGTAAAATTAATATAAATTAGGTAAAATTAATATAAATATAAAAGAATTTTATTTAGGAATATTGGCATAATTATGGGTGATTTTAGGGGGATTTTCAGAATTTAAGAAATAAAAATAATAAAATAAATGAAATGAAAATAAAATAAAAATAAAGGTGCATGAGCCAAGGATTGAACCTTGGACCTCTTGTACAACCATGTAAGCCTTAACCAACTCACCTAGCAAGGGATTTCTATGAGGAAATGAAGTGGATATAAGTTGAGATTGAGAAGAAGATGAAGAGTCATGGAGAGACTCTTCATTCACCACCTTAATGGGTTATAAAGAGGGGGGGGGGGTTTTGGGAGTTATTCTCTTCTCTCCATCAATTACATTCTCTTCCTCCTTCTTTCTCATCCTATATGAAATCTACAAGGGAGATTTTCCCTTGGGAAAACTCCACAAGAAGGTCCTACCACCAAGATCTAAAGGTTTCCTAAGGTTCCAAGGCTAGGGGTGATCAAGAGACAACAAGTCTTCCTTCTTCTTCCCATCTAAGGTCTAAAAATCAAGAAACCCCAAGGTAAGACTCCCTCACCTGTGGTATAATATTTCCCTATGATTTCCATGATTTTTAGGATGATATATTGGTTAGTTTTCGAATTTGATGTTGAAAGGAAAGAAAACCAAGACCCTCATGCTTAAGGGTTTCGGCCACCATGTTTTACAGGTCTATAATTATGATAAAAATCATGATAATGTTATTTAATGTTCCCTTATGATGTTTAGAGGTTAAGTACAATTTTTGGGAATTTTTGGAGCACTCTAGAACACCCTAGGGTTTCGGCCAACATGAAAGAAACCAAAACTAAGAACCTTAAGTTTAAGGGTTTCGGCCACCATGATTTACAGGTCTATAATTATGCTAAAAATCATGATAATGTTATTTAATGTTCCCTTATGATGTGTAGAGGTTAAGTATAATTTTTGAGAATTTTTGGAGTACCCTAGGACACCCTAGGGTTTCGGCCAACATGAAAGAAACAAAACTAAGAACCTTAAGTTTAAGGGTTCCGGCCACCATGATTTACAGGTCTATAATTATGCCAAAAATATTGATAATGTTATTTAATGTTCCCTTATGATGTGTAGAGGTTAAGTATAATTTTTGGGAATTTTTGAAGTACCCTAGGACACCCTAGGGTTTCGGCCAACATGAAAGAAACAAAACTAAGAACCCTAAGTTTAAGGGTTTCGGCCACCATGATTTAAAGGTCTATAATTAAGACAAAAATCTTGATAATGTTAATTTATGTTCTCTTATGATGTGTGGAGGTTAAGTATAATTTCTGGGAATTTTTGGATTACCCTAGAGACCCCATATGTTTCGGCCAACCTCAAGGACCGAAGGGTTAGGGTTGAGCCTTTAACTTCAAGTATATGTTTATGTGTTGCCATGATATAAGGGTGATGTAGGGAACCATGTTAAGTTATATGCCCATGCTATGCTAAGAATCATGCTAAGTGATTATGTATGTTCATGATATGAATGATGCCATGATAAGTATGATAAGTTTATGTTCAGGATATGAATGATGCCATGATAAGAATGATAGGGTTATGATCACGATAAAAATGATGCTATGATATGTTAGGTTATGATATGAATGATATGCCATGTTTTATGAATAATATGCATGTATGCCATGTCTTATGAATGAAGTTAAAGTACATGCCTTTAAGGCACAACTATGATGTTAAGTATGATGAATGACAAGTATGATGAATGAATGATGATGAACGACAAGTATGATGAATGAAAGATGATGCTTATGTCTTTAAGGCATAAATATGCTAAATGGCACCGTCGATGGTTGACGGTACGACGGTCGAGAGGACCGATAAATGGGCCGGTAGACGGGCCGAGCCGTAACAAGTTATGCTATGTTAAGTATGCTATGAATGAATGATGAATGATGAAGCATGAAAAGTATTTTACTTTATGTATGGGCTTGTACCGGACCGAAGTATGGGTCCAAGGGATGGGCACCTTAAGAACGCCCCAATTTTGGACTACCGAAGCTGTCCACGGTTCTGGCCCTACCGGAGCTGGGTAACAGGGATGGACACCTTAAGAACGCCTCGGTTCGGGGACTACCGACTATGCTGTCCTTACCCTAGTAGGTCGAGGCTAGCTACCTCGTATTTACTTAGGGATGCGCGCTTATGATGTATGTATGTGGTACAAGCCAGGGCCCAATGATATGATGAATATGTTTAAGCATTAAAAGTATGTTTTAAAAGGTTAAGCATCCTTATATATATGCAATTGCCTCATGCATCCATCCATGTTATGCATTATAATTATGATAAGAATATTATGCAAAGTAAGTTTATGCAAAGTAAGTTTATGCAAGATATGTTTATGCAAATGATTTTGTTTATGCTCATGTTACTATATGATGCCATGATTTGATTGTGTTTATGCTAATTTAGAATGCCATGATTTATCTATGTTCATGTTAGTTTAGGATGCCATGATTTATTTATGTTCATGCTAGGTTAGGATGCCATGATTTAATTATGTTTATGCTAAGATAGAATGCCATGATTGGATTTATATTCATGCTAGTTTAGAATGCCATGATTTAATTACGTTTATGCTAAGTTATAATGCCATGATTTCTAATGATGTCCATACCAATTTATGATGCCATGTTTTAACTATGTTATACTGAGATAGGACGCCATGATTTTATTTATGTTCGTGCTAAGAATGTTTATGAAGTTATGTTTGTTATGTCTATGTCTATGCCAAGCACTATGCCATGCTATGAATGTTACGATGTTTATGTCTACGCGTGCCATGCCATAAAGGTTTATGGTTATGTTTATGCTATGCTATGAAGACGATTATGTTATGTTTACGCCATGACGAATGTATGCTAAGTGATGAAAAGGCTTATGTTCTAAGTAAAACACTAAGTATGTAAAGCACTAAGTATGTAATGGCTTATGTGCTCATGAATGAATGATGAATGGTTTTAGTGAGTAGGAAAGAGTCTTACTAAGCCTGTGTGCTTATAGTCTTATTTTCTTATACCGCAGATCATGCAAGGGGACAGTAAGGAAGCAGCAGGAGGGTATTAAAGAATGTGTGTGATAGTGACTTGGCCAAGGAGCAATATGGTTGCTCGTTTATGATAGAACTTTACCTTTACTATTAGGTGCTTGAGTATGACTCTATGACATGATGCTAAGTATGGCATGATGCTACGAATGACATGATGCTAAGTATGATATGATACTAAGTATAAAGTTACTATGCTAAGTTCCTATGTTATGATGTTAGAAATGGTAGTAAGTGCATGTAGGAGTATGTAAATGTTTCCGCTGCATTATGATGTCTACATGCCCTAAGTATGTTAACGTAACGCCGCTTTAGGAAAAAAAAGGCGGGCGTTACACTTTTTACGGTAGGTATGTGTGCAAGATACCAATCTTGTGCCAAAGAGTCCCATTTGGTTGTAGTCAAGAGGATCCTAAGGTATGTCAAAGGTACCCTCAATATCGGACTTTGGTATCCTAGAACCCCTAGTGTTGATCTAATTGGATACACCGACTCTGATTATGCGGGTTGTAAGCTAGATAGGAAGAGCACTAGTGGAGGGTGTCAATTCCTTGGGTCTTCCTTAGTTAGTTGGAGTAGTAGGAAACAACCATGCGTTGCCCTATCAACAATGGAGGCGGAATATGTGGCAATGGGTGGGTGTGTTTCCCAACTCCTTTGAATCATGCACACCTTAGAGGATTATGAGTTACATTACACCAAGGTCAAAGTTTTGTGTGATAATGTAAGTACAATCAACTTGTCTAAAAATCCAGTTCACCACTCTAGGACAAAATACATTGAAGTGAAACATCACTTCATTAGAGACCATGTGGCAAGGGGAGACATAGAATTACACTATGTTGAATCAAAGTCGAACCTAGCCGACATCTTTACCAAGTCTCTTCCCGAATCGGAGTTCACATCCTTAAGAAGAGGCCTTGGAATGTGTTTTGTGGAAGTGTAGGATGAACTTTGAGATATTAGCTTTGAAAAAGGGTGCTTGATCCATTAGGGTGATACATTTGGCTCACTTGTGCTTGTGGCACATTGTTGAACCATTAGAAGTATCAAAATATGAAAATTAGACCAACTATGGGGAAGGCAAGTGTTTAATCAATGGACACCTTGCCCAAAGATCATAGTTGGACATTTTAAACCTTTGAAAACCATTTTATGCTTTATATAAGTTGCCATGCTTTTGAAAGTTATATAATTGCAAAATTGGATTGTAAGTTTGGTACAAAATGTAGTGGTTTTCAAAATTTTTGGATTTTTATCAAAAGTCATGCATGTTTGAAATTTTATATGGACTAATATTTTTCCTTTATAGAGTATATCATTTCAAATATGTATGCAAAATTTTCCAATTTTTAGAATTTTCTAGAAGTTTCTGAAATTTGGCAGAAAAGTTGAAAATTCAGACTGATAGCGTATCAGTTGACTGCCCCATGGGCAGTCGACTGGCACGCTTTGTTTCAGATTCTGAAACTTTCATTCAGAAATCAAAATATCTTTCATTTGATGCCATAGGGTTGGGTTGCTTGAGGCAATCATTTTGATGGTGTCAAAGGGGGAGAATGAGTGGTTTAAGTTAAAATTTTAACTTGGAATGGATGGTTTAAGGTTTTTATTCTTACTTAGACCTTGGATGATTAAAAATGGGGAGAAGACATGGATTAAGGGGGAGGTTACCTCTTAGGTTTCAATATGCCTTACATTTTTAATAATGTTTAGTGTTAAGTGGAAACTTAACTTGGATTATGATTAGAATTGAAAATGGGGAGAAGACATGGATTAAGGGGGAGGTTACCTCTTAGGATTACTATGTCTTATGTTTTCAATTGCTATCTTTTGCTATTGCTACTGTTGGCTGCTATTTATCTCTAAACTTAAACATATTGCCACACATCAAAAAGGGGGAGATTGTTGAGGCAATCAACCCTTAAATGATTGGAAGATCATGGTTTTGATGTGTGTGTGTGAATATGTTTAAGGTTAGAGTGTTATGTTGTGTTTGATGTGTGTGATTGAGTTTGCAGGACTTGGAGAATCACACATGGTACACATATCCGAGGGACGAGAGCCGAGGAGGAGAGCTCCAAGGGCAAGCCGGGAAGTGGACTTCAAGGGCACACGTGAAGGGTGGCATGGAGGCAAGCCAAGGGAAGGCTTGCGTGCGTATCCGAGGGACGATAGCCAGAGGAAGAGGACTTCAAGAGGCAAGCCAAGGGAGCAGACCTGAAGGCACACGTGAAGGAGAAGGTCCGGAGTTGCTGGAACTAGGCTGAGAGGCAGGGCAGTCGACTGGCCCAGGGCCAGTCGACTGCCAAAACTCACAGAGAGTTTTCGGCCTCGGACCAGTCGACTGCCCTTAGGGCAGTCGACTGGTATACCCCAAAAACTAGCCATTGGCTAGCAATTAATGCTAGACTAGTCGACTGCCCTTGGGGCAGTCGACTGGTGCGGGGCTGGACAGACTGCGAGTTTGTCCTGTTCACCTATAAAAGGAGCACCTTTTTGCACGTGAGCAGTACGGTTCCGTACAGAGTCGAAGTGCTACTTGTCTGAAGAGTGCTCTCTACTTTCTCTCTTATATTCTACTGTATTCTGAAAAGAGGAAGATCACCAGTGTAAAAGTTTCTCCACCTGAAGGAGAATTTTTCATAGTGGAACTGGTGTACGGCGTGGATCCTTGGATTAGTCACCCATCTCGGTGGATACCAAGTAAACGGTTGGTTGTTAGCATTGTTAATCTTTTCATTTGCATATTATTTCCACTGCGCTAACGACAATTGTAGAGTAACGAACGACAAAGTGCTATTCACCCCCCTCTAGCACGCCTAGATGATCTATCAGACTTAACTTGACTTGGTTGACCACATCAAAGTCAACCTGGGGTACTTACAATCTCCCCCTTTTTAATATACATCAACCCGAGTTAAGTTAGGGCAAACAAGCAAAAAAAAAACAAAAATGAATAAATGACAATGTAAACATAAAAAAAAAATAGCACTACCCCGTAACTTAATCCTGTTTCTCCCCCTTTGATTACATCAAAACTTTAAAATATGTTAAGGGGAAAAACACTTATAAAAATTTTATAATATATTTCTAACATAATAATTAGTCTCCATAAAATCCAATTTTTAAAATTTTGCTCAAAAATTAATTTTTAAAATTCAAATTCTAATTTTAGAATTTTTTTTAAAAATTTATTTTTACTTGAAAATTAATCAAATATTTATTCAAGTTAGAATTTTGGCAGATTTATCTCTAGAAAAATTATTGAAGTAAAAATATTTTTCTAACTTTTGAAAAATTAATTTTGAATTCAATATTTATAATTTTTTTCCCCGCCCTTATATCTACCCTCGGGGCGGGGTTACGTAGAATCAATCATATAATTATTTTTTTTTCTTCTAGCATAAAATAAAAAAAACAAACAATGCAAGGACTATGTGCTGAGCATGCTTGTCTAAAACTATCAAGGGATATTTACAAGTGCTAAGCATACTAATCAGTATATGTCAATCAAATATCATGCTTGAATCATTAGAACATCATTTGAACTATTTTAATCAAGAGTTATTCTATATCATGATAGGTTCACATATTATTTCAACTCATAACATTATCAAACAAAATCAAGTATATGAGAATTCCAAGTGTAGTCACTATTATGCAATATCAAACCTAATCACTAACATTCATTGTTGAAGAAAACATCATCATAAGCATAGTAATGTAGATATAAAAATCTTTCTTTCCCGAGCCACCACCCCACATATCTTCAGCCCTCCTGCCTCTTCCTTTAGTTTAAGTGTTCCTTACCCTTATCTGCAGCATAAGACAACATATAAACTAGTAAGCATAAATACTTAGTAAGGATCCTGTCCTACTCGCAAAATCCATACAAAAGAATACAACATGTACACATAAGGAATCATAAGCATGAGTTTATCATAGCATACTAAACATCAAAGTTTCTAAGCATGCAGTATAAAGTACCTTAAGCATACCTTTCACATATAATAAATGTTTTCAAAACAATTCCATAAAGGTATTACTTAAAAATACATCCATATCATATAGGGCCCAGTTGTGTACCACATATTGCGCGTTCCCTAATGAATTGGGGTAGCGAGCCACCAACCAATTAGAGCAGGACCCTTCCGTCCTACCGGAGCCATGACCTTACATTAACATGCACCCTGGATTTGTTTAACGACCCCCTTCTGAGTCGGGTACACAACTTCCAAAGTAAAATACTTATCATGTTTTTACATATATGCTAAGGAGTACTCCAAATCCACTCTTAAGGGACACACCACTCTTCAAGGGTGCTCATGATCCCGTAGGGACACACCACACAACATAAGGGGTGCTCTTGATCCCATACTTAGTGGAGTATCCTTTCAAGCATGTTATCATACATATCACATGCAATTCATAAAGGGTGCCCCATGGGCTATACAAGCTTGCTCATACATACATCATATTTCAACCACTTACACATACCTATATATGACAAGATTGGTCACATAAATCATATTCATGTTATAGGAAGTGGTAGCATGCTTCATGAGTTAATTGAGTTCTTCTTAACCCTAAACCTAAGGTTTTGGCCGAAAGTCAAGGGTAGAGGTAGCTTAGGGTTTTGACATAAAACATCCCATACAAGTATCATATATATATACATCATGTATCATACTAAGCATAGCATACATCATGGGGTAATCAACCTTCACAAACCTAATATTCCATGCTTTGGCCGAATATCACATGCTAGGGAAAAAAATTAAGTTTTCCGATCAAACATTCCATTTAAACATCACATGCATTTACATATCATTATCCCCAAACATAAGCATATCTCATAAGGTACATTCCATACAATTATCACGTATATATATATCATGTATCATACTAAGCATAGCATACATCATGGGGTAATCAACCTTCACAAACCTAATGTTCTATGCTTTGGCCGAAAGTCATGCTAGGGTAAGGTTAAGTTTTCCAATCAAACATTCCATTTAAATATCACGTGCATATACATATCATTATCCCCAAACATAAGCATATCCTATAGGTATTTTAACCTTCACAAACCCTAACTTTAGAGTGTTGGCCGAATGGTGTAGGGTAGGGGGAAATTAGGGTTTTTGAATCAACATTCATACAAGAATTTACACAAACACCTCCAATACATATCATGCCACTTATTAAACATAGATTTCATCATAGGATAATTATGCAACCCTAAACCCTAATCCCTCTAGGGTTGGCCGAAACTCAAGGGTAGGGGAAACTAGGGTTCTTGAAATCAAACATTCACACAAACATTTACACAAGCACTTTGTCTACACTACTAAGCATGGATACATCATAGGAAATCATACAACCCTAAACCCTAGTTTTTCCATCCATGGCCGAAACCTTGTAGGGTGTTCAACCCTAATTTTTGTCATCACAACATATAGGGAAAACAACTTATAAGTATACCCTAAGTTCCAAGGGGGTCTCCTTATGTATCAAGGAGTAACCAAGGCTTTCTCTTTGGGGTTGGCCGAAAGTTACACAAGGGGAAAAACCCCTATTTTCGAAACAACAAGAAGAAGAAATCATACAACAACTATTACACTGCAGGCGAGGGGATACTTACATCCTTTCGCTTGAATTTCACCTTCTCTAAACCTTTAGGGTACCCTTGGTTGAAGGAGGGTGAGTGTTCTCCTTACTAGCCCTTCTCTAGAAACTTTGGCCCTAGTAGAGGGCAAGATCCTTGGATGGTCTTCTTCCTTTCAAATTCCCTAGGGTTAGAACCCTAGGGTGTATTTTTTTCAAAAATTGAAAGGAGAAGAAGATGAGTTTTCGGTGGGGAGAGTGAGGAAGAAGAAGAGAGGAAGTTATTCCAACCTCTCCCTCTCTTATTTATACTTTTCTCATGAAGGGACATGTCTCTTCACTTCCCTAGCTTTAACAAGCATGTTTCTTATTCTCTCAACATGAAACATTACTTGGTTCATTGGTTATGACATGATTAGTACAACTAGGAGGTTCAAGGTTCGATCCTTGCTTCCTCCTTTTTACATTTTCTTTTTATCACATTTTGCACTAATCCATATCAAAGCCCATTAAACCAAGCCCATTATAACATTTCATATAAAAAAAGTTTCATGAATTCATATATAGTATTTCATATGGGGAAATTTTGGGGTGTTACAATCCCCCATATCTTATAAAAAGTTCGTCCCGAACTTAAAGCAGTTCCGGGTACTTTAATCGCATTGCCTCTTCTCGTTCCCAGGTGACTTCTTCGAATTGCTCGTTCCGCCACAGAACCTTTACTAAGGGCACTTCTTTGTTCCTTAACTTTTTGACTTCCCGCTCTAGGATCTGAATAGGGCGGCGTTCGGAACTTAGGTTCTCTTGATCTTGTACTGGTTGGAGTTCTATCATTTGATTCCCATCGGAGGTACATTTCCTGAGCATTGATACATGGAAGACATTGTGGATAGCCGACATTTCTGGCGGTAGCTCCAGTTCGTAGGCCACTTTGCCTACCCGTCTCAGGATCTGATACGGTCCCACATATCTCGGACTCAGCTTCCCTCTCTTCCCGAATCTCATCACCCCTTTCATAGGGGCCACTTTAAGGAATACTGAATCCCCAACATCAAACTCTAGTGGTCTGCGTCGCTTATCGGCGTAGCTTTTCTGCCGACTCTGAGCAGTCTCTATCCTCTGGCGGATATTCTTTATAGCCTGAGTGGTTTCATCTATAATATCAGTCTGGAGTCCCATCTCCTTCTTTTCACCACTCTCAAGCCAGCATATAGGAGATCTGCATTTCCTTCCGTATAGTGCTTCGTACGGTGCCATCCCGATAGTAGCCTGATAACTGTTGTTATAAGCAAACTCTGCGAGGCTCAGGTATCGACACCAGCTTCCCTTGAAATCCAAGGCACAAGCTCATAACATGTCCTCTAATATCTGGTTTACTCTTTCAGTCTGCCCGTCAGTCTGGGGATGAAAGGCCGTACTGAATTTCAACTTCGTGCCAAGAGCCTTCTGCACGTGTCCCCAAAAATCTGAAGTAAATCGACCATCCCTATCCGAGATAATGGTCTTGGGAACTCCGTGCAGTCGGACAATTTCCTTGACGTACAGTTGAGCCTACTGCTCTACTGAGTGGGTCATCCTGATAGCCAAAAAATGGGCAGACTTGGTGAGTCTGTCCACAATAACCCATATACCATCATATCCATTCGTCGTTCTAGGCAGTCCAGAGATGAAATCGATAGAGATGTCTTTCCATTTCCACTCGGGGATAGACAGAGGTTGCAAAACTCCTCTAGGACTATGGTGTTCTGCTTTGACCCTCTGGCAGGTCAAACACATACTAATATAGTGGGCTACATCTCGCTTCATACCGGACCACCAAAACTTGCTCTTCAGATCTTGATACTGTTGGGACCGGGTGCATGTCGACGAGGATACGAGTTTGTAAAATTTTAAATTTTTACGTGCAGCGGAAGAATTTGCATAAAATAATTTCCTAAATTATTTTAACTTCGTATCTAGCATGCAACCTTACAGTGTATTTGTTGGTGCAATCTTGCTCCAAGTAATTATGGTTTTCATGTTTGGCTAAACAAGTTTAAGTTAGGCAATGTTTTGTGTTCTAACTTGTGTGCTTTGAGTAAGCAGGAAAGTCCAGGTGGAAGACTTGGCAAGGGAAGTCCAAGAAGAGAGTCTTGGCAAAGGAAGTCCCGGAGGTGTGACCTCTTGGCAAAAGGGAGACTTAGTATGACAAAGCCGATGGAAACACTTCAAGCAAGTGCAAGGATGAGGAGTCGTGGACTCGGAAGCATCCAAGAGAGGCACAAGGCTTGTGGAAGGTGTTTGAAGGCGTGAGTCAAGACTAAGGGATGAAAAGGGAAGCTGAAATGTGATTTCTCAGCTTCATCAGTCGACTGGTAAGTTATCAGTCGACTGGGACCACAACACACAGAGAATCGGGTCGACCCAAGGAGGGTCAACCAGTCGACTGCCAGTCGACTGGAACCAATTCAAGTCGACTGGCTCCAGTCGACTGGTCCTGTACCAGTCGACTGGAGGTCGACCGTTGCGAAGGCGGCTGAGGCACTCATTGCATATTTTGTAGCCGTTGAAGCCTACCGGTCGACTGGTAAGTGAGCAGTCGACTGGAGTCGCGGATGAAGATATAAAACCTAGTGTTTTATCTTGGAGAGAGTAAGGGGCTTTCCTTGTGTACGAAGTGTGTGATCATTCTAGAGCTCTCCAAGCTTCACAACTCTCTGAATCTCCTCCTCCAAGCTTTCATTTCATTTGTAAGAGGAGGGAGATCATTGTGTTAGGGTTTCTCCACCTTCAAGTGTGATCTTGAGAAGGAGAAGTTCATAGTGAAGGGTTTTGTGTGGTGTGTGTGGATCCTTGGATTAGTCACCTTGAAGAGGTGGATACCAAGTAAAATCAGTGAGTTAGCATTGATTTCTTTCCTACCTTTATATTTCTATTTGTATTGCTTCCGCTAATGTGTTTGTAGGAAAGAAAAATCGAAAGATAGCTATTCACCCCCCTCTAGCTAGGGCAAAGATCCTAACAGTATCGACATAATCATAAAATAAAAGTTTGCGGAAAAGTAAACTAATTTACTTTTATACCTTGCGTAACTCGAAGAAAGGGACGAGATCCAACCGTAGCGTCCCTTGGAAGCTTCGCCTCTATTCGCGTCCACGCGGAGTTCTCTTCGGGATGACTTCGCAAAGTCACGAGTTTTGTGCCGACGAGAACTACTAGATTCTCGGAAGGCACAACTAGAAGATTAAGAGAAAAATTAGGAAAACTAACCAACGAAGTAACGGAATCGAATTCCGGGAAGAGAGGAGTCGCTATCCGCTTTTTCTTCTTCGTGTTCGGGTTCTCCTTCTTCTTCAATGCTCACGGTTAGCAACCACCACCTTGGATAGAGTTTGCGCCGACCCTAAGCCACCAAGTGGGCGCCGGCCCTAGGACTCCAAGAATGGGTGGGTGCCGGCCCTAAGGGAAGAGAGGAAGAAGGAGGAGAGGAGAGATTAAGAGAGAGAGGGAGAGAATAATTAATCTCTTGATTAGGATTAAGGGCTAGCCTTTGGTTCCTTTATATAGTAGCAACTCCTTTGCTAAGTCTCCCTCTAAACCGAATTAACGGAATTAACAGAATTAGTTATAAGAAATTTATCTTATAAATTTTCTTATTGCTTATTCCGTTTAAGCCTAGTCTTATTATAACAAATTTATAATAAAACAAATTAGTTATCATAAGAAATTTATCCTATAAATTCTCTTATGAATTTTATTATAACTAACTTTATAATAAAACTAATTAATTATCATAAGAAATTTATCCTATAAATTCTTATGGATACCAAGTAAAATCAGTGAGTTAGCATTGATTTCTTTCCTACCTTTATATTTCTATTTGTATTGCTTCCGCTAACGTGTTTGTAGGAAAGATAAATCGAAAGATAGCTATTCACCCCCCTCTAGCTAGGGCAAAGATCCTAACAAGTGGTATCAGAGCCTTGGTTAGCTTTGGGAAGATCTAACAATCTACAAAGCATAAAGAATGGCTCATCAAGAGGGATATAGCACCACACGACCACCTTACTTCGACGGGAATGATTTTGCTTATTGGAAAGGTAGGATGGAGTTTTACTTAATGAATGACTTTGAAACTTGGCTTAGTATTGTGGAAGGTTTCGAGAAGCCAACGAATGAACAAGGAGAAACTCTTCCGATCAAGGCGTGGCCAAAAGAGATAAGAAAAGAGGCTCAAGCAAACGCCAAGGCTATCACGACTTTGCAATGTGGATTGTCAAAGGAACAACTAAACAAGGTTGGACCTTTCAACTCGGCAAAGGAGCTTTGGGAAAAGCTCATTGAGTTGAATGAAGGGTCAAGTGAATCAAGAAGAGCCAAGAGGGATCTTCTTGTCGGCCAACTTCAAACTTTCTCCATGAAGCCTCATGAGACCGTAAGTCAAATGCACGGAAGATTCAAGGAGATCGTGAACGGTCTTCATGTGATAGGTGAGAAAGTTGAGAACCGAGATTTGGTGAGGTATGTTCTTCAAGCCTTCCCTAGAACTACCTTATGGGTATCAATGGTGGATGCTTACAAGGTGTCTAGGGATCTTTCAATTGTCAAAGTTGATGAATTATTTTGTGAATTCGAACTACATGAACAAACTAACTTGTCTTCCAAGGAAAAAGGCATTGCTCTATTTGTAGAAAAGAAGGAGAAGAAGAGCAAGAAGAAGGAGATGTCCTCATCCGAATCCGAGCAAGACTCCTCGGATAGTGAGGAAGAAATGTCCGCAAAAGAAGTAGCACATTATGTGAAGAAGATGATGGGAAGATCCAAAAGATTTACAAGAAGGGATGTGAGGAAAATGTTCACATCCCCAAAAGGTAAGAGTAGTCAAAGTTCTAATTCCATTCCTAATGTCACGTGTTATGAGTGCAACAAGAAGGGCACATCAAGACGAATTGCCCGGAGTTGAAAAAGAAGGAAGAAAAAGAACACAAAAGGAAAGAGAAGAAAAAGAAAGAAGTGATGGTGGCTCAAAGCCGAATGGGACAATTCAAGTAGCGAATCATCGGATGATGAAGAGGAGTTGTGCCACATCACAAGGCACATGGCATTAATGGCACATCAAAGTGATCAAGACACATCAAGCGAAGAAGAAACTCAAGTAGCGATGAATCATCATCTAGCGAAGATGAGGTAATGGATTCTCCCAAAGAAAAATTTCTTTATGATACTATTGCATATCTTAAGGAATGCTTTGGTTAGGTCAAAAACTAAGGTCAAGGGCTAAAGGAAGAAATTAGGACCCTTAAGGAGGACAAAGAGGAAATCATGTGATGTAAGTAAAGTGAATGAGGAGAACATCAAATTAAAGGAGGAAGTTGTTGATCTAAAGAAGCGCTTAGAGAAATTCTCAATTGGATCAAAAGGACTTGACTTGCTCCTAAATAGTCAAAGGGTTGCCTATAGGAAGGCGGGCTAGGATATAAAGATAAAGAAGTCTCCTATATTTCCCTTGTAAATAGAAAGGGATCATCCAAGAAAAAGGGTGTCAAGGGTAATGTGAAACAAGTGTGGGTTCCAAAGAAGGATGTAAAAAATGCAAAGGGTTCAAACCTTAAGGCAAGGTAAAACAAGCATGGGTGCCCAAGAAATACCTCAAAAATGTTAGTGACTCAAACCTTTGGGTACCTAAGAGTGATGTGTTTTATGTTGTCGAGGTAAAAGAAAGAAGGACACAAGCATGTGGATCTTGGATAGCGGATGTTCAAGCCACATGACCGGGGATGTGAGCAAGTTTTCAAAAATCAAATACACAAAGAAAGGGAAGGTGTCCTTTGGAAATAGTGGAAAGCTCAAAATTATAGGTAGAGGTACAATTGAGGTATCTTCTACTATCACAATTCATAAAGTTCTTCTAGTCAGNACACAGGTGGTGCCTTATCATAGTGGGAGCGTTGTTCTTCAACCTATAGGATTTATGTTCTTGGGAGAGTCTTTGAACTTGATCCCTGGCGACCATGAATCAAGATCCCAAGACCTATGACAAGGAATGCCCACTTTGAAGAGATAAATCCGGTCATATGAATTTATTCAAAGGACGGATGAGATTTGTGTATGTAAGAAATGTGATGGAAACGTAGTGGTATTCTTGTACTATACGTACATAATATTTTGTTAGTTGAAAACAATGACAAAGTATTATCAGACATAAGGGTACGGTCGTCTAAAACAATTGATATGAAGGACTTAGGAGAAGCAGGACACATCCTTGACGATCAAAGTTATAAGGGATCACCAGAGAAGAATGATGCCCTTATCCCAAGCTTCATATAGAGACAGTGTCTTAACTCGTTTTAGCATGGAAACCTCCAAAAAAAGTTTTGTACTTTTCAGCTGTGGAGCTACTCTATATATCTAAGGAGATATATTTAGATTATCAAAGGAGATAGAGCAGGTAATGACGGTTCCTTTAGCATCGGCTATAGGAAGCCCCATGTATGCTAAAAATGAGACCGGATATCTATTTTGCCGTGGGCATGGTTAGCAGATATCAGAATAACCCAGGTCAAGGAAATTGGATTGCGGTAAAAGCTAATATTAGTGCCTATGAAGGCCTAAGGATTATAAGCTGGTTTACCAGGGAGACTAATTCCCTATGTGTTATACGGATAAGACTTCCAGTCGGATAGGGGCAAACATAAGTATTCCTCGGGGTTTTGTATTTACATTAAGAGGTAGAACCATAGTTTGGAGGAGTGTCACGCAGCGGCTGCGTAATGGACTCAACCATGGAAGTTGAGTAAAGTGGCAGCCTCTGAGGCAGCCAAAGGAAGCTACATGGTTCAGGAACCTCAAGATGAACTTCGATGTGATTCCTGGTTTGCTTAGAGGTATCACATTTGATTGTGATAAACAAATGGTGCAGTTGCAAACTCGAAGGAATCATGAGCTCATAAGGCAAGTAAACATATAGAGCGCAAGTACCACCTAGGAGAGGAAAAGCTGTTGTTGCCTAGATTACATCAGGGGACAACCTGGGAGATCTTTTCACTGAGGCCTTGACAGCGAGAGCTTTAGGTATATGGAGGATCAGGGAGTCAGATATATGACATTTTGAGAATAACAATGTCTTTAAGTATAAGTGGGAGATTATAGGATGTGTATACTGAAAGCCATGATTTCTCTATATGAACATCTTCATTTTGAAAAGAGAATCACAACTACACTAGGTGCATGTTTATAGTAGTACATGCACGTAGTCCAATTACTTTGCATTGTAGATAACATGGTGTGTGGTGTCACACGGATGAGTATGTTATCTGTCCCTTGCTTAGTACAAATAAGAGGCCCACAACCGAGATGGAATTAGACAACCCATCGGGATGGTTGTAGTGTAATTAGGTGTGGTTGGTCTTGACCATAGAATTACACTAGTGTACTTTGAGTACATTGAGCAGGACCAAAACCCGAGGTTATCCAATTTGTACTGACTCAATAATTGGATAGGATCTTAAGATATTATTATGGAGTACGATCCCTTAATCCCGAAATAATATTGGACATATATTATTAATTATTATTTCTTTAATTTACCAATGGGCGAGATCTATTCTGTAAGATCGATAGACTCGGTAAGCTGAGAGATAATATTAATAATATGATGTGCCGATGATTATTAACGGAATTCGTGTCCTGGTGAGTCAGGATGATGATGCCCCCTTGATGAGCTCAAAAGGTTCATCGTGCTAAACCCTGCAGGTGGATTTTGTCACGCCCCGAGACCCAGGAGCCGCTGTTCCAATATAAAATCGGACAGCACATCCCCTGTCCGGCGGACAATTTACACATGCATACAATATACAAACAACACACGCAGATAATAATTTGGCCTCAGGCCTCAAAACCAAGACATAAACGGACTATAACACAAAATAAATCATACCTGACTGCGGACCGGTCCGACTTGCGACAAATCAACAAATACATAAACCCCTTAGGGCACACTACAACACTCCCAAGACATATACTGTAACGACCCGTAAAATCCTTTCAATATTTTCTTTAAAATATTGATCATGTCTAGATAGATTTTCGAGGAACGTAGAGATACTAGTACGAACCTTAGTGCAATTATCCATGGTTTTCCCATGTAAATTGAGAAGATAAGTACTAAGGGGTCTTATATGGGCTCCAAAAAATAGGTTTTAATTAGGTAGAATTTAATATAAATATAAAAGGAATTTAATTAGGAATTTTGACATGATTATGGGTGACTTTTAGGGAATTTTCGAAAATAAGAAAAAAGAAAATAAAAATAAAGTGCATGCACCAAGGATTGAACCTTGGACCTAGTCTACAACCATGCATGCACTAACCAATTCACCTAGCAAGGGAGTGCTAGTAGAGAATAAAGTGGATCTTGGTTAAGGCTTAGGGGAAATGAAGAGTCAACAAGGGAAGAGACACTATGACTCTTCACTTGCCCACTTCATGGTGAATAAAGGAGAGGTGTAGTAACTTACCAATTAAGATTTCTCTTCTCCTCATCCACCAAGCCTTCTCTCCTTCTTCCTCCCTCTCCTAGCCGAAACCCACAAGCCCCCTTCTCCCTTGGGAAAAGTTCACATAAGCCTCCATCTTTGTAACGCCCGCCTATTTCCCCCACCTCGTGGTATGGCGAGGGAGGCGGCGTTACGCTAAACATACATGTACTTATATCTTAATGCAGCGGAAACTTTTGTAAATTGATTGAAAATCAAAATGATACCAAAATCAAATGACTTAGGTCTGACCACGGGGGAGAATTCGAGAATCAAATATTCGAAGAATTCTGTAAAGTAAATGGATATAAACACGAATTTTCGTGTCCCAGGACCCCCCAACAAAATGGCATAGTAGAAAGAAAAAATAGAACCCTATAGGAAGCTGCTAGGGCTATGCTCAATGAATTTGACCTACCTAACCACTATTGGGCAGAAGCAATCAGCACAGCTTGCTATATTCAAAATAGGATTCTACCTAATAAAAGGTTAAATAAAACACCCTATGAACTTTACTACCATATACTTCCAAACCTACACTATCTTAGAGTCTTTGGATGTAAAGTCCATATTCTTAATACCAAAGACTATCTTGGAAAGTTCCAATCCAAGTCAAACCCAGGTATCTTCTTAGGGTATTCTACAACAAGAAGAGCTTATAGAGTCTACAATAAGATAACTAAGAAAATTGAAGAAACAACCAACTTAATATTTGATGAAGAAATTAACCCAAAATCTGATAATTCTGACTTAGCTTCATCAAATACTGATCAAGAAGATAACTCTGAAACCCCAATTGAACCCTTTAATGACTTAACAATTGAACCAACTTCTGAATCAGTTGAACCAACCAATGAACCCAGAACTGAACCTATTGGACCAGCTGGACCTGAAGCTGAGCCAAGTACTAGAAAAACCAAGAAACCCAGACTAAGTCACCCAGCTGACCAAATCGTAGGTGATCCAACCTTAGGAGTCAGAACTAGAGCTTCCTATAGAAATCCTAGTCAAATAGCCATGATTTCAAAGATTGAACCTAAGACTATTGAGGAAGCCCTACCTGATCCTGACCGGATCCTAGCCATGCAATAAGAGTTAGCCCAATTTGAGAGAAACCAAGTCTGGGAGTTAGTACCTAAGCCTAAGGGCAAATCTGTAATTGACACCAAGTGGGTATTTAGGAATAAGTTAAACGACCAAGGTGAAATAGTCCGAAATCCCGCTTAGTAGCTAAGGGATTCAGTCAAGTAGAAGGGTTGGATTATGATGAAACCTATGCCCCTGTAGCTAGACTTGAGTCTATTAGGATGTTACTAGCCTTTGCATCCCATAAAGGATTTAAATTATACCAAATGGATGTAAAGTCAGCCTTCTTAAATGGGCTTATTAAGGAAGAAGTTTATGTAGGACAACCCCCAGGATTTGAGGATATAGAAAAACCCGATCATGTCTACAAACTTAGTAAAGCCCTTTATGGACTAAAACAAGCACCCAGGGCCTGGTATGAAAGATTATCCAATTACCTGATTTCTAAAGAATTCAAACAAGGTCAAATTGACCCAACCTTGTTTGTTAAAATTTTAGAAAAGGATATATTTATTGCCCAAATTTATGTAGATGATATAATATTTGGATCAACTAACTCTAAATTTCTAAAAGAATTTGTAACAATAATGGAAAATGAGTTTGAAATGAGTTTAGTTGGGGAACTCAACTTTTTCCTAGGGTTACAAATCAAACAAACTAAGGATGGAAATTATGTACATCAATCTAAATATGCTAAAGAACTAATTAAGAAATTTAAAATGGATAACTCTAAAAGTATAAGTACCCCAATGGCCATAAATGTGAAAATAGATAATGACCCTGATGGCAAACCAGTAGACCTAAAACTTTATAGAAGTATGATAGGAAGTCTACTATACCTTACAGCCAGCAGACCTGACATACTTTTTTCAGTAGGAATGTGCGCTAGGTACCAAACCTGTGCTAAGGAAACTCACTTAGCAGCCCTAAAACGAATTTTAAGATACATTAAGGGCACCCTAAATGTCGGGATATGGTACCCTAGGACTTCATCCTTTAAGTTGTCAGGATACTCTGATTCTGACTATGCTGGTTGTAAATTAGATAGAAAAAGTACAAGTGGAAGCTGTCAACTTTTAGGAAACAGCTTAGTAAGTTGGTGCAGTAGGAAGCAATACTGTGTTGCTTTATCCACAACTGAAGCTGAATATGTAGCCTTAGGAGAGTGTGTAGCTCAACTCTTATGGATGATGCACACTCTTAAGGACTTTCAGCTAGACTACAATCAGACCCAAGTCAACATTGACAATATTAGCTCAATTTACTTAACCAAAAACCCAATTCAACATTCTAGAACCAAACACATAGAAGTAAAACATCACTTTATAAGAGATCACGTAGCTAGGGGTGAAATAATCCTTAAGCATGTAGACTCCAAGTCCATCCTAGCTGACATATTCACTAAACCCTTACCTGAATCTGAGTTTAGCTCACTAAGAAGGCAGTTAGGATTATGCTTAGTAGAGTAGAATCATTTGTTGGCTTCTGCTTAAATTAAAAATGTTTAATTGATGTTAAAATGTTTTCTTTGTTAAAAATGTTTTACTTTGGTTTTAAAATTTTTTCTTGACTTAGTTTTATATCAAAAACTACCCCCTTCAAAACTAGGTTTTTTTCGAAATGGACTTAGCCTAGGCTCTAACCCTAGAATTGCATGCACCTATAGATCTAGAAGCCAGCATCTCACAAGCACCTTAGGGTACTTTGATTGACAACCTAGAAAGGGTTGAGATGCTTAGGACTTTGCCTTAACTCAAGATGCTTTAAGTCAGTGCATCTGCAGTAGTTGGGGCACTAAATACAAACTGAACAGCAATCAAGTTAAGTATCAAGTTTAGACAATCTAACTTGAACAACGCACTTAACTTGACTAACCCTAGCGAAAACTACTGTTTATAACAGTTGGTAAGTAGCTAATTGGGTTAGACACGTCCCTAAAGATTTAACCATACTTAGGTTCCAGTTTGATTCAGTACAGCAAATGCTTTAATTATTGCAAAATTTCTTTCTGCATTTTTGATATATGTCAAAGGGGGAGAGTTGGAAAGGAAACAGGGAACAAAAATTTTTCCCATCGTCTTCTTCAAAAAGTTGAACTGAAAAATAAAATTGGTGAATCAAAGTTAGTTTTATTTCTAAACTCTGAATTATTTTGAAACTTAATGTTTTTGCTTAAAATCATTGTTAAGCTTAAAGGTTTTAAAATTCTCTTTAAAAATTTCCAACTCTGAACTATGTGTTTTGAAATTATGTTTTAAGCTTAACGTAGTGCTTGAAGTTTCTCCAAAACTAAAAATTTTCTAAGTCTGAAATTTTTCCAAAAAATTTTTTCAAAACTGAAAATTTTCTAAGTCTGAAATTTTTCAAAACTTGAAATCTTCTAGTACTTAACTCACACCACCAATTTTTGAAAAACCTAGGGGGAGATTTCTTCCAGGGGGAGGGAATCTAACTTAGGATTTCAATTTCAGCATTTTTTCCTTAACTTTTTGAACTAGGTTGCCATATATCAAAAAGGGGGAGATTGTTGGTGCAGAATGCACCCAAGTCAAACCTGTGTTTTGATATTGACAAAAGGGTTCAAAAGTTAAGGGTTAGTTGTTGTCTAACAAGCTTCTTGAGTGTACAGGAAAAGCCCTAGCGAAGGAAGGCTAGGCACTGGCGAAGGACTGCCAGACAGGAGAAGCCCTAGCAAAGGACTGCTAGGCACTGGCAAAGGACCGCCAGAATGCTAAAGCCCTAGCAAAGGACTGCTAGGCTGGCGAAGGACTGCCAGAAGAAAAGACCTAGCGAAGGGCAGCTAGGCACCAAGCGAAGGGCAGCTTGGTAACTCAAGACCTGGCGAAGGACTGCCGGGCAAAAGTCCAACTGGAGGATCCGGTTGGCACCAGGTAAACTCTCCCGAGAGGAGTAGGTGAGGACGCGTTCCCCTTGAGGGAACATTAGGCGTCGGTTCGACCTAGGGCTCCATTTTGGAGACCAAAGTCAGAACCAAGACAGCTAAGGCTGTATAAAATATAATTGTTATTTGGACTAACCCTGGATGCAGGATCAAAGGACTGAGTATCTGCAGCTCAGAGAGCCTCAAAGGAGTGAGGCAGAAGCTGAGCAGGGCACCCCGGACGATCAGGGCGCCCCCAAGGTCAACCCAAGTCTGTAACAACCTCGACGCGTTTTCGCCCCGCTTGTCACGGGCGCCCCGCGTGTCTCGGGCACCCCCACTGCCAGCTGTCGAAGCGCATCCCTGCGAAGCCGAAGAGATGAGGCTTTGACCGGTCAATCCGGGCGCCCCGAGTCCTCCGGGCGCCCCGGTCAAACCGGATCCCGAGGATGACCGGATCCCGAGGATAATGGGATCAGACGGCGACCGAGCTACAGCCGGATCTGCTGCCACGTGGGGGGCGCCCCTAGGCCCTATATAAAGGGCCCTCGACCCCCTTCTTCAGAGCATCAATTACTGCGACGCTTCGACGCTCTTCTGCTTCCACGACACGCTCCCGAACTCTTCCAACTCGAGCTGACGACGTCCTGCTACTCCAACACATCGATCTACACCGGACGTCGGTAACGAAGAGCTTGATTAAGTTTACTACTCTGATTCTGTAATACTTTTTATTGTAAACTTTCTCGAACGTATAGAATTGCCCGCAGAAAATGGTCAACGACCGTGGGCCTTGGAGTAGGAGTCGACACAGGCTCCGAACCAAGTAAAACGACCTTGTTAGCATTGTTTTTGTGTCTTATTTCCGCTGCGCACTTACTCTTTTTAAATCCGAACGATTTGCGACATTCACCCCCCCCCCTCTCTCGCATTTCTCGATCCAACAGCATGTACTTATCCATAATATGGCATCATAAGTCTTAAGTCATCTATTAGTCATAACCATAAAACGTACTACAAGAATCTTCTGCCAAGTCACTGCCACACACACACATGCTTCTGCCTCCCCTGCGGCTTCCCTTAATAGCTTCTTGGTTGATCTGCGATATGAGGAAAATAAAACTATAAGCACATAGGCTTAGTAAAACCCTTTTTCCTACTGACTAAAACCATTCGTTGCTTCAACATAAATATGTCAAACATCTGACATAACATAACTTCGAGCATAAACATAAGCATAGTCATACATGGCATAAATGAACATACATGAACATGACTTAATATATCAAGCAACGTATACATGACATAAAGCATACCTACATGAACATAAAACATACTTATACATGGCATAATTCTTAGCATACTTACACATAATGCATACTTATTCATAACATGATTCTTAGCATACATACACATAATGCATACTTATTCCTGACATAATTCTTAGCATACTTATACATAATGCATACAATATGAGCATAAATACAAGCATAAAATATACTTACCTTGGCGCGGTGCATAACATAGATGTATAAATGAGTCTAATGCATTTACTACATAAGGATGCTTAGTTTTGAAATTATACTTTTCAATGCTTAACATAACATCATTGGGGTCCCCTGGCTTGTACCACATACATACTTCTTAGCGCGCATCCCTAAGTAAATACGAGGTAGCTAGCCTCGACCTACTAGGGTAAGGACAGCATAGTCGGTAGTCCTAGAATCGGGGCGTTCTTAAGGTGCCCATCCCTGTTGCACAGCTTCGGTAGTGCCAGAACCGTGGACAGCATAGTCGGTAGTCCAGAACCGGGGCATTCTTAAGGTACCCATCCCTTGGACCCTTACTTCGGTCCGGTACAAGCCTTATGCATGAAAATAAACATGCATGCTTCATCTTATCATTCATACTTATTTCATATCATCGTTATGCCTTCATCATTCATACTTATCATTCATACTTATAATTAAGGCATAACTATCATCTTTATTCATGCTTATCATTCTTTGTTCATAATATAGAACATACATACATAATCATGTTTCTAGTCATAATCTTATCCGAGTTCATAAGCTTGCATGATCATGATACAAAATCAACATACATCTCATACAAGATACATTTTATCTTACATACATGATCCTAGTATCCATCATAAGACATGAATGGTAAGCTACATATAAACCTAACACATACTACTAGGATTCATAGCATTCATCACAAAACATGCATATACCTTCATGAGTCATAATTTCATTATAAGCATTTATCAATCATACATGCATTATTCTACTTATCATAATATACTTCTACATAAATTTCATGTATTCATGGTGTATGATCTAAATTTTCATGATAAAAATCATAACCTAAAATTAACCATACAAGTCATGTCACATAACACATAAACTAAGGCTTTAGTCATACGGAAGCCCTTACATCATGCTTAACCATGTACTAGCATCATGGGAACTTATAATTATGCATTTTTATAATCTTAACCCAACCCAAACCCTAGGGTTGGGTCTTGGCCGAAAGTCTCAAGGACCATGGGTCCATGAAAAATTTGCCTAGATCATGATTACATCTCTTGTCTTCATATCATGCCATAGAAAGATTATTTGAACCCTTGAGTGGACTTAACTCCAAGTCCTAGACCTAAAACAAAAGTTGGCCGAAAACCCTAGAAGGGTAACAAGCCCATGGAAGAGTTCATTTAACACCATTCTTACTCATAAGGTATCATAAAAATCATATTAATCATGCTTGGAAAGGTTGGAGTTTCCCCTAGCCTCTTGACTTTGGTGTGGCCGAAACTTATAAGGGTATCAAACCCATAAACATTTTCATATAAGTCTCTATTTTCTTCCATACTATATCATAGTAAGACACATTAAGCATTCTTGAGGGATTAAAATTAATCCCTAGCCTTACACCATAGGTGGCCGAAACCCTAGATGGGTTTTAGGGCCTCAAAAATTTCTCTAAATCTCAATCCATGCCTTACATCTTATCATGAAACATTTAAGAGCAGAAAAAGGAATTTACATCATCCCTAGGCCTAATCCAAGGGTCTTGGCCAAAAGTTCCATAAGCCCTAATCTGGATTTTTTTTCCAACATATCATGTAAACAATATCTAAATCTTATCCAACATCAAGAACAATCATACCACAGGGGAGAAGGTTTTACCTTCCTTGATCTCGCTTACATAATTCGAATCGAAGATAACAAGAGAACCTTCTTGTCTCTAAACTTTCCTTAGTCCTTGTATCCTTATAGGGGGGGTCTAGATCTTCAAGATGGGGTCCTTGGTGGAATTTTTCTCAAGGGGAAGAGCACTTGAATTTTTCGGCCAAGTAAGGAGGAAGAAGAAGAAAATGAAGAAGAAGAGGGAAGTTGTAACTTCCTCTCTATTTATACTATTTGAAAAGGGGTGAGTGAAGAGGCATGATGTCTCTTCCCTTGGTGACTCTTCATTTCCTACACCTTCACTAATATCCACTTCATTTTCTCATAGAACTCCCTTGCTAGGTGAATTGGTTAGTGCATGCT
The DNA here is from genome assembly GCA_024364735.1 of Boesenbergia rotunda. Lineage (NCBI taxonomy): Eukaryota > Viridiplantae > Streptophyta > Magnoliopsida > Zingiberales > Zingiberaceae > Boesenbergia > Boesenbergia rotunda. The sequence continues at coordinate 43,451 of JAGFNQ010007664.1, read as the reverse complement.
TGGTTATATAAGTGGTCCAAGGTTCAATCCTTGGTGCATGCACTAATTTTCTATTTTATTTCTATTTTATTTCTAATTTATTTCCTATCATTTTCGAAAATTTCTTAATATTCCCTCATAATTATGTTAATATTTTTCATTACAATCCCTCTATTTTTATATTAAATTTTTAGCTAAAACTACCCATAATAATTGTACTAGAATACCCCTATAAGGCCCCTTAGTATTTAGTTTCTCAATTTAAATAAGAGAACCTTGATTTCTAGGCTAAGGTTCGTACTAACATTTCTAGATCCCATGGAAAATTATCTAGACCTGCTTAATATTTTAAGGAAAATATTAAGAGTATTTTCCGGGTAGTTACAATCTTGAAGATCTAAGGCCCTCTACAAGGATACAAGGGCTAAGGAGAAGTTTAGAGACAAGGAGGTTCTCTTGTTATTTTCTATTCAAAGTTTGTAAGCAAGATCAAGGAAGGTAAGACCCCCTCACCTGTGGTATAATAGTTTTCATGATTTGTTTTCATGATATAAGAACTTGATTGAATAATATGTTGAGGAAACTAATGCTAGGGTTCCCATAGTTTTCGGCCAAGGCATGGCTTTAGGGTTGGGATGATGTTAAAACTTCACTAATGGTTCCAAATGTTTCCTCATGGTAGATAAGGGATGTATGGTAGGGTATATGAATTTTCTATGGACTTATGACTTCCCAAAGGTTTCGGCCAAGGCTATTGCTTGGGCTTAGGGATGATGTAAATTTTCTTTTGTGCTCTTAAATGTTACATGATGTTATGTAAGGCATAGATTATGATCTACGGAAATTTTTGATGCCCTAAAACCCATCTAGGGTTTCGGCCACATCAAGTATAGGGCTAGGGATTAATTTTAATCCCTCAAGCATGATTGGTATGTTTTGCTATGATAGACTATGGATGATAATGGAGACTTATATGAATTTTCTAGGGGTTATTTATCCCCTAGGGTTTCGGCCAAGCATGAATAAGGCCTTGGACTTTGGGGTTAAAACCAATTAAGGGTCCAAGTGGGTTCCTATGACATGATAAGTAAGGTATTGGAGGCTAACCATGGTTATGCAAATTTTTCTAAGGACCTATGGCCCTCTAGGGTTTTCGGCCAAGTCCCTAATCTAGGGCTTGGTTTGGGTTAAGTTCTTAAGAATGACATGTAGGTATGCTAGGTACCCTAACCATGCATGTTTTATGAGTGTTATGTATGTATGCCATGCTTTAGGAATGACATGTATGTATGCTATGTACTCTAACCATGAGTGTTTTATGAATGTTATGTATGTAAGCCATGCTTTAGGCATGACATGTATGTATGCTATGTTTTACGAACAATATGTATGTATGCCATACTTTATGAATGATATGTATATATGCTATGTTTAAGAATGAAGATGATGAACGAAAATGATAACCATGGCCTAAGACAAAATGATGTAAGCATGACATATCTTATGAACGAAAATGAAGAATGATGATGAATGTTCATGCCTTTAAGGCATCATGATGTTAAGTATGAATGATGAAATGTTATGTATGTGTATGTCATACTAAGGGATGGGCACCTTAAGAACGCCCCGGTTCTGGACTACCGACTAAGCTGTCCACGGTTCTGGAACTACCGTAGCTGTTCCTATGATATGTCAAGTATGAATGATGAAGTATGCATATGTATTTTACTTTATGAATGGGCTTGTACCGGACCGAAGTAAGGGTCCAAGGGATGGGCACCTTAAGAACGTCCCAGTTCTGGACTACCGACTATGTTGTCCACGGTTCTGGCACTACCGAAGCTGTGCAACAGGGATGGGCACCTTAAGAACGCCCCGGTTCTAGGACTACCGACTATGCTGTCCTTACCCTAGTAGGTTGAGGCTAGCTACCTCATATTTACTTAGGGATGCGCGCTTATGATGTATGTATGTGGTACAAGCCGGGGACCCCAATGATGTTATGTTTATGCTAAGCATTTAAAAGTATGATTTTAAAAACTAAGCATCCTTATGTAGTATGTGCATTTGACTCATGCATTCATTCATGTCATGCATCGCGCCAGGGTAAGTATATTTTATGCCATGAAGAAGTATGCTTCATGTTCATGTATGCTAAGAATTATGCCATGAAGAAGTATGTTTTATGTTCATGTATGATAAGAATTATGCTATGATAAGTATGCTTTATGTTCATGTATGCTAAGAATTATGCCATGAAGAAGTATGTTTTATGTTCATGTATGATAAGAATTATGCTATGATAAGTATGTTGTATGTTCATGTATGATAAGAATTATGCTATGATAAGTATGCTTTATGTTCATGTATGATAAGAATTATGCTATGATAAGTATGCTTTATGTTTATGTATACTAAGAATTATGCCAGGTATAAGTATGTTTCATGTTCACGTATGTATGTTTCATGTTCATGTATGTTAAGATTGATGCCATGCTAAGTAGGTTATAGATCGATGGTGATGTTAAGAACCATGCTATGCTTATGTTATATTAAGAACCATGTTATATGCTTATATTTATGTTAAGAACCATGCTATGCTTATGTTATGTTAAGAACCATGCTATGCTTATGTTTATGTTAAGAACCATGCTATGCTTATGTAATGTTAAGAACCATGTTATGCTTATGTTTATGTTAAGAACCATGCTATGCTTATGTTATGTTAAGAACTATGCTATGCTTATGTTATGATAAGAACCATGCTATGCTTATGTTATGATAAGAACCATGCTATGCTCATGTTATGTTAAGATCCATGTTGTATGCTTATGTTATGTTAAGAACCGTGCCATGTTATATGCTTATGTTATGTTAATGAATGCCATGTTATATGCTTACGTTCATGTTAAGAATTATGCAATGATAATTATGTTATGCTATGTTGAATGTTTCATATGTTCATGTATGATATGACGTATGGTTTTTGTGAGTAGGAAAGGGTCTTACTAAGCCTATGTGCTTATAGTCTTATGCTCTTATACCGCAGATCAAGTATGAGGTCTTCAGCTAAGGGAAGCAGCAGGAGGGGCAAGTGTGTGTGTGTGGCAATGACTTGGCAAAAGAAAAGAAAAGATCCTATGTCTTACTCCCTTTATATGATGACCATGCAAACATGTTTAAGAATGATGCTACATGATTAAGAATGATGCTAAGTTTACCATATCGCTATGCTTAAGAATGATAGCCAAGAATGTGTCAACATGATTTAAGTTATAAGTGCATGGTCTAAACGCATGTGGATAATGTTTAAAATTATTCCACTGCATTAAGAAGTCCATATGCGTATATGTATGATAGCGTAACGCCCTGAAAAAAAAACGGGCGTTACATATACAAATCCAATAACTGAATATGAAAACATAGACACTACTAAGTACAAAACAAACTTTATAGTCGAGATGGGTAGGGACTGGCTGCTGCGCTCTTCCAGCGACTCCAAGTATCTCAACCTGAAATAAAAACATATGGCAACGGTGTGAGTCTATAAACTCAGCGAATACCCAGCAGATATGCATAGTATGTTATAATAACAATAGGAGTCTACGCTGATACCGTCTCATATGAACAATAGGAAAGGGTATACTGAAGATACTGTATAATGATACATACCAGAATCCATCTATCCTGCAGAGGGTGAAATATAATCCCTATGGAACAAGTACAACATATAATCCAAGATAAACAAGTCTCTAGTATATGCATGTCAAACAAGTGCAGAAATCAAGTGCAGCAAACAATGCACGATGCAAAATATGCACATGGTGCAATGACATGTGTCACCCCCTAGTCCCAGTCAGGATCATCGTCCATGATGTCTGCGTGGGTAGAGCTGTGACAACCTATACGCACCCTGCCATCACTGCTCCTGAGTGACCGGGTGGACAGGATGCTGGCGGAGACCACGCTCCTAGGCCCAAGTAATGGGGGAGTCTAGCTTTCATCTCCTCGTGGCTCAGTACGAGAAGGGATCCCTGGCTGCTACCACGCCCGCAACCACCCTCCACATAGTGGCCGAACGGAGCAATACAGGGCAAATGCACACATCCTACGGTACGAGAAGGGATCCCTGGCAAATGCTCTCATGATACGCCCACAACCATCTCCTCGTGGCTCAGTACGAGAAGGGATCCTTGGCTGCTACCACGCCCGCAACCACCCTCCACATAGTGGCCGAACGGAGCAATACAGGGCAAATGCACACATCCTACGGTATCCACTAACCCATGAGTGCCCGTGTGCGCATATCATGTACCGGAAGACGATAGGCTCAACCACAAGGGAGTCGCTGATCGCCGGCATGCAACAATGCAGAGATGGTGTATGATTGTTAGTGATATGAGAGAAGTGTCCTAAGGCAATCGCCTTATGATTGTAAACATTTATTTTAATAAATGAAAATTTACTATTTGAGTATACATATTTGTGTATTTGATTGGGATCTTAAACTCATCTACTGAATGTCCGCAATACAATTCACAGCATAAGAGAATTTGTGATGGGATCACAACTAGTGATTATCTCTACATGTGCAAATGTGAAGTATTGAAAATATCCCTAGTCGACGAATTGATAAAAACGGACACTATCAATTCTGTTGAGACTAGCATGGGTTATTCTCTAATCAGCTGATTCTCACTGGCTGGTGACATTGGGATGTCCGGAGATAAACATGGATGCTAGTTAAGGGAACTAGTTCATTGGAGTGACTGACTGTAAAACTTCACATGGTAGTCTATACATAGACAGCTCAGTGAAGTTCTTACCGCAGCTTAAGTGCGATGTTCCTTTGACTTGCGGTGTTCAAGTCATCTTGGTCATGGAGACTTATACTTTAACATCTTAAGCAAGCATCTCCAAAGAGGTGTGGACCCAGGATGGTTGGGTATAAGCCGAAGTGCCCGAAGATGTTTGAACAGCCTACAAAGGATTCACCACTCCTTGCGAGGAGATGTATACCCAGGCCTATCGTCGGATTGTTACTCAAAGCCTCTGGCCAGAGCATATCATGTTTAGAGTATGAGTCTCTTAAATACATGAGAGTAATTAGAAATTCAAAGGACGAGAAAGACACTACTTAGGCTAGGTGTGACGTAGTCAGCCTAGTGGGGACTGACACACACAGACCATGTCCTGAACCAAGTGGGTATAAGATGGTGAAGGGAATGGGGCACGATTCATTAGAGCTGCTGAAGGGTTTAAGAATTACTTCTGAGGTCAACCGTTGATCTTTCGATTAATTGGGGGTCATGGTGTACTACTAGGTGCCACTCATAATCGTTCTATAATCAGTTGATTATAGACGACCAACATAAATCGAAAGCCTATTTAGTCACACGCACTACGAGTAATCCGAGGGATTTAAAACGAGTTGAAAATTGGATTTTCCGATCAAGAGAAATTAGTCGAATCTGAGTTAATCAGAGGCGCAACGGAAGCTTAAATGGCTAAGTCTTTTGAAGGCATATCGGGCGAATTAAATGAGTTTAATTCATGATGGGATCGGCTCGGTTTGGCCGGCCAAAGAGGGTGCCAACCCTCTTTGGTTTGGCCGGCCACAACAAAGGGGAGAAACCAATTAATTTGGTTTAATTAATAAAATAAATCTAGCGCGATTTGTTTTATAAATTATGGATAAATAAATTTGTTTTCATGGAAATTAAAATAAACTTTAAATGGTTTATTTTTATTTTATAAAATCAATTATGAATTGATTTTTTCATGATAAGAAAAATTTATATAATAAATTTATTCTTTTTATGGAAATTAAAATGAACCATGGATTGGTTTATTTTATAAAATCAATTATGAATTGATTTTTCCATGATAAAGAAAAATTTATATAATAAATTTATTCTTTTTATGGAGATTAAAATAAACTTTAAATGGTTTAATTTTATTCTATAAAATCAATTATGAATTGATTTTTCCATGATGAGAAAATTTATATAATAAATTTTGTGAAAATTTATTCCATAATTAAAAGGAGAGATGTATTAGTTTTATTATAAAATTAGTTATAATAAAACTTAGCATAATGGAATAATTAATAAGAAAATTTATAAGATAAATTTCTTATGAAAATTTATTCCGTTAATTCCGTTAAAGGGGAGACATGGCAAGGGAGAGGCTACTATATAAAGGAACCAAGGCTAGGCTTGAATTCCTCAATTGAGTTATCAAGAGATTAGTAGCTCCCTCTCTCTCTCTAACTCTCTCTCTCTCTCTAGGGTCGGCCCCCCCTCTCTCTCTCTAGGGCCGGCTCTCTCTCCTCCCCTAGGGCCGGCGCACATCCCAAGGGTGGCCGAGAGCTTCATCCGCCAAGAAGGTGCCGAAGAAGAAGAAACGGATCGCGACTCCTTTTCTTTCCCGGAATTTTGATTCCATTACTTGGTGGTTAGTTTCCATCTTTCTCTCTTGTTTTTCTAGTTGTGCCTTTGGAGAATCTAGTAGTTCTCATCGGCACAAAACTCGTGGCTTTGCGAAGTCATCCCGAAGAGAACTCGGCGTGGACGCGAATAGAGGCGGAGCTTCCAAGAGACGCTACGGTTGGATCTCGTCCCTTACTTCGAGTTATGCGAGGTACTTAGTAAATTAGTTTACTTTTTCACAAAATTTTAATATATGATCATGTCCACACATCATAAGGTCGCATGTTAGATACGTGGTTAAAAATAATTTGAGAAATTATTTATGCTAATTCTTCCGCTGCACGTAAATATTTCAAAATTTACGAACCCGTATCCTTGTCAACATGCACCCGGTGCCAACAATGATAGATACACATACCTCCCTCATCTAGTCCTCAGTATACTAAGTCTCAGTGTGAAATCCTATAATAGGAAATACTGGTGACCTACAAGGTATACTAGCCGGAAATTACAGATCCCTCATGTCAAATACAAGAGATACATCCCGATATCTAAGCATACATATAGATATGACAATACCTGAGACTGTATGGAACTAACAGCATAATAACTCAGGAATAAACAACAAGTATCCAGAACAGCATAATAAACCAGGATAGCGTATAATCTGACTGCTATCTATAATAGACCACGCATAGCAATATGACAATATCTAAAAGATAAGTCAAGGGGTACCCGCCTCCAAAAGAGAGATGCTCGTATCAGAAAGAACCTCCCGTCCGATAATCAGCAATGATAAATCCAATCAATAACTGTATCAAAGGCATAATGTTTAGCTACAATAATATGTAATTTATAGCTAAACGAGTTATCTCATTTTATTAGGATCGTCTTGATTGTCCCGTTTCATTTAATTATTCACAATTAAATAAGTAGCCCCTAATTATCCCACAATGTATCAGAATATTCTAATCAAGATACGATGTATCCTATAGCACCAGCAACTAGATCAACAAGAGCAAGTCCAAACCACAATTCAAACCATACACTAATTCCTTCATACTAATCAACATCAATCCAACATGAAAATCCTTCTATTACAAAACTGATCTCTACCTCCACCTATCACCACATGGCAACATTCAAATAATACAAGGTTAGGGAAGTCAATCCTATACCAATTAACTTTCCAAATCTGAACCACACAAACATATCCATAATGATTTAACTCACAACATCATATCCCACCTTACACTTCCGGAAAAATAGAACTATGGTAGTGAAATCAAAAATCTGAGCAGATGTAACGACCCGGAAAATTCTCTTAATATTTTCTTAAAATATTAAGCATGTTTAAATAATTTTCCAAGGGACCTAGAAATATTAAGGAGAACTTAGGCCTAGGAAATCCATGTTTTCTCATTTAAATTGAGAAAACTAAGTACCAATGAGCTTTAAATGGCCTCCAAAAATGGGTATTAATTAGGTAAAATTTATATAAATTAGGTAAAATTAATATAAATATAAAATAATTTTATTTAGGAATATTAGCATAATTATGGGTGATTTTAGGGGGATTTTTGGAATTTAGGAAATAAAAATAATAAAATAAATGAAATAAAAATAAAATAAAAATAAAGGTGCATGAGCCAAGGATTGAACCTTGGACCTCTTGTACAACCATGTAAGCCTTAACCAACTTACCTAGAAAGGGATTTCTATGAGGAAATGAAGTGGATATAAGTTAAGATTAAGAAGAAGATGAAGAGTCATGGAGAGACTCTTCATTTACCTCTTTAATGGATGATAAATAGGGGGGTTTGGGAGTTTCATTCTCTCTTCTTTCAATTGCATTTCCTCCTCTCTTCCTCCCTCATTCTAGCCGACCACTCCTAGAAGGTTTTCCCCTTGGAAAAGCTTCCACCAAGGTTCCATCTCCTAGATCTAAAATCTCTACAAGAGTACAAGGACAAGGGGGCTCTAGTATCCAAAGATCTTGCAATCTTCTTCTCTTCCTAGGTTCAAAAAATCAAGAAACCCAAGGTAAGACTCCCTCACCTGTGGTATAATAGTTCCCTATGATTTTTATGATTTTTTTAGTATGATATAGTGGTGGGTTTTCGAATTTGATGTTGAAAGGAAAGAAAACCAAGACCCTCATGCTTAAGGGTTTCGGCCACCATGATTTTTAGGTGTATAAATATGCTAAAAATCTTTATAATGATATTTAATGTTCCCTTATGATGTGTAGAGGTTAAGTATAATTTTTCGAGATTTTTGGAGTAACCTAGGACACCCTAGGGTTTCGGCCAACATGAAAGAAACAAAACTAAGAACCCTAAGTTTAAGGGTTTCGGCCACCATGATTTACAGGTCTATAATTATTCCAAAAATATTGATAATGTTATTTAATGTTCCCTTCTGATGTGTAGAGGTTAAGTATAATTTTTGGCAATTTTTGGAGTGCCCTAGAACACCCTAGGGTTTCAGCCAACATGAAAGAAACAAAACTAAGAACCCTAAGTTTAAGGGTTTCGGCCACCATGATTTACAGGTCTATAATTATTGCAAAAATCTTAATAATGTTATGTAATGTTCCCTTATGATGTGTAGAGTTTAAGTATAAGTTTTGGGAACTTTTGGAGTACCCTAGGACACCCTAGGGTTTCGGCCAACATGAAAGAAACATAACCAAGAACCCTAAGTTTAAGGGTTTCGGCCACCATGATTTAAAGGTCTATAATTAAGCCAAAAATCTTGATAATGTTAATTTATGTTCCCTTATGATGTGTGGAGGTTAAGTATAATTTCTGGGAATTTTTGGATTACCCTAGAGACCTCATATGTTTCGGCCAACCTCAAGGACCCAAGGGTTAGGGTTGAGCCTTTAACTTCAAGTATATGTTTATGTGTTGCCATGATATAAGGGTGATGTAGGGAACCATGTTAAGTTATATGCCCATGCTATGCTAAGAACCATGCTAAGTGATTATGTATGTTCATGATAAGTATGATAAGTTTATGTTCAGGATATGAATGATGCCATGATAAGAATGATAGGGTTATGATCACGATAAAAATGATGCTATGATATGTTAGGTTCATGATATGAATGATGCCATGTTAAGTATGTGATGTTTATGTTCATGATAAGAATGATGCATGCCATGTTGTATGAATAAGATGTATGTATGCCATGTCTTAGGAATGAGGTTAAAGTACATGCCTTTAAGGCATAACGATGATGTTAAGTATGATGAATGAATGATGATGAATGACAAGTATGATGAATGAAAGATGATGCTTATGCCTTTAAGGCATAAATATGCTAGATGGCACGGTCGATGGTCGACGGTACGACGGTCAAGAGGACCGGTAAATGGGCCGGTAGACGGGCCGAGCCGTAACAAGTTATGATATGTTAAGTATGCCATGAATGTCTTATGAATGATGAAACATGAAAAGTATTTTACTTTATGTATAGGCTTGTACCGGACCGAAGTATGGGTCCAAGGGATGGGCACTTTAAGAACGCCCCGGTTTTGCACTACCGAAGCTGTCCACGGTTCTGGCACTACCGGAGCTGTGCAACAGGGATGGGCACCTTAAGAACGCCTCGGTTCGGGGACTACTGACTATGCTGTCCTTACCCTAGTAAGTCGGGGCTCGCGACCTCGGACTTGCTAGGGATGCGCGCTATGATGTATGTATGTGGTACAAGCCGGGGACCCCAAATGATGTTATGATGATTATGTTTAAGCAATTAAAAGTATGTTTTAAAAGTTAAGCATTCATTATGTATATGTATTCCACTCATGCATCCATCCAGGTTATGCATTATGCTATGTTGATAAGATTTTATGCTTATGTTTCATGTTAAGAAGTATGCATGAGAATGAATGAATTATGTCATGCTTAGAATGTTCACTATGTTTATGATTTATGCCATGCTTAGAATGTCTATGATGTTCATGTTTATGCCATGAATTATGCCATGCTTAGAATGTTCACTATGTTTATGTTTATGCCATGAATTATGCCATGCTTAGAATGTTCACTATGTTTATGATTTATGCCATGAATTATGCCATGCTTAGAATGTCTATGATGTTCATGTTTATGCCATGAATTATGCCATGCTTAGAATGTTCACTATGTTTATGATTTATGCCATGAATTATGTCATGCTTAGAATGTCTATGATGTTTATGTTTATGCCATGAATTATGCCATGCTTAGAATGTTCACGATGTTTATGATTTATGTCATGAATTATGTTCACTATGTTTATGAATTATGCCATGAATTATGCCATGTTAGAATGTCTATGATGTGTATGTTTATGCCATGATGTTTATGTCATGTTATGTATACGACAAGTGACGTAAGATGTTATGTTCTAAGTAGAGCACCAAGTACGTTAATGTTTTATGTGCTCATTATGAGATGATGAATGATGAATGGTTTTGTGAGTAGGAAAGAGTCTTACTAAGCCTGTGTGCTTATAGTCTTATTTCCTTATACCGCAGATCATTCAAGGGGACAATGAAGGAAGCAGCAGGAGGGCAAGAACGCATGTGTGTCGTAGTGACTTGGCCCAGGAAACTATATGTTTACTTATATGTTTGAATAATGACTTATGGAACCTTATGACCTTATGATATGATGTTATGTGAGACATGATATGATGCTTAAGTTCAAAGTTAATATGCTAAGGCTCCCATGTCAATAAGTTAAGAATGGTAACAGGGCATGTATAAGTTAAGTTATTCCGTTGCCTTATGATGTCTACATGCCCTAAGCATGTGAACGTAACGCCGCTTAGGAAAAAAAAAAAAGCGGGCGTTACAGGAGAAATCCCAATACCATTTCTACCCAACTTATACACACGGTACACACCACCACATGATCAACAAAGCTACACTATTAAAACCCAAATCCATTACAAACACTAAAGCTGATGCCAAAACATAAAATTAAAAGGCCAATTATCATCCAACTCTAAACAAGATACTAACCTAATAACATCAACCATTAGATTCACCATTTGTATCCAAGCTCATGACAAATACAAAGAGCAGGGCAGACTTGTCAGTTCCCCACACAAACCATCCGAAACCAACCCATGCACACATCCAAAAACAAGGATCCAATTCGAAACAAAGTTATCCCAAGATCCTCCCTTACAAACCTCATGACATCAGGTTCTAAATCCAAACTCAAGAACAAACGTATCATGAATTAGTTCCATAATAAATTCAAAGATCAACACTGATCATGGTCTTCTTTTCTCATAACAAAGCAAAGAACTCCGAATTAATATGAAACAAATCCTAGAGTATGCCCATCAAGAATTTCAAAATAGAATTCCTTACCTGACCTGTGATCGGCGATGAAGCAAGATCGCGTAAGGGAAAGCAGGCGTCGACTCACGCTCGAATTGAGGGATCACCCTCCTTTGTCGAAGAAGAAGAGAGCCGCCATTAGCTCGCTGAAGAGGGATAAAGGGGGTCGCCTCCTCGACTGGTGGCTGGCAACCGGAGACAGGGCGACGCTTTCTCCACTCGCGGCGGTGGCTAGGGCACGCGAACGAGATGGAGAAGAAGGGAGGAAGGAGAGATCGGGTGTGGCCGTGGCTAGGGCACGCGCGAAGGGGAGGAAGAAGAAGAGGTCGGGCGGCTGCGGTTTTGGGCAGGCGTCGGGTGTGTGCCGACTGCAGGCTTCGCGAGGGGAGGGACGCGGCTGTGGCTTTGGCTGCGGCTAGGGCACGAGGGGAGGATGTTTTAATTAAAAGGAGCGGGACATTTTATAGAAAAATCCTCTAACTTCAGTAATTTTAATTCAACCCTTAGGGTAAGGGTTTTAGCTATTTAACCCTCCAATTTATTTATAATCCACATCACATCTCTAGGATTAGATAGTTTATCCTCTTAACCCCTAAGCTTTAGCCAAAACTCGAACAAGTCCTCAAGTATTTACATACATTTTTAGTTTAGACTTTTAGGGTTAAATATTAAGCAATTTAAGCCTTCACAGTTTAAGAGTTCACCTTAAACCTTTTTCCCTAATTCGATAAGCCCTAGACTCAATCCGGAAAAATCTCGAAAAATTTTCTGGCTCGGATTTTCAAATTTTCATATTTTACAGGTTTGATCTGGCACGATGATAAGGTTGAGTGGTATTAGTCAAGAACTCAGAGGTTAATTAATTTAAATTGTCAGTAATTTAATTAATTAACAGGCATTTGAGATCTTAATCACGAGGGGATGGATGACTCATAATAAGTGGAGCCCATATGTAAATATGGGGTTGGTGAGGTAATTCAATAGGGGCCCTTTAGTAGAATGGATCCTCATTAATGGACCGGGTTTGAATCCATTAGCAGGCCAAGATCCAACTCCTCCTCATAGTCCCTATCGTAGCTTTATATATACCCCATGGTGGCATGGAACCAAGTTTATAGTTGATTTTGATTAATCCAAAGATGCATAAGAAAACCCTAAAAGTTTTTCTCCTCCTCTCCTCCTCTCTCTCTCCCTCTCGGTGCGCTTCCTCATCGGCAGAATTGCCGAGGGAAATTCAGATCAATTCCTTGCGGCAATTGGAATTGCCTCGGCAATAATTCCGAGGCAAATCAGAACAATTGCCGCAAGGCAATTGGAATTGCCTCGGCAGAATTGCCTCGGCAGCATCCGAGGAAATTCAGAACAATTGCCGTAAGGCAATTGGAATTGCCTCGGCAGAATTGCCTGAGGCAATTCAGATCAAGTGCGGCAATTGGAATTGCCTCGGAGGCAATTCCGAGGCAAGCAGTAGTCATTGCCTTATGGCAATTAAGTTGCCGTGAGGCAATGAATTGCCGAGGGAAATTCAGTATTTTCAGTGAGGCAATTGAATTGTCGTGAGTTTTTCTTGGAGAGGTGAGATAGTAAGTTGCCTCAGCAACTCGATTGGAGCGGCAGCGAGTTGCTCCGTGTTTGGGGCATGACAATTTTCTTTGAGTTGTTTTGCATAACACAAGTTGGAGTTATGGAGTGGCTTGGAACACAAGTTGCTTGTGCAACTTGGAGTTGCTCAGATCTCAAGAGTTCCAAGATTCTTATTGTTTAGATGCTGGAAGTGGAGGAAAGAATCAATTGGGTTTGTGTTTGGATTATCTTCTTCCTTGGAACGGTCGGCGGCATCCCTATGGTTAGGGATTGGTTGGCGCAAGGAGAAGGAATCAACTTGGTGACCACGGGTCTTGGTAAATCGTCGCCCACACGACGTCAAAGAGGGGAGGGTCATACGATAGAAGATTGTAAGGTAATGGAAGGTATAATTCTTCCTTTGGCTCCTTATATTCATTTTGTGCCTTAATCATTTGCCTCGTAATTTCATGATAATTATTTAATTGTTTTGATTTGATATCATAGTTAATAATTAAATAATTGGACTCCGACCATAAACACAAAAGTCGGCGATTAACTCGTTGCCTTTTCCTCAGTCGAACGGTCGAGCAAATCACAAAGCTGGTTTTGGCAATTGGCCGAGTTGTGATTTGGATCGTTCGATACGGCACGAAGCGGTCGATGGAAAACGGGTCTTCATTCGTATTAAAATTTTAATCTGTAGACATAGAGAGGTTTCTCGGATCGACTAGGTATTCGCTTAGGAAACCCCCAAGCCATACCCAACAATAAGAACATGGATGCACATGATATGGTTGAGCACTTAAAATAACTATATCAAGGCAAGCAAGGCACAAGTGGTTTGAGGTGTCTAAGGCACTATTTGCATGCAAGATGCAAAAAGGAACTCTCGTAGAAACTCATGTACTCAAGATGATTGGGTATGTCGAGTACCTTGGAAGACTAGGACTTCCACTAGGTCAAGAATTGGCCACGGACCTTGTCCTGCAATCATTGCTAGAAGGGTACAATCAATTTGTCATGAACTATAACATGAATGAAATTGACAAGCCATTGCCTGAGATGCTCAGTATCTTGAGAACTGCTGAACCCAATCTCAAGAAAACCAAGACCAGTAATGTACTAATGTTACAGAAGAGCAAAGGTAAATGAAAGCCTAAGGGCAAGGGTAAGTCCTAAGCCAAAGGCAAGGCCAACTCTACTACACTGAAGGCCAAAGGTGGGGTGTCTAAGGAAGGGACTTGCTTCCACTGTGATGAGACCGAACATTGGAAGTGAAATTGCAAAATCTACCCAGAGGAAGTAAAGAAGAAATGAAGTGAGACTTCTATCTCAGGTATTTTTATTATAGAAGTCAATCTATCTATTTCTTCTTCTTGGGTATTAAATACTGGTTGTGCATCTCACATTTGTGCAAATGTCGAGGACCTTCGAAGAGCTAGATCTTTGACAAAGGGCAAAGTGGACCTATGAGTAGGTAATGACACAAGAGTTGCTACTATAGCTGTAAGAACATATTCCTTGTCTTTGCCCACTGAGCTTATCTTAGAACTAGAAGAGTGATTTTATGTACCTGCACTAACTAAGAACATAATTTCTGTATCTTGTTTGGACAAGAAAGATTTTCATTTATCATAAAGGACAAATGTTGTTCTATAATGTTAAATGACATGTTCTATTATAGTGCACCACTTATGAATGAACACTATATTCTAGATTTAGAAAATCCAATCTATAACATAAATACCAAACGGTTCAAACCAAATGATTTGAACCAAACGTATCTCTAGCATTGTCGCTTAGGTCATATAAATGAGAGTCGCATATCTCAGCTCTATAAGGATAGATTACTGGACTTATTTGATTTTGAATCATATGAGATATGTGAATCTTGTCTTCTAGGCAAGATGACCAAGACTCCATTTAGTGGACACGATGAATGAGCGACAGACTTGTTAGGACTCATGCATACTAATGTATGTGGCCCTTTCAATGTCATAGCTAGAGGAGACTATTAGTACTTCATCACATTCACTGATGATATCAGTAGATACGACTTTGTGTATCTCATGAAACATAAGTCAGAATCCTTTGAAAAGTTTAAAAAATTTAAGAGTGCAGTACAAAACCAACTTGTAACGCCCGTAAAATCCTCTCAATATTTTTTCTTCAAAATATTGATCATGCCTATATGGATCCTTGAGTAACATATGAATACTAGCATGAACCTTAGCATGATTTCTTATATGAATTAAAAAGCTAAGTACAAATGGGCCTTACAAGGGCCCTTCTAGTACCATGACTATTAGTGGACCTTGGGTAGAATTTTAACATAAATAGAAATGAGTTCCAATTAGGAATATTAGCATGACTCTTGGTGGGCTCTTATGTGGGCCTTGCCAAAAATAAGAGTAAATGAAATAAAAAGAAAGTGCATGCACCAAGGATTGAACCTTGGACCTAGAATAGAGGCAAAGCCTCATCATGCATGTACTAACTAATTCACCTAGTAAGGGAGTGCTATTGGGAAAGAAAGAAGAATTTAGATCAGGCTAAAGGAAGTTGAAGAGGCACCATGTGAAGAGGCACCATGCCCCTTCACATAGTATAAAAGAGGGGGATGAGGAGTGAAGAGACACTTAAGTTACTTTCTCCTCTTTTCTTCCACCAAGGCTCTTCCTCTCCTCACTTCTTTCTCCTCCTTGCCTCCTCCTTGCCGAGACTCACCAAGGGGTTTTCCCCTTGGAAAACTTCACAAGAGACTCCCTCTTGAAGATCCAAGGTTTTCTACAAGGCTATAAGGGCAAGGGGTGTTCTATGGTCAAGAAGGTCTTCACTTTTTCTCTATTTAAGGTTTATAACCAAGACAACAAGAGGTAAGACTCCCTCACCTATGGTATAATGGCTTTTATGTTGTCTTTCATGATTTAAGACTTTGTTTGGGCTCTATGTTGAGAAAACCATGAGATTAAGGCTTGCTAGGGTTTCGGCCAAGCACCCTTTTAGGGTTTGGGATGATGTTAACACCTCACTTATACTTCCTAATGCTTTCTTATGATAAAATAAGAATAAATTGTGAGTTGTGGAATTTTTGTAGCACCCAAAAGCCCTATGAAGTTTCGGCCCCTCTCCCCTTTCATCGTTAGGATTAGATCTAACCCTCCAAGCATGCTTATTATGATTCCCTATGATACAATGGATGCTAATTGTGAGTTATATGAATTTTCCATGTACTTGTGACCCCTCTAGGATTTAGGCCAAGACCTACTTTAGGGTTAGGAATTAGGGTTAGCCCCAATCATGTGTTCTAATGGCTTCCTATGACATTGTATGTATTGTATGGGCATTATTTTAGTTATGGTACCTCACATGTTGCTTGAATAATGGGACTTCCATCTACAACTTTTGGCCAAGCACCAAGTTTAGGGTTTGGGTTAGTCTAAGGTTTCAAGTGTACTTGTTTATGGCTTATTATGATGTGGATATATGTTCAAGCATGTTGTATGAATTTTATGATGCCTAAACCCTAACTTTATGTGTTATGCATCACAACCTTGTATGCTTATGTTATGTGCCATGTTTTAGTAGGGTGTATTCATGAATGTTTTAAATCATATACCATGAACACATGTGTTGTGAAGTATGGATCATGTTTATGTAGAATTATGCATGCATTAGGTTAAATGCCTTGAACATATGTATATTATGGTTATGTAGACCTACGCATGTTTTATATTGAATGTCATGAACCTATGTTGTATGTATCATGTTCATATGGATCCTACCCATGCATGCTTTATGATAGATACCATGATCATGTATGCTATGTGATATGTACCATGTATGTAAAAACTTATCTATGCATGCTTACCTTATGTACCATGATCATGCAAGCTTTATGAACTAAGATGATGTTTATGCCTTAAGGCATAATTATGTATGTATGTCATGCCTTATGAATGAAGATGATGAATGAAGATGATGTTCATGCCTCTAAGGCATAATGATGTGTGTATGACATACCTTATGAATCAAGTCTATGTTTGTGCCTTTAAGGCATAATGATGTTATGCATTAACTATGAATGATGAAATGCTAAGTATGCTTTACACCATGCTTCATGTATTAAGATCATGTTTATGTCTTTAAATATGCTATGTAAGTTCTATGAATGATGAATGCCAAGAGCATTTCTTATGATGTAAAAAGAAGCATGTGAAGCTATTTTACTTTATGGATGGGCTTGTACCAGATCCAAGTAAGGTCCAAGGGATGGGCTCCTTTTGAAAGCCTCGGTGCTGGGATTACCGTAGCTGTCCCCGATTCTGGGACTACCGTAGCTGTCCAACAGGGATGGGCTCCTTATGAAAGCCTCGGTTCTTGACTACCGTAGCTGTCCCTAGGTTGAAGGTAACCTAGTACCCTAGTAGGTCAAGACTAGCTACCTCACATTTACTTAGGGATGCGCACAAATGATGGATGTATGTATGTGGTACAAGTCGGGGCCCCCCATGATGTTGAGATTTATGTTTAAGTACTTATAATTATGATTTTCAAATAAGCATCCCTATGTTATGTGCATTTAACTCATGCATTCATTCATGTTATGCATCTATGCCATGTCAAGTATGTCATATGTCAAGAACTTCTCCATGTCAAGTATGTCATATGCTTATGTTTATGTCAAGAACTTCTCCATGTCAAGTATGTCATATGCTTATGTTTTATGTCAAGAACTTCTCTATGTTAAATATTTTATGTGCTTATATTTTATGTCAAATACTTCTTATGCCATGAGCTCTATGCACTTTCATTACATGATAAGCACTTCTATATGATTATGTGTTTTCATGTACATTTATATGCCTCCTCATGTCAAATGCTTTATGAATACCTTCTCATGATATGCTTTTGTTTTATGTTACACTCTTTATGTTATGCCCTTTCATGGACTATATGTGACGCATGGTTTTAGTGAGTAGGAAAGAGTCTTACTAAGCCTATGTGCTTGTAAATTTTATTTTCTTATACCGCAGATCAAGCAAGAGGATACTAAGCTAAGGGAAGCAGCAGGAGGGGCAAGTGTGTGTGTGTGGCAATGACATGGCAAAAGGAAAAAAAATGAAAAAGATCTTATTACTCATAATTGTCATATGTCTTATGTTTTGCATAGTCATCTTAGTTTTCATGCTATACTTTATGATGGTTTTTCTTAAGAACAACTTACTAGGAATATTTATTACTTAGGTTGCTTATGAATAGCTTATGTTGATTTCTATATCCTACTTTATTGCCATACTTACCATTGCTAAATTATGATGTTAACATGCTATACCATGATGTGTTCGTTTAGAACAATATGTTTAATGCAAGCATGTTCAAGAATAAGTTAGGATAAGTTATGTTTAATGCAAACATGTTCAAGAATGTTATGTCTCCCATGCTATGTCTTATGTTATGATAATGCTAAGTTTACCAAGTAACCATGTTTAAGAATGATAGCTAAGAGAAGTCAACATGATCCAAGTCTTAAATTGCATGGTTTAAACGCATATGTAGGAAATTTTAAATTATTCCGCTGCATTAAGATCTTCATATGCGTATATGTATATTCACGTAGCGCCGCCTCCCGCCTACATCTTAAGGGATGGAAGGGCGGGCGTTACACAACTTGGCAAGAGTATTAAGATGCTTCGATCAGATCGAGGTGGTGAATACCTTAGCCAAGAGTTTCGTGACCATATAGCAAAGTGTGGGATCTTATCCCAACTCACTCCATCTGGAATACCACAATGGAATGGTGTGTCCGAGCGGAAAAATCATACTCTATTAGATATGGTACGATCGATGATGAGTCAGATAGATCTTCCTACTTCCTTCTCGGGATTCACTCTAGAGACAACTCTTTTCACACTTAACCAAGCTCCATCAAAGGTCGTCATAAAGACACCATATAGGATATGGACTGGGAATAGTCCCGCAATATCTTTTATGAGGATTTGGGGTTGTGAGGCCTATGTTCGATGTCAAGTCTCAGATAAACTTGGACCCAAATTTGATAAGTGATATTTTGTTGGATATCCCAAGGAAACGAAGGAATATTACTTCTACAATCTCATACTAAGCAAAGTGTATGTCACTAGAAATGATATTTTTTTTCGAAAGAGAGTTTCTTTCTAGAAGAAATAGTGAGAGTAAAATCCATTTTGAAGAAGTTCAAGATGCAGATAGTACTGAGGCCTTGATGGACATTGAACAAACACCACAAAGTGCTGTGGATCCTGATATTGTTGCACAAGAAGTTGTGGAGCAACAACCTGTTCATGTAGATCAACCTCTTCAAAGATCTGATAGGATACGTCATCAACATGAGAGATACTAATTTCTTATGTCTGACCATGATGACGTTATGTTTGTTGACTTGAATGAGCCTATATCCTATCAAGAAGCTGTGATGAGCCCAGATTCTGAGAAATGGCTAGAGGCCATGAAGTCCGAAATAAAATCCATGTACAGTAACCAAGTGTGGACTTTGGTTGATCCACTTGAGGGAATTTAACCCATTGGGTGTAAGTGGGTCTTTAAGAGAAAGAATGAATTGGATGGTCATATACATACCTATAAAGGGTGATTAGTAGCTAAAGGTTTCAAGCAGATTCATGGTATTGACTATGATGAAACCTTTTCACCAGTTGCGATGCTTAAGTCTATTCGGATCATGGTTGCTATTGTAGCTTACCATGATTACGAGATCTGGCAAATGGATGTCAAAATCGCATTCCTAAATAGGAATCTACTCCAGAATATGTAGATGACACAACCTGCGAGTTTTGTAGATCCAAAGCATGCTGGAAAGGTATGTAAGTTGCAAAGGACCATTTATGGGCTAAAGCAAGCTTCTCGAAGCTGGAATCTTCGATTCGATGATGCAATCAATGCGTTTAGTTTCATCAAGAATGAAGATAAACCTTGTATCTACAAGAGGGTTAGTGAGAGCACAGTTATATTCATGATCTTGTATGTGGATGACATACTTCTCATTGGAAATGATATCCCTTCACCACAGTATGTGAAGACGTGGCTAAGGAATTATTTCTCAATGAAAGACTTAGGTGAAGCAGCCTATATCCTAAGCATCAAGATCTATAGAGATAGATCTAAGAGATTATTGCTTGGCTTAAGTCAGAGTACATATATTGACAAGGTGCTTAATCGTTATGCCATGCAAAATTCCAAAAAGGGATTTCTACCTGTGTCACATGGTGTGAGTCTCTCGAAGACTCAATGTTCCACTTCTAAGGAGGAGAGAGACTGTATGTTCCACTTATGGGCTAAAGCAAGCTTCTCGAAGCTGGAATCTTCGATTCGATGAAGCAATCAATACGTTTAGTTTCATCAAGAATGAAGATAAACCCTGTGTTTATAAGAGGGTTAGTGGGAGCACAGTTATTTTCCTGATCTTGTATGTGAATGACATACTCCTCATTGGAAATGATATCCCTTCACCACAGTATGTGAAGACATGGCTAGAGAATTATTTCTCAATGAAAGACTTAGGTGATGCAGCCTATCACTACAAGAAATATACTTTTCCGCAGCGCGCTATTAACAACACTGATTAAAAGAATGCTGTTAATAGTATTATTAACGGCATGTATATTGATGTGCGCTGTTAATACCGTACATTTTTTTAAAAGAAGAAGCATCAACGACATACATTAAAAGCAAGCTGTTAATGCTATTATTAACAACATATTAATGTACGCTGTGAATAAATAATAACAACGACAACATACAAAAATTGGTACGCTGCTAATGCATCTATTTATTATATGTGATATGCTACAAATAAAATTACAAATAATCACTATTTTATTATTTTTTATTTTCCTTATTTTCTTTTTCCCCATTTTTTTTCTTATTTTTTCTTTTTCATTATTTTCGTTTTTATTATTTTTATTATTTTTTATTTTCCTATTTTCTTTTTCATTTTTTCTCTTATTTTTTTCCCATTTTATTTCTTATTTTTTCTTTTTTTCCTTATTTATTCTTTTTCATTATTTCCTTATTTTATTTCTCTCCCAAATACCCGCGCCTCCCTCCTCATCGCGATCGCGTCCTCTTTATTTTTCTTTCCGCCGTTTCTTTCCCAAAACCATCGCGATCCCACCTCAACACACCGCTCGACTCTCCGCCCCTCGTAAACTCCTCAGTGCCATCTTCTCCGCCTCCTCCTCACAGACACCGCCTCTGTTTGCGCCATCTTCTCTGCTTCCTCCTCACAGACGCCGGCAGACTCCCGCCCTAGGGCTTCTTGAAAGACTGCGCCGTCTTCTCAGAAATACTCATGGTAGCTTATTCGGGCTGCGCTAGGGCTTCCAGGTTAGTTGTGTTCTGAAATACTCACGGTATATTTGTTGTTTGGGCTGTGCTAGGGCTTCTTGATTGGTATGCATTCTGAAAATAATTGTAAAATGATGAAATATAGTATATTGGCGATCAAAATACTTTTGTTTTTCTATGCTTTGTAAATATAAGAACATTCTTTTGAGTGAGTATACTTTGTTTTTCTAACTATTTTTTAACTGTGGTTCAGAAATCGATTGGAAAGAAATTTTCATGCTACATTTTTTCTCATATACTCAAGAAGAAGTCTATTCCAACTAGGATGAAATAAAAACGATTACTCTAAGTAGAAAAATCGTTCTTATAGAGGTTTTTACTTGTTAGATGAAGCTCTTGAAGCTGCCAAACACTTCAAGAGCTACTGTTCCAAGGGCAATGTCTAATTCCTCATCACCCTTCTGTTCTAAATAAAGGATTTAAATGAGCGTGAGGAACTACTTAAGCAAATGGTAGAGAGGGTTCATAAATGGGAAGTTCTTCATCAAATAATTGAAGGATCGATACCTTTAGCATTTCAATTATGTATCTCAGATATATAATATAGTTGCAAGCTCTTGTTACATGTACCTTGCTTTTTTGACATAAGGCATTTAGATTCTTGGGTGAACACATTGATGGTTATTACCTCGAGAAAAATTTGTTATTTGCTTTAATGGGAGTTTTGTTGAATTATATCATCTTTTTATATTCCTGATGTTCTAGATTTTAAATCAATTCCACTGTTTTTGATGTATTTGCAAAAGAGATCATAACTATCAGTCCATTGAGAATCTGATAAGATCAGAATAAGCTGAATACCTGCCATGGGTTTAATTGATGCTTCTTAATAAATACCTAAAGCTGTCTAGATGGATCATGCATCTTTGACTTGTAGAAGTGAAACTAAAGTAACTTTCAATTTGTAACACAGTTAAAAAAATGATGGAGAATGGTTGACAGTGACTGATTGCTATTGATCTTCTGTAATCACTCTAGCTGTCAATTTAAACATCATATCCATTGCTACTGTTGTGTGACCATGCTAAATGCCTTGAATTTCAAGAACCCTCACCCTCCCTCCATTCCAATTACCAAAAAATAGCAATTAGGATTCTGTCTCAATTTTGAAAGGCATATTTTCACTTGAAATATAGTTGGAGCAGGGCAAGAATCAGTAGAGAACAAGTTAACGTAAAATCATACATTTTCAGCATCAGTCTCTTTATTGATAACTTATCAGTAGGAATCCCTAACTACTAAAACCTGAATCATGCCATAACATCATAATTTTTGATGGAAACATGGAAGAAAAATGCCATACTTTATATTAAATTTCTCCCATGACATTTGATGTGGATAGGTCATGTGCTAAAATTACACCCCTAGTGGGCACACACTGTTAACAAGTGGAATTACAGAATACTGGCCATGCTACTATGTTCTGCACAAAGGCATTCGATTGGATTGGTAGATGTTGCTTGATATCAGACAGCATGTTGTTATTGTCTAAGGCATCCCAATCCATTGATCTATAACAATATTGAGTTTCTAACTTTTTGTGTCTGTATTTGCTTGTTTGTAATCTAGCGCCTAGCTTAACTATATCAACCAAGCCACTTAGTTCAGAAGTTTCCACTACAGGTAGGTAACTCCCAGCCCTCCAAACCCACAATTTGGATGCCTTAGTGTGAGGGCAGCAATCATTTTGTTCCTCCACTACTGATGAATGGCAGTCATTCTTTCCTATTAGGAGGCTTCTCTTTGAAATAGTAGTATAACCAATGTATGAGGACATAACTTATCAATATTTTTTGCTTCAAATTATTTTGATTGTATCAACTTCTACAAGTTGTAAGAGTTTGTTAATGATAAGTATGAGGAATTGAACAATATCTGGCCTTTACATTCTTTTATCCCACTGTAAACTTAATATGATACAGTCCTGCATCGTTTGCTTGCAAGGAGTGATTACATCAATATTTCGACATTCTATAAGGCCAAACTATCAGTCCTTACAGGTAGCTTTCACAAACTAGAACAAAATGTTTTCACACTGTTCCAAAATTGCAGTGTTTGTTTCTGAGTTTGAATTTCATATAGTTTTACCGTTTGAGAAACCAGGCTCTGTTAAATAATGATGGGTCTGCTTTACTTATCTAAATGACATATTATTACTAATTATAAAAAATCACAATCATGAGATCCTTATGAGGAATCTGCATATCAATTTTCAGGTGGATTTGCCTCTTCTTGTATGCCAGAGTATGCTTTAGAAAATGAAATGTTTCAGATAAAAAATAAAAAATTACTTCATACTCTGAAGTTCTTTGATATGTTGGTGATCTTGATTTGATTTCTTTTCTTAATGAACATCTAAGTTATTTTTTCAAATTACTATCATTATGATCTTTATCATTATCAATTGAAGATTGATTCACATCTCCATGGTGGCCTGGAGATGGATGTTTCAAAATACCCAGAGACTACAAGATATGTCACTGGAGGAAGTGGAGCTAGAGCTGGATTATTCAGAACGCCAATATCAGGTGGCGTACAAAGTGCAACATCTGTTCATGATTTACCTTCCCTAGCCTTAGCTGTCCGTAATCTTATGGAACAGGTGAGTCTTGCTACAAGCACATTGAAAAGTAATGAGATTGATTACAGACTATCTTCTTAATGGATGGTCTGAGATGAATTTTCACATTTAGTTGGTGGACCATGTGTTGTATATATGTATATTTTCTTTGATTTTCTTTAAATGCCAGGCCAGATTTGCTCATTTGTGCACTACCATGTCATGAATGCATCATCGTCGGGAAGGATATCCTTTTGGTTCTTTAGTTGATTTTGTACCAGACTCAATGGGCCGTAAGTTATTGACTTCTTTTTTACAATGTGCGTCCAATGAAATGGAACATGCTGTTGATTATTAATTCCTGCAGATCCAATCTTCTCACTTTCACCACTTGCTATTCATACAAGAAACCTTTTGGCAGATCCAAGATCTAGTCTTGTAGTCCAAGTATGAAAATATTATTTTTTTGTCCAGAGGAGAAAAAGCCTTATCTGACACTACTCTTTGCCTAAATTACAGATTCCTGGTTGGAGTTGCTTATCAAATGCACGGGTGACAATATTTGGTGATATTGTGCCCCTCCCAGCCAATCAACAGGTTCTTTTAGTTTCTCTTCCCTTGAACTTCGTGCTATTACATACGTGACCTAGTCGTATCGTAACAAATATGTTCATTCTTCTAGATAACTATCTTCTTTCTGTTTCATATGTGTTTGTGAGCCATTCAGAATACTCTTGGTTTAATTGAAATCGTTCTCATATGTGTTTTGCCAAGTAAAAAATCCACTTGAAGTTCTTCAAGTTCTGGCAAGTTTATGCAGCAGTATAATTTTATCATGGTGAACACTTCAATTGCCGAGTATAATTTTATTAACAAGTTCTGACGGAGTTGTATAATTTTACAGTATAATTTTAATGCAAGTTCATGCCGCTATAATTTTACACTTCAATGCAGCAGTATAATTTTATTATCAAGTTCATGCCGCTATAATTTAGAAATTTTTTTGATTATACAGTTACAACTAAAGAACTTGAGTCGTGAAGATATCATTGATAATACTAAATGTAAGCTGCTTCATTGGAGTATTGACGGAGATGTTGCAGAAGGCCGAATTGCATCCCCAGATCCCAAAGTAATAGTGCATCACGTTCCTCTTGGTGGAGCTTGTTGGAAAGTTTGGATTGATAGGGTGTTTGTGAACAAGCTGGACCTCATTCGATCAAATGATGAAATGTTGTTCTCGAAGATGCAATAGGAAGCACAGTTGCTTGGTTATCTAAGTTTATAGTTTTTTACTGAGTTACTTACTTTAGACTTATGACTAATTTGTAATTTTTTTTGTTACTCAGTTATTTTAGACTTATGACTAATTTGTAATGGTTTTTGCTAGTAAGTGAAATGCTATTTTGGTAAAGTGTGATGTCGATGATTAATTGTGATATAAATGTTTTAGTTTTGGATGTTGTTAATTGAGAGATGTGATGTGGTATATTTAATGTATTATCAAATTGTGTAAGATATGTATATGTGAGATTATAATTATATTGAATATATTAGTATTCGCAGCGTACAAATATACACTGCGGATATGTACATTCGCAGTGGCCGACCGCGCGCTGTGCTTATTTGCGGATGCACATATCTGCAGCGCGCAGCCACTCGCTGCAGATGTAATTTCCCGCAGTGTATATTCGTGTGCTGCGAATACACTTATCCGCAGTGTGTAGCCGCCCGCTGTGGATGCAACTTATCCGCAGCGCGCAGATGCACACTGTCGAAATGCTGTGACTTTTAATAACTTGGAGTTATGCAGCATTCGATGCGCGTTGCAGATACAATTATCGCGCATTGTGAAACGACATATTTGTTGTAGTGTATATCCTAAGCATCAAGATCTATAGAGATAGATCTAAGCGATTGCTTGGCTTAAGTCAGAGTACATATATTGACAAGGTGCTTAATCATTACGTCATGCAAAATTCCAAGAAGGGGTTTCTACCGATGTCACATGGTGTGAGTCTCTCAAAGACTACATGTTTCACTTCTAAGGAGGAGAAAGACTGTATGGATCAGATCCCTTATGTATCCACTATAGGGTCTACATGGGCGCCATGCTTTGTACTCGTCAAAATGTCTCATATGCTTTGAGCATGACAAGCAGATACCAATCATATCTAGGTGAAAGCCACTGGATAGTTGCCAAGAATATTCTTAAGTACTTATGAAGGATGAAAGAATATTTCTTGATATTTGGAGACAATGAGGAGCTTGCTGTAAAGGGTTACAATGACACAAGCTTCCAAACTGACAGGGATGATTTCAGATGACAGTCAGGGTAAGTATTTTCCTTGAATGGTGGCGCTGTGAGTTGGAAGAGTTGGAAGCAGGAGACAGTCGCAAATTCTATAACAGAGGCCGAGTATGTTACTGTGTCTGATGTAGCAAAAGAGACTGTTTAGATCCAGAAGTTCATTACAGAGCTTGGTGTGGTTCCTAGTATAGCAGACCTGATAGACCTCTATTGTGACAACAATGGGGCTATTGGACAGGTTATAGAACCTCGCTCTCATCGGTGGACCAATCACATACTACGGCGTTTCCATCTTATTCGAGAGATCATCGATAGAGGAGGTGTGAGGATATGCAGAGTATCCACTGATGCTAACATCGTGGATCCATTAACCAAGGCTTTGGCACAGATAAAACATGATGGTCATAGTAGTTCACTGGGTATTAGATATTATAGTGATTGACACTAGTGCAAGTGGAAGATTGTTTGTAGGAGCCCTAGAGCCAATTATGTGATGATTGACTACGAAATTTTTGTATCATATTCTATCATTAATAATGGTATGTATGGTTATTATACATTATATTTGTGCTAAATAACTAAGTATAATAATTGTTGGATCGATAGAAACGATAGAGGGGGGGTGAATATCGTTAAAACTTTTTCTTCGGATTTGGGAAAGAGTAAATGCAGCGGAAAACAAAACAATCACACAAAGAACACAAGTCTTTTACTTGGTTCGGAGTCGTGGTCGGCTCCTACTCCAAGGCCCACGGTCCTTGACCGTTTACTACGGGCAATTCTATAATCGCGCAAAGGTTTACAGATTTTGATACAAGATTATTGCAGTAAATAAAAGAATTACACTTTTCGTTACCGACGCCCGATGTGGATTGTATTTCGGAGCAGAGGGTCGTCGTCGGCGGTGAAATATCGAGATTGGAGTTTGCAGGAGCAGAGCGCTTGAACGAAAAGCTTGGAAGCGTTAGAGAGTTGTATTGTTGAAGCCTCGGGGTCGAGCCCCTTTTATAGTGCTCCTGGGGCGCCTGAATCGCTGGGGGCGCTTGACACGTGCCTTCAGATCGGAGAACCTTCATCCACAGCTCGGTCATCACTTATCCTCTTAGAATCGGCCTCTGGAGCTGATTGGGGCGCCCGGGACCTCCTGGGCG
Organism: Boesenbergia rotunda; assembly: GCA_024364735.1. Classification (NCBI taxonomy): domain Eukaryota; kingdom Viridiplantae; phylum Streptophyta; class Magnoliopsida; order Zingiberales; family Zingiberaceae; genus Boesenbergia; species Boesenbergia rotunda. The sequence continues at coordinate 15,705 of JAGFNQ010007664.1, read as the reverse complement.
CCCAGCTTGACTTGGTCCTCTGGCATCATGGCTGATTTTGCTTTGATTAATCTTTGGCTTTGACCTTGGGTGCCCGGGACCTCCCGGGCGCCTAGCCCAGTGTGGTTTCGAAGCGATTCTTGCTTCCTTGCTGTTTTGCTTTTGACCTTGGGCACCCGGGACCTCCCGGGCGCCTAGCCCAGCTGCATGCCCCTCTCCTTTGGGTCGTTCTGAGCTGCAGAAACACTCCTTCGGTCCCTGCATCCATGGTTAGTTCCAAAACAAACAAAGCAAGAATATTAGTCAGTTTTTACAGCCGTAGCTATCTTGGTTCTAACTTCGGGTCTCCCAAATGGAACCCTAGGTCGAACCGACGCCTACTATTCCCTCGACGGGGAGCGCACCCTCACCTACTCGTCTCAGGAGAGTTTACCTTTTGCCAACCGGCTCCTCCGGTTGGACTTTTGCCCGATCCACCTGACCAGGTCTTCATGCCCAGTCCTCGACCAGGACTTCGTGCCCACCTTCCCAGCATGTTTTCGGTGCCCAGCCCCTTGCCAGGACTTCGTGCCCAGTCCTCGACCAGGACTTCTTTGCCCGACTTCTGGTCAGGTCTTCTTTCCCAGTCCTTGACTAGGACTTCTTTGCCCAACCCTTTGCCATGACTTCTTGCCTAGTGTACCTAATGTTGGGTTCTCCCGGCACAAAATAATAAAAATGCAGTGGAAACAAGAACCCACGAGCGATCCATGCGAAATAAAACTTGTACAAAGTTATCTATCTAATAGATTTATCTACTGTTTATACCTTTGAAGCGTGCCCATCGTTTATCCCGCTCGTCCAAGATGCGCCGGATCACTTGCACGTTCAAACGTCCGTGCCTCTATTCGTATCCACACATACACAATCTCTCAACTTCGGGAGAACTACCTTAGTTGTGCTAGCAACTTGAGGTAGCTCGAAAACACCAAGAACCTTAAGGTAAGGTTTCGGCCAGGAGGGAGGAGAGGAAGAAGAGAAGAAGGGAAGAACGAAACACACTTAGTTCTCAAAATGACAAAGTCCCTCTTTTATATTCATCTCATGAATATGAAGAGTCTTTTATCTCTTTGACTTCCCTTTATTAAAGCCAATAAAGAGCACATCTTTCCATGTGACTCTTCACCTTCTCTTCTTCTAATGAAGATAGACTTTTTCTCTTTCCTGCATGCAATTTCGTCCAAGCCTCTCGGGCATCCGACTCGGTCTCCCGACCAAGTCTCCCGAGTGCCAAGACCCGACTATCGAGTGCCGAGCCCCAACTGCCGAGTGCCGACCGAGTCTGCCGAGCTCCCAGCTCAGTCTGCCGATTGTCGAGCTCCCGACTCAGTCTGCCGAGCTCCCAGCTCAGTCAGCCGAGTGCCGAGCTACCGACCTGCGCTCATGAGTTCCCAACTCGAGCTCAGATCTCCCGAGTTCCCCAACTCAGGCTCGGACTTCCCGAGTTCCCCAACTCGGGCTCCCGAACTGACCTCCCGAGTTCCCAACTCGGGTTCAGGTCTGCCGATCATATTTCCCGAAGCATTGTGTCCTTTGTGTGTGACCCAATAGGTTCTCATGACATTGGAAATGTGCCTAAACACTTTAGACACATCAACAATGAGCGGCATCTAGCTATGCATCATTGCTACCCAAGTAATAAGAAAAGTCGAGATCCGACTAAACCTCCATGACTATGATAGTGTATGACCTTGTCCTTCTATCCTTGATATCTAGATTGACCAATGAGGCATAGACCGTGTCATTCTCAATCAATCTTGTGTTTCTTGATCCCCAAGTAGACTCACTCAAACAAATGAGCTTAATATCTCATATTGACTTATTTGAGCATGGCAATGCGTTTTAGTAGTCCTACTCAATTATGGGGCCCACAAATATCACTCCCGTCATATGGGAGGGATAGATCCTATCTACATCTTTCACATCCCTCCGTATAATTCATTACATACCCAGTGATCGCCTTTATAGTCCACCCTGTTACGGGTGACGTTTGACGATACCAAAGTACATAACTCCTTAAGTAGGGAACCGTAGTGACTTCAGGTCTAAGGACTATTCAAACCAATAGTCACATGAGAAAGTCTATGACACTCATATGATAATCTATGAAACTTTCTCATGGCGGGTCATTCAGTACACATTCTCCAATGTATACCCATGTGTCAACTTGGTATCACATATCCATGACTTGTGAGCTCAAGTCATCAGTTGACCTACATACTAGTCTCCATGGATTAATATTGTCCCTGAATATTAATACTTAACTAGGAATGATTTAGTGTAGTGTTCTCTACATTATCTCACTATCGATTCAACCAATCGATATAATGTAGATAAGAACCTACTACACAAGGACATTATCATACTTAGTCATTCGGCACAGAATACAAAGTAAGTATAATAACCAAACATGTCTTTATTAATGATAGAATATGATACAAAATGTCCCTAGTCAATAATCACATAATTGGCTCTAGGGTTCCTACTAACACCTAGGACTTCTTTCCTGCACACTTAGTAAACACATTAGACAATAATAACATCGTAACTTCTGAACCCTTTGCCATTATCGAAACCCAGGTTTGACTTAGGTGCTGCCTACACCAACAATCTCCCCCTTTTTAATTTATGGCAACCCGGTTCAAAATGTTAAGTTAATCATACAGATAAGTAGGTAAAGTACCAAAGTTAATTTCCTCCCTCTGGAAGAAATCTCCCCCTTAGTTTTTTAAAAGTTCATGGGGTTTTTGAAAAAGTTTCTAAGTCTAAAGTGAAATGTTTATCAAGTTTTCAATACTTAGAAAATTTTCAAGAAATGGTTTTTAAGTTAGAAAATATTTTCCAAAAAAATATTTTGAGTTGGGCACTTGGAAAATTTTCAGGAGAATTTGAAATTTACACTTAAAAAATTTTCAACCAACCAAAGAATTAGAGTAAGTACTTAGAATAATTTTTGAATGCAAGTAATTTCGAAAATAATTTCCAAAATACATAGTTTTTGCACTTTAGAAAAATTTCTAAACTTATTCTGAAGTTTTAACACTTAGACAACTTTCAAGCAGTTTAAATACTTAGAAATATTTTTCAAGCAGTTTAAATACTTAGAAATATTTTTCAAGCAGTTTAAATACTTAGAAATATTAACCTTAAAAAAGAACTTAAGTACTTAATGAACTTTACTTTTTGAAAAAAGGAGATAAAAATTTTTTTTGGAAAAAAAAAGATTTAATTTTGAAGAAAAAAAATTAAATTTTGAAACCTTCTTTTCTCTCTTTTCCAATCTCTCCCCCTTTGCCATATATCAAAAAAATATATAGCAAAAAAAAAAGAGTAATCAAAGTAAGATGCTATACTGAACCAATTCTAAGTTTAAACTGGACCAAATTAATTTGAATTTCCGCTTTTGGGTTCTGTCTAACCCAATTAGCTACTTACTAACTATCATAAACAGTAGCATTCGCTAGGGTTTGTCAAGTTAAGTGATCTGGTCAAGTTAGATTTTCTAAGCTTGAAACTTAACCTGATTACTATTTAATTGGTATTTAGTGCCCCAATTACTACAGATGCACTGACTTATAGCATCTTGAATCAAGGCAAAGACCTAAGCATCTCAACCCATTCTAGGTTTTCAATCAAAAGTACCCTAAGGTGCTTGTGAGATGCTGGCTTCTAGATCTATAGGTGCATGCAGTTCTAGGGTTAGGACCTAAGCTAAGTCCATTTGTGAAAAATCTCTAGTTTTGAAGGGGGTAATTTTATTTAAAAGAAACTAAGTCAGAAAAATCATTTTAAATAACATAATGAAAATAAAGAAATGATTTTGCAGAAAATAAAATAGTTTTTGTAAAAATATTATTAGATCAGTCCTATTCTATCATGCATAACCCTAACTGCCTTCTAATTAAACTAGTATTGCAGCTTATCAAACAAGTAATTAGAAAGTAAAGCTGATAGATGCATAAGAGTCACCTGGTCATTAGGACCAGTAAGGTCAAACCATAGTCAAATACATGTCAACCCTACTGAGTAGGGGTAGCCAAATAGTCAATAGTGCAAATCAATCTGAACTAAGAGGAAGGGTCAGGATGATCAGATGAGCTGGGCTGCCAAGATTGGAATAACGACATCATTTCATTATATCGTGCGTCGTTAGTCTCTCGATCGGCTCTGAGGGTATTCATATACTCAGTGTAACGGGCCTCATTTGCCTCCATATACTCTACGTGATTGGCCTCTATTTCCTCCCTGAGACTGTGGACCTCTATCTGAAGTAGTGTTAGTCTCTCGTCAGTCGTCGGAGGTGGGGGCTCGTCCATTTGCTCCCGGATCTCGGCAGCGAGATCTGTGACGTCGACCTCTATCTCCTCATTGGAATCGATCTGGGCTCCAGCTCTCTGTCGTCTCCATGATAAACCCCCGGTAACTGAGACCTCTATGCTAGCTAGGGAAAAGTTTCTATACCCAATTTCGTCAAATTCGGTCATCGTGGTCATCTCTCCATCGGTAATATCGCGACCATGATGATGAAGAAGGGAAGTGATGATGTGGCAGTAAAGGGTGCGTACCCGACCCTGAGTCGTAATAATGGACGCATATAGAATGGTGTGGAACATGTGAATTCCAATATTTATGTCTAAGTGATGGATCAATGCGTACAACAAGAAGGTATGGAATGGTCGCGACGTCCCTAGTGGTCAAAGGTAAGATGCATCGGACTAGGACTCTATAAAGAGCGTAATCCTGGACCTGAAGATCAACCGACTCAATGGTCTAACCAATGGGTTTAGGGCATTTCTATAAAAATATGAATAAAGGGTGTCTAGATCAATATGGGAGTAGGGAGGAGCAAAGGGAGGATCTCTAGGAGGATAACAGCAGAAGGTGGACTGGGAAGTGTTGGGACCGGGTGCATGTCGACAAGGATACGAGTTCGTAAAATTCAAAATTTTTACGTGCAGCGGAAGAATTTGCATAAAATAATTTCCAAAATTATTTTAACTACGTATCTAGCATGCAACCTTATGGTGTGTTGACATAATCATAAAATAAAACTTTGCGGAAAAGTAAACTAATTTACTTTGTACCTTTCGTAACTCGAAGAAAAGGGACGAGATCCAACCGTAGCGTCCCTTGGAATCTTCGCCTCTATTCGCGTCCACGCCGAGTTCTCTTCGGGATGACTTCGCAAAGTCACGAGTTTTGTGCCGACGAGAACTACTAGATTCTCTATAGGCACAACTTGAAAGATCAAGAGAAGAGTTAGAAACTAACCAACAAGAAGTAACGGAATCGAATTCCGAGAGGAGAGGAGTCGCTATCCTCTTCTTCTTCTTCTTGTTCGGGTTCTTCTTCTTCTAGTGGCTCACGGCAACACCTCCTTGGTGTTGTGATTGGGCGCCGGCCCTAGAGGAACTAGGGTGCGCCGGCCCTAGAGAGCTAGGGTGCGCCGGCCCTAAGGAAAGAAGAAGAGAAGGAGGAGAGAAGAGAGGAGAGAGAGGGAAAGAATAATTAATCTCTTAATTACTCAATTGGAATTAAGGGCTAGCCTTTGGTTCCTTTATATAGTAGCAACTCCTTTGCTAAGTCTCCCTCTAAACCGAATTAACGGAATTAGTTATAAGAAATTTATCTTATAAATTTTCTTATTGCTTATTCCTTTTAAGCCTAGTCTTATTATAAACAATTTATAATAAAACAAATTAGTTATCATAAGAGATTTATCCTATAAATTCTCTTATGAATTTTATTATAACTAACTTTATAATAAAACTAATTATTTATCATAAGAAATTTATCCTATAAATTCTTATGAATTAATTCCATTTAAACCAAGTCTTTATTATAAACTAATTTATAATAAAAACCAATTCTTCTTCTCTTTAAATTATGAAATAAATTTTATAAGAAATTTATAAACTTTCTTATCATGGATAAATCAATTCATAATTGATTTTATAAAATTAAAATGAACCAACTCATGGATTATTTTAATCTTTCATAAAAGAATAAATTTCTATAAATTTTATTTATATAAATTTCTTTATACAAATTTATTTATCCATAATTTATAAAATAAATCGCGCTATATTTATTTTATTAATTAAACCAATTAAATTGGTTTTCTCCTTTTATTTGGCCGGCCACCAAAGAGGGGTTAACACCCTCTTTGGTCGGCCAAACCCAACCCGGACCGTCGCGAATTAAACTCATTTAATTCGCCCATAAAAAGCCTTCAAAAGACTTAGCCATTTTTAGCTTCTAATGCGCCTCTGACTAACTCAGATTCGACTTATTTCTCTTGATCGGAAAATCTAATTTTCAACTCGTTTTAAATCCCTCGGATTACTCGTAGTGCGTGTGACTAAATAGGCTTTCGATTTATGTTGGCCGTCTATAATTAAGTAATTATAGAACGATCATGAGTGGCACCTAGTAGTACATCATGATCCCCAATTAATCGAAAGATCAACGGTTTGACCTCAGAAGAAATTATTCTGAAACCCTTCAGCAGCTCTAATAAATCGTGCCCCATTCCCTTCACCACCTTATACCCACTTGGTTCAGGACACGGTCAATGGTGTCAGTCCCCACTAGGCTGACTACGTCACGCCTAGCCCAAGTAATGTCTTACTCGTCCTTTGGATTTCTAATTACTCTCATGTATTTTAGAGACTCTCACTCTAAACATGATATGCTCTGGCCAGAGGCTTTGAGTAACAATCCGACGATAGGCCTGGGTATACATCTCCTCGCAAGGAGTGGTGAATCCTTTGTAGGCTGTTCAAACATCTTCGGGCACTTCGGCTTATACCCGATCATCCTGGGTCCACACCTCCTTGGAGATGCTTGCTTAAGATGTCAAAGTATAAGTCTCTATGACCAAGATGACTTGAACACAGCAAGTCAAAGGAACATCGCACTTAAGCCGCAGTAAGATCTTCATTGACATATCTACATGTAGATTCCCATATGAAGTCTTACAGCTAGTCACTCCAATGAACTAGTTCCCTTAACTAGCATCCATGTTTATCTCCGGACATCCCAATGTCACCAGCCAGTGAGAATCAGCTGATTAGAGAATAACCCATGCTAGTCTCAACAGAATTGATAGTGTCCGTTTTTATCAATTCATCGACTAGGGATATTTTCAATACTTCACATTTGCGCATTTAGAGATAATCACTAGTTGTGATCTCATCACAAATTCTCTTATGCTGTGAGTTGTATTGCGGACATTCAGTAGATGAGTTTAAGATCCCAATCAAATACACAAGCATGTATACTCAAATAGTGAATTATCATTTATTAATATAAATGTTTTACAATCATAAGGCGATTGCCTTAGGACACTTCTCTCATATCACTAACAAACTCCCACTTGGCCTAATGCCAATCGCTACGGTATCCAATACCACAGGCTCTAACATGACCCTCAAACTTGCTTTGAGGCAAGGCCTTAGTTAAAGGATCCACTATATTCCTTTCAGTGGGAACTCTCTCAATTTGTATGTCATTCCTACTTCTAATCTCTCTCATCAGATGATAGCGGCGAAGCACGTGTTTGGATCGCTGATGAGACCTTGGTTCCTTTGCTTGTGCAATAGCTCCATTGTTGTCGCAGTAAACCGGCACTGCATCATCAATGGTTGGAACCACACCAAGTTCGGAGACAAACTTCTTGATCCAGACTGCTTCCTTTGCTGCATCCGAAGCTGCGATATATTCCGCTTCCGTGGTGGAATCCGCTACGGTGTCTTGTTTGGAACTTTTCCAACTTACTGCGCCTCCATTCAAAGTAAATACGTATCCAGACTGCGATTTGGAGTCATCCTTATCTGTCTGGAAACTGGCATCTGTATACCCACGTATTACCAAATCTCCTTCTCCATATATTAGGAACACATCCTTAGTTCTTCTTAAGTACTTAAGGATTGTCTTAACAGCCGCCCAGTGATCCATTCCTGGATCCGACTGGTATCTGCTTGTGACGCTCAAAGCATACGATACATCAGGCCTAGTACATAACATAGCATACATGATAGATCCTATCGCGGATGCATAGGGAATCTTATTCATGCAAATCCTCTCGTCTTCTTGGATTCCGACATGCTAAACCTTTTTAGCACTCTGTCTATATATGTAGACTGCGAAAGACCGAGCAACCGTTTTGATCTATCTCTATAGATTCTAATCCCAAGGATATAGGTTGCTTCTCCCAGGTCTTTCATGGAGAAAGTTTTGGATAACCAAATTTTAACTATCTGTAAGACTGAAATATCGTTTCCTATAAGTAAGATGTCGTCGACATATAATACTAGGAATACGACTGCACTCCCACTAACCTTCTTGTACACACAGGGTTCGTCAGGATTTTGTGAGAAATCAAACTTTTTGATTGTCTCATCAAAACGGATATTCCAGCTCCTAGATGCTTGCTTCAGTCCATATATGGATCGTCGAAGCTTGCATACCTTGGTTTTATCAACCGATGTGAAACCTTCAGGCTGTATCATGTATACGTCCTCAAGCAGGTTTCCGTTAAGGAAAGCTGTTTTCACATCCATTTGTCATATCTCATAATCATAATGAGCTGCTATGGCTAGGAGCATCCGAATGGATTTAAGCATAGCTACTGGCGAATAGGTTTCGTCATAATCAATTCCTTGTTTCTGACGATATCCTTTTGCCACTAATCTAGCCTTAAAGGTAACAACATTACCTTCCATGTCGGTTTTCTTCTTGAAAACCCACTTGCACCCTATGGGTTTAATCCCTTCAGGTGGGTTAACCAAGTCCCATACTTGATTTTCGTACATGGAATCCATTTCCGACTTCATGGCTTCAAGCCATTTGTCCCTTTCTGAACTTTTCAGAACATCTTCATAACTGATAGGTTCGTCATCGCCAATGAGCAACACGTCGTTCGATTCACTTACGAGAAATCCGTATCTCTCTGGAATGTTGCGTGTCCTATCAGACCTACGAAGAGGTGGTGTAGTTTTAGGTTCAACTGATAGCTCATCATTATGAATTATCGGTTGTGGGCCTAGACTCGGTGTCTCTGTAATGTCTATTGGAGTTTCTTGAACTTCATCAAGTTCAAAGCCACTCCCACTGTTTTCTTGTAAAAGAAATTCTTTTTCTAGAAATACAGCATGCCTTGAAACAAACACCTTTTGTTCCAAGGGATGATAGAATTGGTAACCCTTCGTTTCCTTAGGGTATCCAATAAATAGACATTTATCAGACTTAGCATCCAATTTGTCTGATACAACTTTACGTAAGCAGGACAACCCCATATCTTAAGGTGAGTTAAGTGAGGTTTCTTACTATTCCAAATCTCATATGGAGTAGTAGAGACTACCTTGGTCGGGACTCTATTTAATAAATAAACAGCTGTCTTAAGTGCATAACCCCAAAAGGATTTTGGAAGAGTTGCATGATTCATCATTGACCTAACCATGTCCATCAAGGTTCGGTTGCGCCTCTCAGATACACCATTATGCTGTGGTGTATATGGCGGAGTCCATTGGGATAATATCCCATTGTCCCTTAGATAATCTTGAAACTCTTGACTTAAGTATTCACCACCCCGATCGGATCGAAGTATTTTAATACTTTTGTCAAGTTGTTTCTCTACTTCATTTCTGAACTCTTTGAATTTATCAAAGCTTCAGATTTGTGTTTCATCAAGAACACGTACCCGAATCGTGAGTGATCATCGATAAAGGTGATGAAGTAGCTATAGCCTCCTTGTGCAGGAGTTGACATTGGTCCACATACATCGGTATGTATTAGACCAAGCAATTCTCCCACTTGATTACCTTTTCCGGTAAAGGGTAATTTGGTCATCTTGCCTTTTAAGCACGATTCGCATGTATCAAATGAATCGGGTTCAAATGATTCCAAAATTCCACATCGGTGCAATTCGGTCATGCGTTTCTTACTTACATGGCCAAGACGGCAATGCCAAGTGTAGGAGTCTATTCGATTATCTATTCGAGCACGTTTGTTGCTAACTTCGATATTGAAAACGTCACTGGATAAATCTAACGTGTAGATGCCATTGCACAAAGTTCCATTCCCATAAAGAACGCCATTTAAAGTTATGTAACAACAATTGTTACTAAAAGTTAAATGATAACCCTTTTCATTCAAACATGAAATAGATACAATGTTCTTTATTAACGAAGGAACGAAATAACAATTATCCAATTCTAAGATGCGTCCAGTCGGGAGCTTTAGCAAATATGTTCCGATGGCAACAGCAGCAATCCTTGCTCCATTTCCAACTCGCAAATCTGCTTCTCCCTTGACGAGTCTTCTTCTATTCCTTAGCCCCTGTATGTCATTACATATATGTGAGCTACACCCAGTATCAAGTACCCAGGTATTTGAGGAAATAGAGTGACATTCAATAACGAAGATACCTGAAGAGGATGGGGCATCGGATGCCTTCTTCTTCAAGGACTCAAGATAAACCTTGCAATTTCTTCGCCAGTGACCCTCCTTGCCACAATGATGGCAAGTGCCTTTTGGTTTCTTTTCAGTCTTTTTAGCCTTTTTCTTCTTTCCCTTATTCTGTTCTTTGGCCTTCCTCTTAGAACCTTTCTTCGAGGAACCAACTAACAGAACTGCCTTTTGTTCCTGCTTTACAGAAGGCTCTACAGACTTCAGCAGGTTGACTAACTCAGGAATGGTAGTTCCCAGCTTGTTCATCCGATAGTTCATCACAAATTGCGAATAACTTTTGGGCAAACAACTCAGAATTAAGTCAATACTTAGTTCATGATCCATTGCAAAACCGAGTGTGACATCTTTAGCACAAACTGCGAGGCAGAAGTGCCTTCTTGCATCTTAGTTGTGAAGAGGAGTCTGGAGACTTCGAACCTTTCGGATCTCGCCTGCTCTTCAAACAACTCATTAAGATGGAAGATGATGGTATAAGCATCCATATGCTCATGCTGCTTTTGCAGCTCAGGTATCATAGAGGCTAGCATGATGCAACTTGCAAGTTCAGAATCGGTCACATGTTTCTGATAGGCCACCAATTGGTCTGGAGTTGCATCTGCTGGAGGATTTGAGGGAAGTAGATTTTCAAGGACATAAGCAATCTTCTCTGCCTTTAGGACTATCCTCAGGTTTCGAAGCCAGTCCATGAAGTTAGGCCCAGTTAATTTGTTGGTGTCCAAGATGGAACGCAAATTCAGAGAAGACATGATCGAGTGATTAACCTAGAAATACAAATTGAGATTATGTGAGAAGATTTATTAAAGAATGTATCAACATACATAAATTAAATCCTATTTATTTTACGAATTGAGTCACCCTTATTATCAATTCGGGAGATCGTAGGAACATCTCCAAATAGGTTGATATCCAACCATAGATAAGAACAACCATGGCTGTGGCCGTCAAGTTTTTCTTAGCTATGAAGGTAGGTAATTATACCGATTACACATCACATATATGTAACTATCACATTATGCTATCAACTAATTGAATGTTTGCATAAAACATTGGGTTGTTAACTCATTAACAAGTATGTATCATTATACATAGCACCCAACTGCACCTCTCTTTACATCGACCTTGGCTGTGGCACAACAAATCGATGCTCCAAGCTTAAGGCTGACCCATTAATCAAGAAATAGTTTTAATATGGTTGGAGCTCATTCAACCGCTTAGTCAGGCTTGGATGTGTCCAACAACCAAAACTAATGATTGACCTCTGACTCGAACTATATTATTCATAAACTAATTCCATGGTTTGAACATGTTGAGGTTCAAGTCGGGCATGGATGTGTCCATCAACCCAAGCGAGAAACAAAACTCCGATTCTAACCATATTAATGGAAGGTGTTGGCCTTAATATTTTGTAAGGGGTTTTGGGTCTCATTCCTTTTAAGCACATTCATGACATAAAATTATGTCATGACTAACGATTTCCTTAATAAAGTATGTATGTGACTTAATTTATCAAGTCTCATGAATTAAATTAGGAACCGGATTTCCTAATTATAATTTCATACTTTATTAAAGGAATTGTTTTGGGAAACAATTTCCTAAATTGTCATAATTAATTTCGGAAATAATATGTTCAAGACTTTGATTTCTCTAAATCAAATCTTGTTAAATTAAGAGACAAATCCCTTAATTCAACTACATATTATTTTCATGAAAATCTCATTTAAGAAACTCTATAGGAAACCATTTTCCTAATTAATTTTGGAGACAACAATATGTAAGAGCATCACCTCTTAAACATATTTTATTCATGGATTTAATTAATTACAACAAATTATTTTCTAAGGGTGGCTCCCCGAGGCTCAGATACCCAAAGAAAAGTAATGTGTTGTAAATCCAATTGGACGGCTCCCCGAGGCTCAATCCAATCAAACATGACAATTTCAATTAAAATTGGGAAATTAAATTACAACAACTAACTTTAAATTGGACGGCTCCCCGAGGCTCAATCCAAAATAAAGAATTTTGTTGTCAATTTAAAAACCAATTCAAATTTAATTGTCAATTAACTGTCCATGAATTTGTCTAGACTTTCTTAAAAGAAAGTGCCCAAAATTGCGAGATTTCGAAAATTGATTTTCAGAATAATTGTAAGTTTCTGGTACAAAGGAAACTTACATATTTCCAAAATTGGAAAATTTCTAAAATAGAAAAATTTCCAAAATTGGAAAGTTTCCAAAGATGGGAAGATTTCGAAATTATTATAAAATTTCAGAAAATAGAAAATTTCAAACGTTTGCGAAATTTCATGAGGATTTCCAAACTTTGAAATTCCTAAATCTAAAATTTATTATAATTCGAAAGTTTCCATAATTGAAAATTTTTTCCGAAATTGAGATCATGACAAAGTTTTCCACAAAACAATTATATGATTAAGTCGAACACTAACCGGCTCTGATACCACTGTTGGGACCGGGTGCATGTCGACAAGGATACGAGTTCGTAAAATTCAAAATTTTTACGTGCAGCGGAAGAATTTGCATAAAATAATTTCCTAAATTATTTTAACTTCGTATCTAGCATGCAACCTTATGGTGTTTGACATAATCATAAAATAAAACTTTGCGGAAAAGTAAACTAATTTACTTGTACCTTCGTAACTCGAAGAAAGGGACGAGATCCAACCGTAGCGTCCCTTGGAAGCTTCGCCTCTATTCGCGTCCACGCCGAGTTCTCTTCGGGATGACTTCGCAAAGTCACGAGTTTTGTGCCGACGAGAACTACTAGATTCTCTATAGGCACAACTTGAAAGATCAAGAGAAGAGTTAGAAACTAACCAACAAGAAGTAACGGAATCGAATTCCGAGAGGAGAGGAGTCGCTATCCGCTTCTTCTTCTTCTTGTTCGGGTTCTTCTTCTTCTAGTGGCTCACGGCAACACCTCCTTGGTGTTGTGATTGGGCGCCGGCCCTAGAGGAACTAGGGTGCGCCGGCCCTAGAGAGCTAGGGTGCGCCGGCCCTAAGGAAAGAAGAAGAGAAGGAGGAGAGAAGAGAGAGAGAGAGGGAGAGAATAATTAATCTCTTAATTACTCAATTGGAATTAAGGGCTAGCCTTTGGTTCCTTTATATAGTAGCAACTCCTTTGCTAAGTCTCCCTCTAAACCGAATTAACGGAATTAGTTATAAGAAATTTATCTTATAAATTTTCTTATTGCTTATTCCTTTTAAGCCTAGTCTTATTATAAACAATTTATAATAAAACAAATTAGTTATCATAAGAGATTTATCCTATAAATTCTCTTATGAATTTTATTATAACTAACTTTATAATAAAACTAATTATTTATCATAAGAAATTTATCCTATAAATTCTTATGAATTAATTCCGTTTAAACCAAGTCTTTATTATAAACTAATTTATAATAAAAACTAATTCTTCTTCTCTTTAAATTATGGAATAAATTTTATAAGAAATTTATAAACTTTCTTATTATGGATAAATCAATTCATAATTGATTTTATAAAATTAAAATGAACCAACTCATGGATTATTTTAATCTTCCATAAAAGAATAAATTTCTATAAATTTTATTTATATAAATTTCTTTATACAAATTTATTTATCCATAATTTATAAAATAAATCGCGCTATATTTATTTTATTAATTAAACCAATTAAATTGGTTTTCTCCTTTTATTTGGCCGGCCACCAAAGAGGGGTTAACACCCTCTTTGGTCGGCCAAACCCAACCCGGACCGTCGCGAATTAAACTCATTTAATTCGCCCAAAAAAGCCTTCAAAAGACTTAGCCATTTTTAGCTTCTAATGCGCCTCTGACTAACTCAGATTCGACTTATTTCTCTTGATCGGAAAATCCAATTTTCAACTCGTTTTAAATCCCTCGGATTACTCGTAGTGCGTGTGACTAAATAGGCTTTCGATTTATGTTGGCCGTCTATAATTAACTAATTATAGAACGATCATGAGTGGCACCTAGTAGTACATCATGATCCCCAATTAATCGAAAGATCAACGGTTTGACCTCAGAAGAAATTATTCTGAAACCCTTCAGCAGCTCTAATGAATCGTGCCCCATTCCCTTCACCACCTTATACCCACTTGGTTCAGGACACGGTCAATGGTGTCAGTCCCCACTAGGCTGACTACGTCACGCCTAGCCCAAGTAATGTCTTACTCGTCCTTTGGATTTCTAATTACTCTCATGTATTTTAGAGACTCTCACTCTAAACATGATATGCTCTGGCCAGAGGCTTTGAGTAACAATCCGACGATAGGCCTGGGTATACATCTCCTCGCAAGGAGTGGTGAATCCTTTGTAGGCTGTTCAAACATCTTCGGGCACTTCGGCTTATACCCGATCATCCTGGGTCCACACCTCCTTGGAGATGCTTGCTTAAGATGTCAAAGTATAAGTCTCCATGACCAAGATGACTTGAACACCGCAAGTCAAAGGAACATCGCACTTAAGCCGCAGTAAGATCTTCATTGACATATCTACATGTAGATTCCCATATGAAGTCTTACAGCTAGTCACTCCAATGAACTAGTTCCCTTAACTAGCATCCATGTTTATCTCCGGACATCCCAATGTCACCAGCCAGTGAGAATCAGCTGATTAGAGAATAACCCATGCTAGTCTCAACAGAATTGATAGTGTCCATTTTTATCAATTCATCGACTAGGGATATTTTCAATACTTCACATTTGCGCATTTAGAGATAATCACTAGTTGTGATCTCATCACAAATTCTCTTATGCTGTGAGTTGTATTGCGGACATTCAGTAGATGAGTTTAAGATCCCAATCAAATACACAAGCATGTATACTCAAATAGTGAATTATCATTTATTAATATAAATGTTTTACAATCATAAGGCGATTGCCTTAGGACACTTCTCTCATATCACTAACAGGAAGGTCGTAGTCCAAGGTGTAATGCCTGAAAATTCTCGAAACTAATTTTAGAAATATCTTAGAATTTATTCCGAATTTATGGATATTTTTATAGAATTTTTCCGTAAACGAAAGTGGCAAAAAGGGGAAAAAGGAGAAAAATGCGTAAGTGGGATTTAATCCCTAGACCTAGGCCGTGAGAGAAGTGTGGGCGGACCAGCTGGGCTGGATCGTTTCATTGATATGGATTAAGTGAAACAATAGATAGGGGTGTAATTAGTTCAATTCACCCCATAAGTATAAAAT
>JAGFNQ010007663.1:19273-96185 GCA_024364735.1 Boesenbergia rotunda | reverse complement strand
TCTGTTGAGACTAGCATGGGTTATTCTCTAATCAGCTGATTCTCACTGGCTGGTGACATTGGGATGTCCGGAGATAAACATGGATGCTAGTTAAGGGAACTAGTTCATTGGAGTGACTAGCTGTAAGACTTCATATGGGAATCTACATGTAGATATGTCAATGAAGATCTTACTGCGGCTTAAGTGCGATGTTCCTTTGACTTGCGGTGTTCAAGTCATCTTGGTCATGGAGACTTATACTTTGACATCTTAAGCAAGCATCTCCAAGGAGGTGTGGACCCAGGATGATCGGGTATAAGCCGAAGTGCCCGAAGATGTTTGAACAGCCTACAAAGGATTCACCACTCCTTGCGAGGAGATGTATACCCAGGCCTATCGTCGGATTGTTACTCAAAGCCTCTGGCCAGAGCATATCATGTTTAGAGTGAGAGTCTCTAAAATACATGAGAGTAATTAGAAATCCAAAGGACGAGTAAGACATTACTTGGGCTAGGTGTGACGTAGTCAGCCTAGTGGGGACTGACACCATTGACCGTGTCCTGAACCAAGTGGGTATAAGGTGGTGAAGGGAATGGGGCACGATTCATTAGAGCTGCTGAAGGGTTTCAGAATAATTTCTTCTGAGGTCAAACCGTTGATCTTTCGATTAATTGGGGATCATGATGTACTACTAGGTGTCACTCATGATCGTTCTATAATTAGTGAATTATAGACGGCCAACATAAATCGAAAGCCTATTTAGTCACACGCACTACGAGTAATCTGAGGGATTTAAAACGAGTTGAAAATTGGATTTTCCGATCAAGAGAAATAAGTCGAATCTGAGTTAGTCAGAGGCGCAATGGAAGATAAAAATGGCTAAGTCTTTTGAAGGCTTTTTGGGCGAATTAAATGAGTTTAATTCGCGGCGGTCCGGGTTGGTTTGGCCGGCCAAAGAGGGTGCCAAACCCCCCTTTGGTGGCCGGCCAATAAAGAGGAGAAAAACCAATTAATTTTGGTTTAATTAATAAAATAAATCAAGTGTGATTTATTTTATAAATTATGGATAAATAAATTTGTATAAAGAAATTTATATAAATAAATTTATAGAAATTTATTCTTTTTATGGAAGATTAAAATAATCCATGAATTGGTTTATTTTAATTTTATAAAATCAATTATGAATTGATTATTCCATAATAAGAAAGTTTATAAATTTCTTATAAAAATTTATTCCATAATTTAAAGAGAAGAAAAGTTAGTTTTATTATAAATTAGTTTATAATAAAGACTTGGTTTAAACGGAATAATTCATAAGAATTTATAGGATAAATTTCTTATGATAATTAATTAGTTTTATTATAAAGTTAGTTATAATAAAATTCATAAGAGAATTTATAGGATAAATCTCTTATGATAACTAATTTGTTTTATTATAAATTGTTTATAATAAGACTAGGCTTAAACGGAATAAGCAATAAGAAAATTTATAAGATAAATTTCTTATAACTAATTCCGTTAATTCCGTTAATTCGGTTTAGAGGGAGACTTAGTAAAGGAGTTGCTACTATATAAAGGAACCAAAGGCTAGCCCTTAATTCCAATCGAGTAATTAAGAGATTAATTATTCTCTCCCTCTCTCTCTTCTCTTCTCTCCTCCTTCTCTTCTTCTTTCCTTAGGGCCGGCGCACCCTAGCTCTCTAGGGCCGGCACACCCTAGTTCCTCTAGGGCCGGCGCCCAATCATAACACCAAGGAGGTGTTGCCGTGAGCCACTAGAAGAAGAAGAACCCGAACAAGAAGAAGAAGAAGCGGATAGCGACTCCTCTCCTCTCGGAATTCGATTCCGTTACTTCTTGTTGGTTAGTTTCCTACCTTTCCTCTCTTGTTCATCTAGTTGTGCCTTCCGAGAATCTAGTAGTTCTCGTCGGCACAAAACTCGTGACTTTGCGAAGTCATCCCGAAGAGAACTCGGCGTGGACGCGAATAGAGGCGAAGCTTCCAAGGGACGCTACGGTTGGATCTCGTCCCTTTCTTCGAGTTACGCAAGGTACAAAAGTAAATTAGTTTACTTTTTCGCAAACTTTTATTTTATGATTATGTCGATACACTATAAGGTTGCATGATAGATACGAAGTTAAAATAATTTATGAAATTATTTTATGCAAATTCTTCCGCTGCACGTAAAAATTTTAAATTTTACGAACTCGTATCCTTGTCGACATGCACCCGGTCCCAACAGTCCCATTATCGGGACTACTACATGTATGATTGACATAAAACTCCTTACATAGGTCAAAATTGACATAACGCTGACAATATACTAGTTTTTCTAACCCAAAATACGTGATTATCTCAATAATATAAGGAGTGATCTCCTGGAAATATGTTTGATTGAGATATCTACAGTTCATCAAAATGAAGTCAGCATTGTTAAATATCTGTCGGCAAGCCTCGGAACGGAACTGAGGTGCCTCAGGATCTAGGGACTGTTGTTGGGATGATCCCTCACTAGCCCTTCTCTTTGCCCTAGCCCTAAATGCAACTCCCATATGCATGTACCAACAATGACCCAATCAAGAAGGGGAAATAAAGTAAACATGCACAAAATGAAGAGTTAGTCATGAATCATAAACCAAATGAGAAAAATAAAGCAAATGATTCATTACCATTTCTCTGGTTGTTGCATGATGGCAAATGATTAAGGTTGACTCAAAAAGGATATTTTTCTTGCCCTAGACTTGGATCTAAGATGAAGGAAGGCAAGAAACATGATTTTAGGACCTTGGGAAGGCTTAGAACAATTGAAGAGGTCGAGGGAGAAGAGGAATCGCAAGGGGCGGCGTTGAAACCCTAGGTTCGCCCCCCCCCCCCCCCCCGCGACCGTTCTTTTAAAAGATTCCCTGCATCAGTCGATTGCTCCAAGGCCAGTTGACTGATAAGCTAAACAGAAAGATCAGTCGACTGATGGGGAACCAGTCGACTGCTGTATTGAATATCCTAGTCTCTAATTCGAACTGGATCAGTCGACTGCCTCTGCATCAGTCGACTGCTACCCTATATTTCAGTATTTTTGACCCAACTTTAGAAATGCACCAGAAATTCTACAAACCCCTAAAAATTTCCAAATTTTGTGGAGAGGTTTGTGGTACCCGTGTCTACTTGAGAAAAATACATTTACCCATGTATCTATTACCAATCCCATGATTGACATAAAACTCAAAACTATCTAAATGATTCAATTGAACCTGGACCTAAAGTTCTAGTTTTGATCTCTCCTGGATATATCTTCCCATCCTCATCCACAATGCCTCCCTAGCATTGATTTGTATGACATCTATACATTGAAAACTAATTTATATGCATTATGACTCCATTGTCATATTTTTACATGATACCTTACTTTCAATGTGCCAAATCCCTAGGATTAAGATCCAAATTTGTCTCTAAATCCTTTGGCACATTTCACAATTTATCTAGACCTTTTGGAGAAACCCTCTTGAGATCCATTGACCATGAATCCCAACTTAACTCCTAGAGTTCCCCTTTGAGCTCTTAGCCTTAGTCACCTCCCTAGGTGACTTATCTATAATGGCAAGGCCACACATGTGTACCTCCGGTACTTCTTGACCTACACCCCTAACTTCCTTAACTCTATACACCTTGTCCTTGGTTAAATTCTTCTTCTTTCCTTTAAATTGGCTTCCCCTTGCCATTTTTGGCCTTCCCCTTGCTATAGTCATATGGCATTCTTGCGTATGACTTTTCCATAGTATTTGATCTAATAGATTGTTATCCTAGACCCGGTCTATCATTGTCGGGGTTTTGACTACCCGACACCATGCCTAAACCCTTAGATCCACTAGTGAATCTATCTAGGGTTTTCTCTAATTTATTAAGCCTTACCCTTAAGACTTGATTTTCCCTTTCTAGGCTCTTAACCTTAGCATCACCATGTCCATTTTGGACATTTCTAGATCCACCCATTTGTCTAGGCATGTGTCTCCCTTTCTTTGGGTTGATGCTTTGATCCTTAGGTCTAAAAATCCTAGGTTTATCATGACACATAGATTTCTTAGGGTTTTGATAGGCAATATTAACCCTATTTTTATCACGATATCTAAAATCAAAATTACGCATAGACAAATAATTCTCATTACTTCTAACATTCATGGAGGAGTTTGAAAAACGCTTAAAGTTAGGGATTACCTCCCTTACCCTTGTAGCTCCCCCTTGATATGAGCTCTCCTTCCTTTCCTTCTTCTCCCACTTCCTCAAATGCCCCAATTTCTTGAACTCTCCTTTCCTTGAGCATTTGGTGTGGTAGTGTCCTAGCTCACCACACGTGTAACACCTAATGTGCTTTTTCTCCTTCTTTTCCCTACAACCCATGTTAGATTTTAAATAAATTGACTTGGGTTTAGGGGTTACCTCCTTTTTACCTAATGGACACTTGTCCTTGTAATGTCCCTTCTTGTTGCACCCGAAGCAAATAATATGGTCTTTAGACTTTGCTTTAGTGGAGGCAGATGCTTCTTCTTGCTCCGGTATCGAAGATGATCTCTCCTCCCCCTTAATCCTTGAAGTGGAGACCTCCTCTTCTCCCTTTGATGAAGTGGATGATTCTCTTTCTTGTGTCACTTCACTTGATGAGATGGATGAATCTCTTTCTTCTTTCTCCTCCGCTTCGGATGTTGAGCTTCTTTCTTTATCCGATTGATCATTCTCCTCTTCTTGGACCATTGAGGTCCTTTCCTTGGGCTCTTCCACTAATTGAGCTTGTGTAGGATTTTCATGAAGTGCTACCATCTTGCTCCATAATTCGTGTGCATTCTTATACTCACTTACACCACTCATTACATCATTAGGCAAAATATTGAGTAGTATTGAAATTACCTTCTCGTTTGCCTTTGATTGGGTTTGTTACTCCTTATTCCAATACCGTGGTCGGAGCTTTTTCCCATGTTTATCTCTTGAAACTTCGAATGGCTTTTCTAGTGCAATCATGCAATCCCAATCCATGCCAAATCAAGTCTTTGTCCGCATCCTCCAATAGTCAAAATTCTCGTGATCGTAAGGAGGAGGAACATTGATATCATCCCCCAATCTTTCTTCAATCGCCTTTTCCTCTAGCTTTTTGCTCTCTCGGCGGTTAGTCCGTAGATGAGCGAACCTTGCTCTGATACCTCTTGTTAGGACCTTTCCGTTTAGCTAGAGGGAGGGGGGGGGTGAATAGCTACTTTTCGATTTTTTCCCTACAAGTTGTTAGTGCGCAAGCGAAATAACAAAAACTAAAACTAACAACTAAGAAAGACACATCGATTTACGTGGTTCGGAGATGTAACTCGTACTCCACGGCTGTCCATAAGGTGGGCGATCCCGATCCTTCGATGGATGATTCCCCGAAACACCTCCGGCTAGCTCTTGTCGCTCCTTGTGGGTGTAGAAACCTCACCACAACCCTTTGACACGACCTGAGCACTTGTAGGCTACTAACAGGCTCTAACCAAGTTTGTTTCGCCAAAGAAGAACAGTAAAAAATGAGCCCTCTTAAATAGTGCTCGATGCTGTTCTGACCGTTACCAGTCGACTGGTCCTGGGGCAGTCGACTGGTCTTCGTGAATTCAAATGTCACAGCCTGACGATTCACATTATGGTTGACACCAGTCGACTTCCCAGTCGACTGCATCAGTCGACTGATCCTCTACCAGTCGACTAATCTCTCTGTGCTCTACCTCAGTCGACTGATCAAGCATCAGTTGACTGCCACCTAGGGTTTCCCTTCCCAAGTACAATTCTCTCATCACTCGAACCCTAGGATTTCCCTTCCTGAGTATAGTTCTCTCAGCACTCGAATCCTCACGACTCAGTTGACTCTTCATTCAGCAGCCTCAATCTGTTGCCTTCAAGCTCTCTTCCACTTTGTCTCTCGCCCCTTGGATGCATGCAAGCCCGTGGCTTATTCCCCCATGCCATCCTTCACGTATGTCTCGAAGTCCGATTTCCTCGGCTCATCGTCCCTGCTCCAGCAGCCTCGACCTGTCGCCTCCAAGCCCTCTTCAACTTTGGCTCTCGTCCCTCGGATGCACGCAAGCCCACAACTTGTCTCCCATGTCATCCTTCACGTATGCCTCGAAGTCCACTTCTCTTGGCTCATCATCCCTGCTTTGTCCACGGTCCCTCGGATGCACACAAGCCCACGGCTTGTCTCCACACACCATCCTTCACCGGACCCGAAGACGTCCAACTAAGTCTATGTGTATCCTGCAAACCTGCACACTCACATACACATATTAGATCAACATGAAACCCTAACTTAATCATATTGACACACACATCAAAACCCATTATCTACCCGATCACACTTGGGTCGATTGCCCCAACACATTCTACTACTCAATTTTCTTCTTTTGAGATTGTTTATGGGTTCAATCCGCTAACGCCTCTTGATTTGCTTCCTTTACCTAACACTTCTTCCTTAGTTCATAAGGATGACAAAACAAAGGCAGAATATGTGAAGAAGCTTCATGAGCAAGTTAAAGCTCAAATTGAGAAGAAAATGGAGCAATATGCAAATAGTGCCAATAAAGGGAGAAAAAGAATTGTCCTTGAACCCGGTGATAGGGTGTGGGTTCATATGAGGAAGGAAAGGTTTCCTGCCCAAAGGAAATCAAAGCTTCAACCACGAGGAGATGGGTCCTTCCTAGTATTGGAAAGAATTAATGACAATGCTTACAAGATTGACTTGCCCGGTGAGTATGATGCTAGTGCAACGTTTAATGTGGCCGATTTGCGTCCTATTGATGTAGGTGATGAGGACCTAGATTTGAGGATGAATTCACCTAAAGAAGGAGGGAATGATGAAAGCCAAGGATGGGTTAGAAGCTTACAAGACAAAGCCGAGGATGAAGAGGCATTGAAGAGAATTGGAGGACCCAAGACAATGTCCAAGACTAAAATTATGAAGCAAGCCTTGGAGGGTTTAATAATGGAGTTCAAGGAAAAGGAGGATCAATGCACAATGGAGGCTACAACTAAATGAATCACATTCCTTTAACTTGAAAGTGGCATTGAGCCAACATGAGGACCATTTTCGTATGTATTTTTGGGAGATTTTTCTAGAGTGACTTTCAATGTCATTTGGTGGGTTTTAATGCCTTTATGAAAGTTCCTAAGCTAGTATTGGGAATTAGTGGTCAATTAGGGAAAATAAATGCCCATGCATTCATGCATGCATGATAATGGAGCATAATTAGTGCTTAGTGGGAAGTGTAGTAGAGGTTAATGTTTCAACCTCCACTAAGTCTATATATAAGAAAACTCTTGTATGGCTAAGAGGGTTTTTGGTTGGAATAAAATCTGAGTTTTCTCTATTATGAGAGCTTCCTTAGAGTTCTTAGGCAAAGAACTAAATCTGGTCTTATCAAGACAACTTGTGGCGATCAAAACACCCATGACTTATCACTCACCTTCTTATCTTTCTTGAGTGTGGCGTCAATATCCTTCCTCAACTGAATATCAAGGCAAACCGATTGCGGCGATCTTATCACTCTTGTAGCTCTCCCTTGATGTGAGCTCTTCTTCTTCTTCTCCCATTTCCTCAAATGCTCCAACTTCTTGAATTCTCCTTTCCTTGAGCATTTGGTGTGGTAATGTCCTAACTTACCACATGTGAAACACCTAATGTGCTTCTTCTCATTCTTTTTCCTACAACCCATATTAGATTTTAAAGAAATTGACTTGGATTTAGGGTTTACATCCTTTTTCTTACCCAATGGACACTTGTCCTTGTAGTGTCCCTTCTCATTGCACCCAAAGCAAATAATGTGGTATTTTGACTTTATTTTGGTGGATGTGGAAGCTTCTTCTTGCTCCGGTATTGAGGATGATCTCTCCTTCCCCTCAATCCTTGAAGTGGAGACTTCTTCTTCACCCTTTGATGAAGTGGATGGTTCCTCAATTTCTTGTGTCACTTCACTTGAGGAGATGAATGATTCTTTTTCTTCTTTCTCCTCCTCTTTGGATGTTGAGCTTCTCTCCTCATCCGATTGGTCATTCTCTTCCTCTTAGACCATTAATCACATCTCCTTGGGCTCTTCTTCTTCTTCTACTCGTGTAGGGTTTTCATGAAGCGCCAACCTTTTTCTCTATAGTTTATCCGCATTTTTATATTCACCTACATGACTATTCACATTGTTAGGTAAAATATTAAGTAAAATTGAAATTACCTTATCATTTGCCTTCGATTGTGTTTGTTGCTCCTCATCCCAATATCTATCTTTCGAGACTTCAAATGGTTCTTCGAGTGCGATCAAGAGATCCCAATCTATGTCAAACCAAGTCTTTGTCCGCATCCTCCAATAATCGAAACTCTCGCGGTCGTAGGAAGGTGGAGCATTGATATCGTCTCCTAATCTTTCTTCGACCGTCATTTCCTCTAGATCTTTGCTCTCCCGGTGGTTATTCCATAGACGAGTGACCCCAGCTCTGATACCACTTGTTGGGGATCAGTGTGCCGGCTAGAGGGGGGTGAATAGCCCATTGCCCCTAATGCGTCGATTGTCTTCCTACACGTGTTAGCAAGCGCAAGCAGAAATATAAACTATAAATAATAACAATGCTAATAAAAACCATTAACGTGGTTCGAAGATAAAACTCCTACTCCACGGTCGTTCGTAAGGTGGACGATCCCAATCCATCGGTGGATGACTCCCAGAAAGCCTCCGGCTAGCTCGTGTAGCTCCTTATGGGTTGAGAAAAATTGCCACAACCCGCAATACTCACCTGAGTACTTAGACTACTAATTGACCTTTAACCAAAGTCAATTTCATCAACTCTAGCAAGCCAAATCGAGCTCCCTTAAATAGAGTTCGTGGCTGAACTAGTTGTTACCAGTCGACTAGTGCCAACACTAGTCGATTGGTTCCAACCAAATCCGAACGTTACAACCCAACGTTCGAATTCCAACCGACACCAGTCGACTGCGGAGAAGATCAGTCGATTGATCTTTCTGTGCCAACTATCAGTTGACTGATCCAAGCATCAGCTGACTGCCCAAACCCTAAACCTAGGGTTTCCCTTCCCGAGTACAATCACTACAAAAAAACACTCATATAGGAGTGGTTTTTTTTAACTTTCAAGAGCGGTTATCAACCACTCCTACACTTTTACCAACGGTTTGAAAACCGCTCCTCTTATTGCCGTCCCTATATCTTATAGTAGTGGTTTTCTTAATCGTTGGTAAAAGTTATAAAACCGCTCCTATTTTTACTTTGTAGGTACGGTTTAAAACCGGTCCTACACATTATACATATAACAACAGTTTTAGATTGCTTCTGTAGTTATAAATTTAGGAGCAGTTCAAACCGCTGCAAAACCCGTTAGGTGTTAGAATGGTTTTAAATCGCTTCTATACATCATGGATATAAGAGCGATTTCAAAATGCTATTAATACTAGAAATTAAGGAGCGGTTTTAAACTGCTCCTAAATATGGGTATAGGAGCACATCAAAACACTATTAAAGTTTTAAATTTAGGAGTTGTTCAAACCATGATATTTAATATTTCAATCCACCAAATCAATATATAACATTATTAAACAATTATCCTCCAAAATAATAATAAGAGTACTCTAAATGCTAATATAAGATAACAATCATAATGTTCCAAATTCAATAGTTACTAAAAGTATTAACATCAGACAAATACTTTTTTTTTCAAAATTCTATCTAATCTTTATCTAGCTCTGATACTGGAGGAGATCTATGATCGCTTTCATGTGCATTTGATGGAGCTATGCTGCCGCATAATATCTGCCAAGATAGTTGCTATCTGAAAAATAAATTTAATTTAATATATCATGCTTTTATATAAGTATTTTAAAACATTAGTATTCAATATGTGACTACCTGTGTAGGTAATAATTCAGGCTCACGAATCCCCCAGCAATTCCAGATATCATACTTTGGATGACATTTGTAAAATTTTGAATCTGTTGTTCATGCATCTGCCTCATCCGCTCCATTTCTGTCTGTCTCTGTGCTTATATATTTTTTATTTTTTCTTCCATTTCTCGCAACTTATCATTAACATCAGAAGTAGGAAGATTATCTTGTCTAAAAATTATTCTTTGATTACATAGCTCTGGGAAAACTTGGCTAGGTAATACACTAGCTCCTAAACATCGAACACGACCAGAATGCTCTGACCCAAATACCTCCCTGAATAAAAATATATAATTAATATTGTATAATATTTAGTAATTTTAATAAAAATGAAATTCTAATTGGATACCAAAATGTATCTTCGTGTACTTCTGTTATTTGTGTTCCCTCAGGCTTGTCTCGGAGATGACGTTGCACAACTGTATTTAATTCATCCTAACACAAAAATTGTGCCAATAAAATAAATAGCATATTGAAAAGTTATTTCAAAAAGTTAAAACAATTATTACCTCAACTCGTATTGCTTCATCATCAACAAGAGCACCTCCTTTTTTTTTACTTTGTCGACTGAGATGAAATAGTTCAATGCGAGTTGGCTTTCTACCATTTTCCTGAATCTAAGTATAAAAAAATCATTTTAGATTGAATATGCAAATAATAATAGCTCGAATACATACAAATTGATATTAACATAACAAATTGATCAAATACATACAAATTTGTCTTCCAATGAGGGAATATTTGTTCATCCTTGTGCATGAATCTCTCATTTTTTACTCTCATTTTCTCGATTTATTTTTGATATCCTCTGAAACAAAAAAAATTGCAACAAATTTATGCATATCAATATATAAAAATTAATCAATACAAGAACTACCTCATTAGACTTCTAATAACGACATAAAATTTCCCAAACATCTGATGTGAAATCATGGGGAATGGGACGGATATGCATAAGTTCATTTAATGGAATATTTGGATCATAAGAAGTAGCCTTAATTTTAGCCTTCCATCGCCTCCATGAACCTCCCATCATTTGCATCACCCTAGTTCTATGTTGATCGGGGATATCAAAACATGTCTGTAAATATTAAATAAATTATGATAATAATGTTTAAATTCAATATTAAAATATGGCATTTATCAACTTACTGTTACATGTCTCCATGCATCATCCAAACAATTCTTCGTCATTTTTCTCTAATCCAAAAAACTAAGGGCAACACATTTCCATTTCGAGCAATGGTGCTGATAAAATTGGCAAGCGTTGGTTGCGTTTCGCCATACGGTTGACCTCTTTCATTAAATTTTACAATTAGACGATCACCGGTTGGTAAGGCATGAACATCCTTCATAACAGTTTTTCCACGTTTCTTTTGTTGGCTTCGGGTTGAAGGCAAAATCTCATTTTGACCTGAAAAAGGTGCAACATAATTTTTATTTCGAGTTATAAACATAATCAACAATTCAAAACAAAAAAAAATTATTAACCTTCCTCATTTCGCTCCTCATTTTGTTGTGATTCTAGATCATCATTTTGTGTTGCCAATAGTAGATTTAATTCGATATCTTGTGACTCAAGTTCATTTCTGGGTCCTCTATTATTTTATTTATCTCTTCTGGATCGTCCTCTTATATTTCGAATCAAGTTTCACATTCCTTTGTTTGTCATATTTTGTATTAACCTATTCTCATCAAACAGAATCATAGAAACATATATTAAGTGTTCCGGAAGGAGTCGGCGACGATAGCCAGTCACTGAGGTTCCGCTCACGTGAAAGCTGTTACTGCCTAAGATATATCACAAGTTTCACTCAGCTTGTGTTATTGCGAAGTTAACACAAGCGTTAGTGGACACGCCGGCAGGGGTCCGGCGGAGTCTACTCCGACGCTCAAGTCAGTGTCTGTCCAGAAGAAAAGGTTGTGGGAAGTAAAGAAGATGTTGAGAGTTGAGAGAATGTAACCCCCTTACCGGAGGGGTTGGACCACCTTTTATACCGATGTCCGTAGACCAAGCTTGTGTCCTCGATCTATGTCACGTCTCGGCAACTTGCGCCACGTTGTCCCCCCTCTTTCGGCGGTTACAGGCTAGCCATTGAAACGGTCGGCGCCATTATCCTACTTCAGCCCGAGTCGGCCGTTACTGGGGCTCCGCCTCCCGAGATGATCTCGGGGTCCTTCGGCCCAAGCTAGCGTAGAAGTGGTGCCTCCCGAGGTGCTCTCGGGACCCAATCCCTCGGAGTGAGCCCGAGGGGATCTTCTGGCTGACCTTTCCGAGCGGATCTTCCGAGGGAGGTCCCATGGTCTGGGCAGGAGAGTCTTTCTGATTCGAAATGTCACGTCCTACAGCTTCTTCATCTCATGTGTCTGCCCTGGGCTTATTCAACCCTATCATTAAGCATGCATAACAAAAGCAATAATCTTCTATAAAGTATGGGGTTATTGGTCTATTTCTAGTCGACAATAAATTTGAGTATTTTAAACTTTAATTCACT
Organism: Boesenbergia rotunda; assembly: GCA_024364735.1. Classification (NCBI taxonomy): domain Eukaryota; kingdom Viridiplantae; phylum Streptophyta; class Magnoliopsida; order Zingiberales; family Zingiberaceae; genus Boesenbergia; species Boesenbergia rotunda. Next base: position 83,768 of record JAGFNQ010007663.1, on the reverse strand, counting down.
GAACCTAAGCCCTTTCGATTAAAAAGAAAGATAGATAAAACATTGATAGAGACATGGAACAGTAGATTTGGAATGCTTGAAGCATGGGAAAGTACAACATATTAGCTTCATTAATATATATAAAGAAAATTAAATTCATGACATGCCATCTCAAAATATGATTTCACCAAAATGAAAATAAATACAAAATTCAACAAAAAATTTCATCATCAATTTCATTATTCATAACAGTCATACCATCAACTATTGAGCCCTTTACATCAGTTCTAATTAACTCAATATCTACTCCATTTATATCACCTAATAGCGATTGTATATTAGAAAAATTATTATCAACAAAATGCATTGCATCCATATCATCTTCATTGCCCATGTTGTATATATCTCTTGGTGTGTGATGAAAGACACAATACCAGTCCTCTTCTTTTGGATCACGGACATAATAAACCATTTGAGCCTATGAAGCTAGAATAAAAGGTTCTTGCTCTTCACGTTCTCCGGTATGTATTAAGCGTGAAAAATTCACCATTGTAAATCCTAAAGCGTCAATTTTCACTCCAGAAGTAGTGTTAACCCAATCACATCGAAAAAGAACAATTCTTCCACGACCGCTGTAATCAAGGGAGAGGACATCAGTTAATCTACCATAGTAGGTTGACTCATGATCATCATTATCATGCATCGACCGCAACATGATTCTGCACTTTTTTGTTTTGTTCAGAATCTACTGTGCGAAATGCAACACCATTTATGTTGAATCCATCATAACTAAATGCGACAGAATTTGGATGCGAAAGCGCCCTTAGATCTAAGTCATCAATTTGTTCATTCATTCGATCAACCTGTAAGATACATATAACATACAATTATAATTAGGTATGAATTTATAAAAAAAATTAATTATTTATTATGAACCTATAATATTACATATAATTTTTGTTGGGACCGGGTGCATGTTGACAAGGATACGGGTTCGTAAATTTTAAAATATTTACGTGTAGCGGAAGAATTAGCATAAATAATTTCTCAAATTATTTTTAACCACGTATCTAGCATGCGACCTTATGATGTGTGGACATGATCATAAATTAAAATTTTGCGGAAAAGTAAACTAATTTATTTAGTACCTTGCGTAACTTGAAGTAAGGGACGAGATCCAACCGTAGCGTCCCTTGGAAGCTCCGCCTCTATTCGCGTCCACGCCGAGTTCTCTTCGGGATGACTTCACAAAGTCACGAGTTTTGTACCGACGAGAACTACTAGATTCTCCAAAGACACAACTAGAATATCAAGAGAGAGAGATGGAAACTAATCACCAAGTAACGGAATCAAGATTCCGTGAAGGGAGGAAGGAGACGGGACCCGCTTCGTCTTGGTGGTGGCTCACGGCTAGGGAAGGTGGCGCCGGCCCTAGAGGGAGAAAGTGGCGCCGGCCCTAGAGGGAGAAAGTGGCGCCGACCCTAGAGGGAGAAAGTGGCGCCGACCCTAGAGAGAGAAGGTGGGCGCCGACCCTAGAGAGAGAGAGGGAGAGAATAAGGGAGAGAGAGAGAGCTTCTTAATCTCTTGATTAATTCGAATTCAAGGCTTGCCTTTGGTTCCTTTATATAGTAGCCTCTCCATTGCCAAGTCTCCCTTTTAACGGAATTAACGGAATAAATTTTCATAAGAAATTTATCTTATAAATATTCTTATGAATTATTCCGTTATGCCAAGTTTTATTATAACTAACTTTATAATGAAACAAATACATCTCTCCTTTTAATTATGGAATAAAATTTGTATAAATTTTTCTTATCATGGAAAAATCAATTCATAATTGATTTTATAAATTAAAATTAAACCAATTCATGGTTCATTTTAATTTCCATAAAAGGAATAAATTTCTACAATTTTCTTTATATAAATTTCTTTATATAAATCTCTTTATATAAATTAATTTATTTATCCATAATTATATAAAACAAATCGCGCTTGATTCATTTTATAATTTAAACCAAATTAATTGGTTTCTCTCCTTGTGGTGGCCGGCCAAACCAAAGAGGGTGGGCACCCTCTTTGGCCGGCCACACCAAGCCAAGACCCTCGCGAATTAACCTCATTTAATTCGCCCAATAAGCCTTCAAAAGACCTAGCCATTTTCAGCTTCCGTTGCGCCTCTGATTAATTCAGATTCGACTTATTTCTCTTGATTGGAAAATCCAATTTTCAACTCGTTTTAAATCCCTCGGATTACTCGTAGTGCGTGTGACTAAATAGGCTTTCGATTTATGTTGGCCGTCTATAATTCATCAATTATAGAACGATCATGAGTGGCACCTGGTAGTACATCATGATCCCCAATTAATCGAATGATCAACGGTTGACCTCAGAAATAATTCTGAAACCCTTCAGCAGCTCTAATGAATCGTGCATCATTCCCTTCACCATCTTATACCCACTTGGTTCAGGACACGGTCTATGTGTGTCAGTCCCCACTAGGCTGACTACGTCACACCTAGCCCAAGTAATGTTCTCTCGTCCTTTGGATTTCTAATTACTCTCATGTATTTAAGAGACTCATACTCTAAACATGTCATGCTCTGGCCAGAGGCTTTGAGTAACAATCCGACGATAGGCCTTGGGTATACATCTCCTCGCAAGGAGTGGTGAATCCTTTGTAGGCTGTTCAAACATGTTCGGGCACTTCGGCTTATACCCAACCTGAAAGGACCAGAGGTGTTGTTGGGCTGCGCCTTGGCACCTCTCAGGTAAGGTTGGAATCAGTGATTATTGTTTTAGGGTTTCAATTTCTACCCTAGGATCTAGCGGTTGGGTTTTCGGTTTGGATTTGGAATCGTGACCTCGGGTTGCCTTTCGTATACATGGTTCTACTGGGGATTTGGACTTCGATTGTTTTCCTGATCATGAACTAGGGTTTCGGTGATGTATTGGTTACGGGATCTGGGGATTCAAATGGTTGTGAATTGGAATTATAGTTGAGAGTTTGTGTTTGGATTACGTGATCTGATACTATAGATTGATCTGTGTTCTTGGTGTTTCCATCTCTATCGTGAGATGTGAGGGAGTGTTTGATTGAATTGTGAGTAGGTATTGGACTGAGGGGTTCTTGATTGATTGTAGGTTGATTTTTAAGTCCCTGTTCTTGGTTGTGCGTGTTTGGTGTGCTTCTGTTCTTGATCGGCTGGAGTGTTCTTTGATCAGTGTGGTTGAGTTTGGGAATATGTGTTGTTAAATTATTTGATCAAGGGATGGTCTCACTGTTTGGGATACAGGTGAAATGAGATTCATTAATCTGGGAGTGTGGTGGTTAATTTGGTTTCATTTGTGTAGGTGCTCTGTTCATGGTTTGGTGTTAAGGAACAAATATTTGGTTATATGTAGATAGAAATTGAAATCCATTTACACCTAGCATGTAACTTAGCTAATTTAATAATAGCATAATTAGCTAAGTTATATTTTGATGCAGGGTATTGATTTGATCCATTCGTCGCGGATATTATTTTGGACGGGGGGTTCTCGACGCCTGGACTTCTTCATATCGAGGCGGGTACCTCTTTCTATGCATAGTTAGACATTGTTAGCAGTAGGGATATCTGATATCTGTAACTCTGTGCGCTTGCTTCAGTAGTTGTATTCCGTTAGCTTTACTGCTTACTGTTTCTGTATGGATTGATGATGCACAGTTTACCTTATACCTTACGCTAGGATTTAGGTATTGGTGCATACCGGTTATCTGGACTACTGCATATCATGTAGATGACAGTAGGGATAGATAGTGGTTGATGCATGGGATAACGACATGCATCATTATTGCACGTAGCATAGGGGACGACCTTTGACTCCCTGGAGGTTGAGATGGGTTGTCGTACTTGCTACTCGTCCTACCTATCCGATGATAGCAAGGGACGTTTAGAGCGTACTTCACCCGATGGTGAGGTACGTTTATGGTCTCCGACCCTACCCATTCGGTCTCGCGTGTGCATTATCGACCGTCTGTTCGTGCAGGGAAGACCAGGTCACAGCCCTACCCATATGGTCCCGCGTGTGCATTATTGACCGAGGCGTCAGGGGTGACCCATGTTGCAACATGAGCATGCTCTGCATCTCTGCACTTGGTTGTGTTTGTTGCACTTGATTGCTGCACTTGGTTGACATGCATACTACCGGGTTTGGATCGACGCAGGTAGGTATGTAGTTCCTTTACAGCTTATGGTTTAGTTTTGCACTTCTTTTTACTGCAGTTATCTTCAGTACTATGATAGATAGATAGACGGTGACTTACTGCTATTATTTCTTCCTATGCACATTAGACTGTATTCGCTGAGTTCTTAGGACTCACCCCGTTGGCTATATTTTTCTCTTATCAGGATGATCGTCTGGATTGTTCAGCAGCCTGTCCCAGTTCATGTGTCTCCGAGACGATTTCCGCCTGTCTTTTGGTTGTGGTACATGTTGGTACCCTTTTCTTTTATTCAGTGTATTTCTTTTCATTTCCGCTGTTGGTAGGTTATACTCTTTTGTGTCGTGTATTGTTACGGCAGTATAGTTGTACTTTTGTGTGCCATGGAGGTTTTGATTCTGTTTTGGTTTTGTCGTAAGTCGTACCGGTATGCAGCCTTGTCGTCGTTCTCGTTTTTATCTTATTACAGTAGCTTGTTTCAGCCCTATAGGCTGCGGTACAAGCAGGCTGAGGTAGTTGTGGTGGTCTGGTTGTTGAATTGTCCGTCGGGACGAGGGAGTAACTGTCCGGTCGGTATCGGACGAGTGGCTCCTCGAGGCGTGACACAACCATCCTGGGTCCACACCTCCTTGGAGATGCTTGCTTAAGATGTTAAAGTATAAGTCTCCATGACCAAGATGACTTGAACACCGCAAGTCAAAGGAACATCGCACTTAAGCTGTAGTAAGAACTTCACTGACATTTCTATATGTAGACTACCATGTGAAGTTTTACAGCCAGTCACTCCAATGAACTAGTTCCCTTAACTAGCATTCATGTTTATCTCCGGACATCCCAATGTCACCAGCCAGTGAGAATCAGCTGATTAGAGAATAACCCATGCTAGTCTCCACAGAATTGATAGTGCCCGTTTTTATCAATTCATCGACTAGGGACAATTTCAATACTTCACAATTGCACATGTAGAGATAATCACTAGTTGTGAATTCATCACAAATTCTCTCATGTTGTGAATTGTATTGCGGACATCCAGTAAATGAGTTTAAGATCTCAATCAAATACACGAACATGTATATTCAAATAGTGAATATTCATTTATTAAAATAAATGATTACAATCATAAGGCGATTGCCTTAGGACACTTCTCTCATATTACTAACAATTTCTACTACACAACTCACTCGTCTTGTAAACCATTCTGTGAATTACATCCGTACCATATCATCCAATTCAGAATTAGTTGGACGACGACCATATCTGCATCGTCTCTTTAATTCATTTTTAAATTCTCTGTTCAATGTTAACAGTAATCGTTAGAAACTTTCATTATTGATAAAATAGAGAGACAAAATTACATTTAAAAAATGAAACTTACTCACGATAGGGCAACAATTCTGTACAGTTAGAAAGGATGTATCTATGAGCTTGAGTTAGAATTTTGTTGTCCAAAGTAACTATCTGACACCCTTTAGTAGGTCGTCCCACTTGCGGAAACATTGGTAATGAAGGAAACTCAACATCTGGTATCTCCTTGTGTCGTGTTCCATATTTGCACAACAAGTTGTTACTCTCCAAATAACGAGAACAAAACACAACACATTCACCTGCCAAATACGCCTCTGCAATGTTGGCTTCTAGGTGTGCTCTATTCCTAACAAAATCTTTAAGTTTCCCAATATATCTTTCTATTAGATACATCCACCGATAATGTATAGGCCCAGCTACTCGTGTCTCGTACGCTAAATGTGTTGATGCAGTCTGACCCTGATTGTTGTTTTGGTGTTGACACCGATTTAAGTTTGATTTAAGTCTGGTTGAATTCGGATTAAGTCCAGGTGGATCGGGAGATCGCATGCTGGCAGTGGAAAAAACCTAGTGGGACTAGGCACACCTAGTGGGACTAGGTGATGTGGAAAAGTCCTAGTTTGGAGGGCTAGGTGTGAAAAATCCTAACTTGGAGGGTTAGGTGTGGAAAAGTCCTAGCTTGGAGGGCTAGGTGTGAAAAGTCCTAACTTGGAAGGTTAGGTGTGAAAAAGTATAGCTTGGAGGGCTAGGTGTGAAAAGTCCTAACTTGGAGGGTTAGGTGTGGAAAAGTCCTAGCTTGGAGGGCTAGGTGTGAAAATTTCTAACTCAGAGGGTTAGGTGATTGAAACCCTGGCTTGGAGGGCCAAGTCCTAGCTTGGAGGGCTAGGTTGGATGAAACCCTGGCTTGGAGGGCCAGGTCCTAGCTTGGAGGGCTAGGTTGGATGAAATCTTGGCTTGAAGGGGTTAGGTCCTAGCTTGGAGGGCTAGGTTGGATGAAATCCTGGCTTGGAGGGTCAGGTCCTAGCTTGGAGAGCTAGGTTGGATGAAATCCTGGCTTGTAGGGTCAGGTCCTAGCTTGGAAGCTAGGTTGGATGAAACCCTGGCTTGGAGGGCTAGATCCTAGCTTGGAGGGCTAAGTTGAAGTCCCGGTGAGTGAAACTGGGCACGGAGTCTTGGTCCGGGGGACTAAGAACGAATCAGAGAAGGGCTGGAAGCTTGTTCTCGTGACTTAGAGGAGATTTGACCTTGCCTGGATCGGTCTGGTGACCAATCAGGGAAGTTGGCACGAAGTTCCCTCGTGGATCGGTCTGGTGACCGATCCAGCTATGTCTGATCGGTCTGGTGACCGATCAGGGAGCATACAGTGAGATTGGAAGCCTACTGATCGGCTCCTGATCGGTCTGGTGACCGATCAGGGATACTATTCAGATCGTTCTGGTGAACGATCAAATGTCGCGAGCTCCTCACTACGACCAATCAGGCTGGAGCCTGATTGGTCAGGAGGTGTCCTGATCGGTCCCCAGACCGATCAGGCCACACCCGGATTGGTCTGGTAACCGATCAAGCCACATCCTAATCGGTCTGGGGACCGATCAGGTGTGTGCAGCAGACTGCTGGATAGGTCTGGGGACCAATCAGGTGTGTGCAGCATGTTAGTAATATGAGAGAAGTGTCCTAAGGCAATCGCCTTATGATTGTAAACATTTATTTTAATAAATGAAAATTCACTATTTGAGTATACATATTTGTGTATTTGATTGGGATCTTAAACTCATTTACTGAATGTCCGCAATACAATTCACAGCATGAGAGAATTTGTGATGAATTCGCAACTAATGATTATCTCTACATGTGCAATTGTGAAGTATTGAAATTGTCTCTAGTCGATGAATTGATAAATACGAACACTATCAATTCTGTTGAGACTAGCATGGGTTATTCTCTAATCAGCTGATTCTCACTGGCTGGTGACATTGGGATGTCCGGAGACAAACATGAATGCTAGTTAAGGGAACTAGTTCAATGGAGTGACTGGCTGTAAAACTTCACATGGTAGTCTATATAAAGACATGTCAGTTAAGTTCTTACCGCAGCTTAAGTGCGATATTCCTTTGACTTGCGGTGTTCAAGTCATCTTGGTCATGGAGACTTATACTTTAACATCTTAAGCAAGCATCTCCAAGGAGGTGTGGACCCAGGATGGTTGGGTATAAGCCGAAGTGCCCGAAGATGTTTGAACAGTCTACAAAGGATTCACCACTCCTTGCGAGGAGATGTATACCCAAGGCCTATCGTCGGATTGTTACTAAAAGCCTCTGGCCAGAGCATGACATGTTTAGAGTATGAGTCTCTTAAATACATGAGAGTAATTACAATTCCAAAGGACGAGAGAATGTTACTTGGGCTAGGTGTGACGTAGTCAGCCTAGTGGGGACTGACACACAGACCATGTCCTAAACCAAGTGGGTATAAGATGGTGAAGGGAATGAGGCACGATTCATTAGAGCTGCTGAAGGGTTTCAGAATTATTTCTGAGGTCAACTGTTGATCTTTCGATTAATTGGGGATCATGATGTACTACTAGGCGCCACTCATGATCGTTCTATAATTGATGAATTATAGACGACCAACATAAATCGAAAGCCTATTTAGTCACACGCACTACGAGTAATCCGAGGGATTTAAAACGAGTTGAAAATTATATTTTCCAATCAAGAGAAATAAGTCGAATATGAATTAATCAGAGGTGCAACGGAAGCTTAAAATGGCTAGGTCTTTTGAAGGCTTATTGGGCGAATTAAATGAGTTTAATTCGCGAGGGTCTTAGCTTGGTGTGGCCGGCCAAAGAGGGTGCCCACCCTCTTTGGTTTGGTCGGCCACCACAAGGAGAAAAACCAATTAATTTGGTTTAAATTATAAAATAAATCAAGCGCGATTTCTTTTATATAATTATGGATAAATAAATTAATTTATATAAAGAGATTTATATAAAGAAATTTATATAAAGAAAATTGTAGAAATTTATTCCTTTTATGGAAATTAAAATGAACCATGAATTGGTTTAATTTCAATTTATAAAATCAATTATGAATTGATTTTTCCATGATAAGAAAAATTTATACAAATTTTATTCCATAATTAAAAGGAGAGATGTATTTGTTTCATTATAAAGTTAGTTATAATAAAACTTGGCATAACGGAATAATTCATAAGAAAATTTATAAGATAAATTTCTTATGAAAATTTATTCCGTTAATTCCGTTAAAAGGGAGACTTGGCAATGGAGAGGCTACTATATAAAGGAACCAAAGGCAAGCCTTGAATTCCAATTAATCAAGAGATTAAGAAGCTCTCTCTCTCCCTTATTCTCTCCCTCTCTCTCTAGGGCCGGTGCCCACCTTCTCTCACTAGGGCCGGCGCCACTTTCTCCCTCTAGGGTCGGCGCCACTTTCTCCCTCTAGGGTCGGCGCCACCTTCCCTAGCCGTGAGCCACCACCAAGACGAAGCGGGTCGCGCCTCCTTCCTCCCTTCACGGAATCTTGATTCCGTTACTTGGTGGTTAGTTTCCATCTCTCTCTCTTGATATTCTAGTTGTGTCTTTGGAGAATCTAGTAGTTCTCGTCGGTACAAAACTCGTGACTTTGCGAAGTCATCCCGAAGAGAACTCGGCGTGGACGCGAATAGAGGCGGAGCTTCCAAGGGACGCTACGGTTGGATCTCGTCCCTTACTTCGAGTTACGCAGGGTACTAAGTAAATTAGTTTACTTTTCTGTAAAATTTTAATTTATGATCATGTCCACACATCATAAGGTCGCATGCTAGATACATGGTTAAAAATAATTTGAGAAATTATTTATGCTAATTCTTCCGCTGCACGTAAATATTTTAAAATTTACGAACCCGTATCCTTGTCAACATGCACCCGGTCCCAACACAACAGACTGCTGGATAGGTCTGGTGACCGATCAGGCCACATCCTGATCGGTCTGGGGACCGATCAGGAGCTGAACTTTAATTCAAAATCACTGTCAGACGCTCTGATCGCGTCTGTTTTCTCTGTCGATTCTCTGATACATTGCTGATTATGTTTGATATGATTTTCTAAGATTCTGTTGAAGTGTGCAGGCTTTACAGGGATGGATTCAAACACTCAAGGATGGTAAAAGGGAGACTTTCCATAGAGCAGGTTTGGATGCTTTTGTTTCTCAGGTCTCAACGGACGTTGGCGCTGCTGGAAGCTAACCTGGGGCTCGACTGGGGCTCAGCTGAGGAGAGGTCGGGGAGTCCAGGAGAGGTCAGGTAGCTGGGCTGTGCAGATGAGCAGCTGGGAGCTGTAGAGGAGCGTCTGGCGACAACAACAGCAGGTTAAGTGGCTGGCGATGAAGAGAAGAGTAGAAGTCTCTGCGTGCGAGACCTTCTTGCTTTTGCTACAACTGAGAAGTTTGGTTGCTACTACACATACTCTGATCCTTGAAGCAACCTGTTGAGATATTGCATACTTGAGCACTTGGAAGAAGAAACAAGGAGCTTGGCGAGTCCATCAGCAATAAGACACGAAGAGGGAGTTCTTGCGTGAGATCTGTGCTGAGTGGAGCTCGGTGAGGAGTTCGCTTGTGTTCTTTCTGTCCTAAGTGCTCTGTAAGCTTCCTTTGTGTTTCATTGTGCTTAGTTTTATATACACTGATTGAAACGCTGTGGAGAGGTTACTCCACCGAGAAGGAGGTTGCATTCTATCTGGATTTTCGGGGCTTGATCTGCCGACGATCAAGGGATCACCCACCTCACGGGCACGCCAAGGAGTAGGGGCAAGTTATCCCCGAACCTTGTAAACCCTCCTTGTTAGCGTTTTTGGGTTGCTTTTCATTTCTGCAGTTCTACTCTGTTTTGCATTTCTTCCGCTGTGCTACTAACCCTTGAAGTGCAGAAATCTGTTAAGTGAAAGCGATTTTTGTGTCTGGCTATATTCACCCCCCCTCTAGCCATCCAAGTTCCAACAAAATGTACCACCAAATGTACCATTATTGTAAAAAATGATGGTGGAAAAATTCTTTCCAACTGACATAAAACCAATACAATCCCTTCTTCAGCCTTCTATAATTCATCTTCTCGCAATGACTGCACACACCGTCCTAAAATATTCACATAAAATAATCAATGGTACAATTACTTTTTTTGACAACACACGACGAAGAGCTATTGGAAGGAATTGCTCCATTATGACATGACAATCATGGTTTTTCAGACCCATAATTTTACAACGTCCAACATCCACACACTTTGAAATATTAGATGAAAAACCATCAGGGACACGAATATCTTTTAACACTGAACAAAATACTTTCTTTTCTGCTTTACTCATACAATAACATGCTGGTGGCAAATACTCTATGCCATTTGGTTGTATCCGTGGCCATAATTGTTTCATAATGCCTAATATTTTTAAATCCTTACGTACAACAGTATTATCTTTACTCTTAGCAAAATTTAAATCCTTACGTACAACAGTATTATCTTTACTCTTAGCAGAATCATCTAAAAGTGTCGCAAGAATATTGTCACAGACATTTTTCTCAATATGCATAGGATCTAAATTATGTCTTATCAAATTAAAGTCCCAGTATGGTAGGTCAAAAAATATACTTCGTTTTCTCCACATTTGTTCAATTGACCATGTTTTTACTCATACAATTTGTTTTGATGCAATACTCTTACCATACACCACATTCTTGTTTAGAGTCATTGAAAGAACTTCGATCCCAGATAATGGCCTTAAATTTAATTCACGTTGCTCTGCCTTGCCATAACTCGCCATCGTTCTAATTTGTGCATCTGGAGGTAAGAAGCGACGATGCCCTCTAAACAACCATTTCCTACTATGTTTCAAATACAATGCATCTGTTTTATCAGCATATGTTGAACATGCATTCTTGGCATATGTATTACATCCAGATAAACATCCCAAACTAGGAAAATCACTAACTATCCAAAGCAGCGCAACCCGTAGTTGAAAGACTTCTTTATTGCAAGCACCATAAGTTGGAATACCATTTTCCCACAAATCTTTTAGTTCAATCAACAACGGTTGTAAGTACACATCAATATCATTTCCAGGTGCTTTTGGACCTGGAATTAGGGTGGATAAAATAATCGAATGAGATTTCATAGATTCCCAAGGTGGCAAATTGTAAGGCATCAAGACAATCGGCCAAGTACTATGTGAAGTGCTTTGATTTTTAAATGGATTAAACCCATCGGTAGCAAGACCCAACTGCACGTTTGTAAGATCCGATGCAAATTCATGGTGTCGTTCATCAAATGCCTTTCATGCTAATGAATCAGCTGGATGCCTCAGATTTCCATCCACAACCCGTTTCTTAAAATGCCACTGCATACTTTCAGATGTCTTAGATGACATAAATAATCGTTGTAATATTGGTTTTAATGGAAAATACCAAAAAATCTTGATAGGAGTTTTCAATAGAAGATGTTTTTTTCGGACTTTTTGTGACTTCTTGGATTGTTTCGACAAGGTCTTCCATCTCGAAAGGTTACACACGTTGCAAGCCTGCTCTTTTTCATTTCCCCCCCCCCCCCCAATAAATCATGCAATCATTTGGACAAGCATGAATTTTTTCATAATTAAATCCTAACTTAGATATTATTTTCTTTGCCTCATAAAATGAATTAGGCACTTGTGCCTCAGATGGAAGAGCTCGGCGAAGAAAGTCCAATAATGCTGTGAAGGATGTATCACTCCATCTTCCACTCACTTTCAACTGAAATAGCTCAACAAGAAATGTCAATTTAGAAAACTCAGTGCATCCAGTGTATAGTGGTTGTTACCCTTCTTCTACCAATCGATAGAAATCTTCCACACTAGATTCATTTGGCAAATGACTTGTGGATGTACCAATATAATTTTCATCATTCATAAATGGTTCTTCATGCATCCCAAATGCGTCGCGTACCATTTCTTGCACCATGAAGTTATGGTTATCTTGCACACTACACATGCTATCACTAGATTGTACCATTAGTTTTTCTCCATGAAAATTCCAAATACGATAATCTTGTAACATACCATTTATGGTCAAATGTTCATACATTGTCGACCGATCATGATTTGATGTGTTTATGCATTTGCAATAAGGACATGGATTCTTCACTTCATTAGCCGAGTCAACAAAAGCAAAATGCAGAAAGTTTAGAATTCCCACCCGATACCCAAGACTGGCACGGGGCCGGTCCATCCATTCCTTCTGCATTATATGATTTGTTCAAGTATTTTTAGAAACATAAGTACTTGTATACTAATTAATAGAGCAAATATATAACTTGGTAGGTGAATAATTAAATACAAGAATTTAACATTACAATAATTATAGTCCATTGAAATAGGATTAGTCTTACTATTGATCATGATATATTCTGTAATAGAACAACAAATAATGAACACAGATGCCGCAAAAAAAATCAATGAATTAAAGAGAGATGAATGGAGAAAAAACGTGGGAAGGGAAAAAACAATGAAAGGAGAAAAAACGTGGCAAGGGAAAAAACAATGAATTAAAGAGAGATGAATGGAGAGAAACTGTGGTAAGGGAAAAAACATGGGACTGGTGGTTGTGGACGGTTAGCGTTGGGTAACAGCAAAAATACAAATCTATCTTCGGAGCGGCCGGGCTGCGTTGTTGGTTGCTCGCAACGGATGAAATAAAATGTTGACTAACAGCAGGAGGACAAAATTGTGTGATTGCTTGAATAGGACAGCGCCGACAAGTTCACCTATAAAGGAGAGGAAGAAGTGGAGAGAGGTAAAGGCAACGGCGCAATGCTTGGACAAGGAGTCGCACGACAGACTAGGACATAAAACTTAGGCTGCGTTTGGTACGCTTGTTTTCTATTTTCATTTTCAGTATAAAATGCGGTTTTCTGGAAAATATGTTTGATTTGTATTTTCTAGCCTTGTTTTCCAGAAAAAAAATATAGCATTTTCTGGAAAACTAGAGAATGAAATAAAGTCATTTTCCAAAAAATCAGAAAATGCATTTGTGTCATTTTTCATTTTCATTTTTCAGAAAATCGAATTTTCTAGTTTTCCATTTTCATTTTCCAGAAAACCGCATTTTCTAGTTTTCTAGAAAATGACTTTTTTTCATTCTCCAATTTTCCAGAAAATGCTATGTTTTTTTTCTGGAAAACGAAGCTGGAAAATGCAAACCAAACATGTTTTCCAGAAAATCGCATTTTCTACAGAAAATGAAAATGAAAAACAAACTGGAAAATGCAAACCAAACGCCCGATTTTCTGGAAAATGAAAATAGAAAATGGAGCAAACCAAACGCCCCTTAGGTTTTTAAGAAATTAAAACTCAGGTTTTAATTAGAAACAACTCACATATTACCAACTAAGTTGGACGCATACAACGATAGTGCTTTTATTTAATTTTTTTAATTAAATAATTAAGTCAATAAAATTTTATTTTTAAGATTTAGTAATTATATTATAATAATAAATATATAAAAATTTCAAATTGAAAAAAAACATAATTACAATTAAGTTGGATGCATGCATAGTATTTTTATTTAATTTTTTAAAAATAAATAATTAAGTCAATAAAATCTTATTTTTAGGATTTAGATATTATATTATAATAATAAATAAATAAAAATTTCAAATTGAAAAAGATTTGAGATGCTCCGATGTAAAATATCCGGCATCACATTTTTCATAATATATAAATATATAAATAAAATGTATTAAACATTTAAATAAATTTGAAGCATGATACAAGTTTATTTAATTGTAGGAAAATATTATTTTTTCACTCATGTGAAATCCTAAAAAAGTATAAAATCCTCTGTAAAAATTGAATGGTGATATACAACTCTGTATTTTTAAAATTTGATTAAAACATCCTCTCTCTTTTTTGGCATCATAATAATTGTATATCTAAAATTATTTTACCATAAATTTTAAGTCATATATGAGTACTTTAATTTGAGTAACAGAAAATAATTTTAGTAGCAATGTTTGACACAGAATCGCTATTAAAAGTATCCAATATTAGCGGTTTCATGATTGTTTCTAATAGTTGTGGCAATAAGAGCGGTTTACAATCCCGGTTTATATAAATCGATGCTAAAACTATACAATTAATGTAGATTAAAAATCAATTGCACACAATTAGAGTAACAGAAGCAGTTTATAGCAGCACTTGATACAAATTTTGTTCAAAGAATCTAATAGGAGCGATTTGAAAATTGCTCCTAAAAGTTAAAGCAATTGGAACGGTTAGTAACCCAGAACCGCTACTAAAAATACCCAATAGCAACAGTTTTAAGATCGCTTATAATAGTTGTATAATTAAGAGTAGTTTATAGGAGCGATTTTTCAAACCGCTTTTGAAACAATTCAATAAGAGCAGTTTTAAAATTGTTTCAAAAAAGTTAGGCAATAGAAATAGTTTAATTCAAACCGATTCAATTGGTCAATTTTCAAAAGCGGTCTTATAACCACTCCTAAATAGCCGCTCCTATATAGGTGTTTTTTTCGTAGTGAATTCTCTCAGCACTCGGACCCTCACGACTCAGCTGACTCTTCACCTAGCAGCCTCGACCTGTTGCCTTCAACCTTCTTCGACTTTGGCTGTCGCCCCTCGGATGCATACGAGGCCGCGGCTCGTCCTCATGTATACCTCTAAGTGTGCTTCCCTCGGCTTATCGTTCCTTCTTTGTCCACGTTCCCTCGGACGCATACAAGCCCACGGCTTGTCTCTTCATGCCATCTTTCACCGGATCCAAAGTCGTCCAGCTAAGCCTATGTGTATCCTACAAACCTGCACACTTACATACACATGTCAAATACAAGAGTTAACCTAACTTAAACCCTTTGCCCAAACATCAAATCACATGGTCACTCTGAACCATAGATTGCTCCAACAGTTATTGCTAGGCGAAGCTTCTCGTGATTTATCTCCCTTCTAGACAGTAGGGGAGTCATCTTAGAGGGGTCACCGAAGTGATAATTTTCACAACTAATAAGGGAGGAGAAGCCCCATGGGTTGGCATAGATGATTCATACAGGAGTGTTGTCGCATACAAGTCCGAGGTCGATTCCCAACAGGTATGGAATGTTAGTAGGAGCCCTAGAGCCAATTATGTGATGATTAACTAGGGACTTTTTGTATCATATTCTATCATTAATAATGACATGTTTGATTATTATACTTACTTTATACTTGTACCAAATAACTAAGTATAATAATGTCCTTGGGTAGTTGGTTCTTATCTACATCATATCGATTGGTTGAATCAATAGTGAGATAATGTATAGAACACTACACTAAACCATTCCTAATAAAGCATTAATATTTAAAGACAATATTAATGCATGAAGACTAACATATAGGTCAATTGATGACTTGAGCTCACAAGTTATGGATATGCGATATCAAGTTGACACATGGGTATACATTAGAGAATGTGTACTGAATTGACTCGCCATGAGAAAGTTTCATAGATTGCCATATGAGTATTATAAACTTTCTCATGTGACTATTAGTATGAATAGTCCTTAGACCTGAAGTCACTACGGTTCCCTACATGAGGAGTTATGTACTTTGGTATCGTCAAACGTCACCCGTAACAGGGTGGACTATAAAGGCGATCACTGGGTATATAATGAATTATGCGGAGAGATGTGAGTGATGTAGATGGGATATATCCCTCTCATATGACGGGAGTGATATCTGTGGGCCCCTTGATCCAGTAGGACTACTAAAAGGCATGATCATGCTCAAATGAGTCAATATGAGATATTGAGCTCATTTATTTGAGTGAGTCTACTTGGGGATCAAGAAACACAAAGATTGATCGAGGATGGCACAGTCTATGCCTCATTGGTCAATCTAGATATCGAGGATAGAAGGACAATGTCATACGTTGCCATAGTCATGGGGGTTAAGTTGGATCTCGACTTTTCTTGTTACTTGGGTAGCAATGATGCATTGCTAAATGTCGCTCATTGCTTATATGTCTAAAACAGTTTAGGCGCATTGCCAACGTTACGAGAACCTATTGGGTCATACACTAAGGACACGATACTTTGAAGATTCATTGATCTTAGTTTGACTAATATTTGATCCGAATTGAATTGATTGAGTTAGACTCAAGTGAATCCAATTGGATTATGGGATTGAAATCTAATTTGAGTTAAACTCATTTAGATTAGACTCAACCACATTTGGATGAGATATTAATTCATTAAAGTGTTTAATGAATTAATAATAGAGGAGGATGAAAAGATTCTCTTCATTGAATTGAGAGAAGTTGAAGAGCCACATGAGAAGATGTGTTCTTTATTGGCTTTAATGAAGGGAAGCTAAAGGAACAAAAACTCTTCATATTCATGGGATGAGTATAAAAGAGTTTTCTTATCATTTGGATGAAGATTAAGTCATCTTTCCTTCCTCTCATCCTCCTCTTCTCCCTCTTGGCCAAAACCCTTTCTTTGGGGTTCTTGGTGCTTTTGTGAACTACCTCAAGTTGCTAGCACAACTAAGGTAGTTCTTCTCCGAAGTTGAGAGATCGTATTCGTGTGGATACGCATAGAGGCACAGACACTTGAACGTACAAGAGATCCGACATAGCTTGGACGAGCGGGATAAACGCAAGGGTACGATTCAAAAGTATACACATAGATAGCTCTATTAGATAGATGAATCTCGTACGAGTTTTTCTTTCACATGGATCGCTCAAGGGATCTTGTTTCTACTGTGTTTTTGTGTTTATGTTGCCGGGAGATCCCTACATGGAATTCGCTGCTAGTTGTCTCATCCCTCCATAATATTTTTCAAAAAATAATATAAATTATATAAAAAATTAAAAAAATTAGGCCTCAATCAAATTGGGGTCAGACATAGGGTTTAATGGCTTATGCCTTGAGTTGGTTGTTGGCAAAAGAAATTATGAATGTAATTAGCATATATGCATCTTAAGTAGGATTAGATAAAATACCAATTCAATATTTTGAGATGACCTAGATAAAATATTATAACACATTCCATTAAATGAAATGATCTTAATAAAAAGTGATCCAAATGGGTATGTCTGGGTGAAAAATGACGAATATGAGAGGGTACATTAGGGATATAAGTTTGGAATAAGAAATGGAGAAGGGAAAACTATATTGAATTTTGCGATAGTATATGATCTTATACTAACTAAGACGTTTTTTTAAGAAAAGAGAAGAACACTTGATCACATTCAAAAATAAAAATCATAAATCATAAATTGATTTTTTCATAGTTAGGAAGAGAAAATTGCAAGGTTATCACCAGAGAAAATTTAACTACTCAACATAGGTTAGTAGTGTTATATATATACCTCAATCATAATATCAATATAAGGAAAATATGCACTACTCCTAGAATTAAGTTGTGAAAATTAAATGATGAGAAGCAAAACATATTTAAGGAGAAGATAAGAGTATAAACATTAAGTGAAATATACAATGACTCTAATATAACATGAGATAAAATGTTATCAAAATTGAAAATAATAGCTAAGAGTATACTTGGTGAGTCGAAAGTGTTGGTGCCCTGGTTAGTTTTGATGTGATCGACCAAGTTAAGTTAGGACCTGTTGGTTTTTGATCCTTTTGTCTAAGTGTGTAGGAACATAGGAGCGGAGGAAGTCGAGCGTAAGATGCAGTGGACGAGAATGATTGCACGGCAAAGTGAGCCGACGGGCTCGGTGCATCCGAGGGATGCGAAAGCTACAGAAAAATACACCAGTGGAGCGAGAAGGACGTGCGCGACGTCCGAGGGATGAGAAGCCGGAAGGAAGGATGCTCGAGGGGCGAAAGATCGGAGTCGGGTTCGGGTGAGCTTAATCCGGTTGGCCAAAAATCACCCAAAGAAGACCCGCTGAAATTTGATCAGCAAGCTGCTGACTAAAGGCTTCTCGGGCGCCCATATGGATACGAGTGCTCGGGATCTCGGGTGCCTGAGCACTCGGGCGCTCCTGTGTATACAGGCGCTTGATGCCACGTGTTAGGCGCCTTGGAGCACTCGGACGCCCCAGTACTACCACGTTAGCAAATATATAAGTTTGTTTAGGGCTATAAATATGCCGCTAGAGCTCAGTTTATCCATCANTTTCAACAAAAGCAAAGCTAGCCCATTGGTCCGCCCCCCTCCTTCTATAGCTAGGTAGGGAATCAATCCCACCTATGTTATTTTCTCTTTTTACCCTTTTCCACTTTCGTTTACGGAAAAATTCTATAAAATATCCATAAATTCGGAATAAATTCTAAGATATTTCTAAAATTAGTTTCGAGAATTTTCGGGCGTTACAATCCCCCATACCTTATAAAAAGTTCGTCCTCGAACTTAAAACAACTCTGGGTATTCTGCCTCATGCTGTCCTCTGGTTCCCATGTTGCCTCTTCTACTCTGTGATTTTGCCATATGACTTCACTAATGGTACCTCCTTGTTTCGAATTTCTTAACTGCTCGGTCTATTATCTGAATAGGCCGACTATCATAACTGAGATCTTCGCGAACTTGTACCGTCTGTGGCTCTATCACCTGGGTGGCATCTGGGATATGCTTCTTCAGCATGGAAACATGAAATACATTGTGGATAGCTGACATCTCCTGAGGTAGCTCCAACTCATAAGCTACTTTGCCAACTCTTCTAGTGATGGGGTATGGTCCTACATATCTGGGACTTAGCTTGCCCTTCTTCCCAAAACGCATTACTCCCTTCATGGGAGCCACTCTGAGGAACACTGAATCCCCAACTTCAAACTCTAATGATCTGCGCCGTGTATCAGCATAGCTCTTCTGGCGGCTTTGAGCTGTTTCTATTTTCTGGCGGATCTGCTGTATGGCTACGGTGGTGTCATCTATAAGATTTGTCTGTAGGCCTAACTCTTGCCTCTCACCACCCTCGTACCAGCAGATAGGAGATCTACACCTCCGCCCATATAAAGCCTCATAGGGTGCCATGCCGATAGTGGCCTGATAACTATTGTTGTAGGCGAATTCTGCTAAGCACAGGTATCTGCACCAACTGCCCTTGAAATCTAGAGCACAAGCTCTGAGCATATCTTCTAGTACTTGATTAACTCTCTCTGTCTGACCATCTGTCTGAGGATGGAAAGCTGTGCTAAACTTCAGTTTGGTGCCTAGTGCTGTCTGTACGCACTCCCAGAAGTGCGAAGTGAACCTACTGTCCCTATCTGAAATGATAGTCCTAGGGACCCCATGTAGTCTGACGATCTCCTTGAGGTATAACTGAGCTAGCTGTTCCATGGAATAGGAGATCCTGATAGCTAGGAAGTGGGCAGACTTAGTCAATCTGTCTACTATTACCCAGATTGCATCATATCCATTCGTTGTTCTGGGTAGTCCCACTATAAAATCCATGGAAATATCTTCCCATTTCCATTCTGGAATCTGAATAGGCTGCAGAACTCCACCTGGTCTCTGATGTTCTGCCTTGACTCTTTGGCATGTCAGACAGGTACTGACATATCTGGCGATGTCTCTCTTCATCCCAGGCCACCAAAAACGTCCCCTGAGGTCTTGGTACATTTTGGTGGAACCAGGATGCATCGCATAAGGAGATCTATGTGCGTCCTCTAGGATCTTCCTTCAGAGTTCTTCTTGGTTCGGAACACATAAGCGGTCACCGTAGTACAGTGTCCCATTATCTGATAGGCGAAATTCTCCATTTTCGGCTTCTGTCATCCCCTGCTTGATTTTCTGAAGGTCAGGATCTTGATCCTGTGCTGTCTGGATGTCTTCAATCAGGGTGACACTAATGTCAAAGTGGAGAGCTGCCCAACTAAAATTTCCAGTCCGAACTCTGATAACTCTTCCGAAGGGGCTGTGACATCGTGGACAAAGCTAGTAGGGTGGCACTAGATTTTCTGCTAAGTGCATCTGCCACCTTATTAGCTTTACTTGGATGGTAGAGGATGTCAATGTCATAATCCTTGACTAGCTCAAGCCACCTGCGTTGTCTCATGTTCAGATCCTTCTGAGTAAAGAAATACTTTAGACTCTGATGATCTGTGAAAATCCTACACTGAGCTCCGTATAAATAATGCCTCCAAATCTTGAGAGCGAACACTACTGCAGCTAGCTCAAGGTCATGGGTAGGGTAATTCTTCTCATAATCCTTGAGTTGTCTAGAGGCATAGGCAATAACCTTGCCACTCTGCATCAGTACTGCCCCAAGTCCTAATTTAGAAGCATCACTATATATGTCGAAGCTGTCAGTGGTCTCTGGAAGAGTCAGGATGGGAGCACTAGTCAATCTTCTCTTTAATTCTATAAAGCTGTTCTCGCAGTCCTCTGTCCACTGAAACTTTTTGTTCTTCCTAGTAAGAGCTGTCAGTGGGGAGGCTATTCTGGAGAAATTTTCTACGAACTTCCTGTAGTAACCGGCTAGACCCAGAAAACTTCTGATCTCACTAGCATTCTTCGGTCTGATCCAGTTACTTACTGCTTCTATTTTGCTGGGGTCTACCATCACCCCTTCCTTGGAGATGATGTGACCTAGAAAAGACACCTGATCGAGCCAGAATTCACATTTAGAGAATTTTGCATACAGCTGGCTCTGCTGAAGAATCTGCAATACTGTCCTGAGATGCTCAGCATGTTCCTCCTGAGTTCTTGAGTAGATAAGAATGTCATCAATGAAGACGATGACAAACTTATCTAAGTACTCCCTGAATACTCGTTCATGAGGTCCATAAATGTCGCTGGAGCATTTGTGACCCCAAAAGGCATGACTACAAACTCGTAGTGCCCATATCTGGTTCTGAAAGCTGTCTTGGGAATATCACCTCTCTGACTTTGACCTGGTGATAGCCGGATCTCAAATCTATCTTTGAGAAGACTGTGGATCCCTTTAGCTGATCGAACAAATCATCGATCCTGGGTAGAGGGTACCGGTTCTTGATGGTGACTTGATTCAAGCCCGGTAATCTATACACAGGCGCATGGACCCGTCTTTCTTCTTCACGAACAACACGGGAGCTCCCCAAGGTGAATGACTAGGGCGTATGAAGCCCTTGTCGAGTAGCTCCTGTAGTTGCTCCCAAGTTCTCTTAATTCTGCTGGAGCCATACGGTATGGTGCTTTTGAAATGGGTTGGTACCTGGAATGAGATCTATCTCAAACTCTATCTCCCTGTCTGGTGCTAAGCCTGGTAACTCGTCAGGGAAGACTGCTGGGTAGTCACATACCACTGGGACCTCTTCTAGCTTTTGGTCCTTCTCTTGTTCGGTATTGACTACATGTGCTAGAAATCCGTACATCCTGAATCAGCAGTTTCTGTGCTTTTAAAGCTGAGAGAAATTTCTTGGCTTTTCTCTTGGGTTCTCGATGTATTCAAACTGCACTCTTTCTTCAGGTTGGAATATGACTTTCCTTTTACGGCATTCTATGGAGGCACCGTACTTGATTAGGAAGTCCATTCCAAAAATGACATCATAATCGTCATATCTAGTACTATCAGATCACCATACAGCTCTCTGCTTGCTATACTGACTGGCACTGCACGGAGTCAGTGCGTGGATGTCATAATCTCTCCTGAAGGTAGGGTGGTTAAGAATTGGCCACTGAGTACATCTGGAGGTATAGTTAACTTCTCTGTGAACGCCCTGGGGTTTCTGAGTTCCTGAACTGCCTTGGCCTTTACATTCTATCATGACTGACTTCTGCTGTTGCATGCTGTTCAGGTAGTGCTCGGTGATCAGAGCACTGCTAACTAGTTCTTCTGAGGTTTGCGGCCTATGAACGCCGCTAGCCACATTCAATGCTATTTCTGGCCTTAGCATCTTGAGCATTAGCCTGACTCGCTCTCGTTCGGTGCTGACTAATTCAGGACACAGACGCGCCAACCTGTTGAATCTCTTCACGGCTTCCTCTACTGATAGGTTACCTTGATGAAATTCAGTGAATTCATCATAATGTCGATTAGTAACCCACATATGAAAGAATTCTTTGAAGAACTCAGCTTCGAAGTTGGCCCACGTCATCTGATTTATGTCTCGCTTGGCCTTCACCCTTTCCCACCACATTCTAGCATCTCCTGCTAGGCAGAAAGAGGCGCACTTCACTTTCTCTTGTTCTGGCCAGTCCAGAAGCTCCATGGTACTCTCCAGGGTTTTGAACCAGGTGTGTGCATCCCATGGTTCACTAGTGCCTGAAAAGGTCTCTGGTTTGAGCTTCTGCCACTGAACCCGATATGCTTCTCATCTAGCCCCTACTGCTGGGGCTTTTGGTGCTATTGGTGCTATTGGTGGGATTGGTGCTCTAGGTGGAACCTCTATCACTATTGGGGTTTCCACATTTGGTCCTGGCGTAGAAGTAGGTGTGGTCTGCTGATTAGCCCTTAAAGTGGCTATCTCTTGCTGTTGTTCAACTATCTGTCTCTGGAGCTGAGCTACTATCTCCACGAGATTAGGTGGAGTCACTATGTCAGTTGCCTCCTATTGAGGCTCAGTAGCTGGTGCCCTTCTAGTTGGGCGTCCTCTAGCCATTATCTAAATGACAGAGGACATACAGTTCATATTCTAATTCTAAAAACATGCTATCAGATATAAACTAAAGTATTAAACATGCTTCCGTTAAATGTAAACAAGAACTGACTAGAAAACAGATAGCATGAATAACATGTAAATACTATAAATCTGAAAGCAAGAAAATATGGTAATGTGAGAGATACTCTTACTTGGAAGCTGCAGGTCTGATGCTGATGTGTGTGAGGAGGAAAGATGGAACTTGCTCTGATACCACTCTGTAACGACCCGCCTTCTGGTACTAAGCTTTAAGGCGGATCGCTACTAACTAACTGACTGGCTGACTGATTAATGATTTCTAATAATGCTAAATCAACTGGGAGAATTTAAAATTTCTTATTTCGCTATTTACTGAACTAACCATTCATAATCATGTTTAAAGTACTAACCAGCCAAAATAAAACAAAAACTTTAATTTTATAGGCTTGGTAGGAATCTCAACAACGATATGTAAAAGCATAATATAAATGTGCCAAGTTTGTATCAACTTCTTATTGAAACCATTCATTATTCATATCTAAGGGCATTCTTAGCCACTACATGTCATTCTATATGGTGCATATATCTTAAAACAAGCATATCCTATGTATTTAGCATGTAAATCAAAAGTGTCAAGTTCTTATCTCTAAAGCTTAAGCATGGATCTAAATTATCATATTACAAGTAGTAACTCCTATCATTCAACATTCGCTAATCAAGTATTAACATAGGTGAATAAACTACTTTAATATACTAGGCACCACAAATAACGAGTCTAGACAGGTTAATACATGGTTCTCATAATATATCGCGAAATAACTGAAGAAGCATAAACAAGAAAACTAAAGAAGCATACTAGGCACCACGAATACAAGTTTAATTAAATTCATACATGGTTCACATAATTTATTGCGGAATAACTAAAGGAGCATAATAAAGACTTTCTATGCTTTGCAAGTTCCGAAGACTTTTATTCCAACTCCACCACCACACACACTTTGCATCAAGCCCGCCGCCTCCGCTACTAGTGCTTTCCTTTACCTGTATCTGCAGTATAAGGAAATGCAAACTAATAAGCATAAAGCTTAGTAAGTACCATCTAGCCTCACAAAACTATAAAATCTCGGATTATGCTTTTCAAAACATGCTATGCAAATACACGCTCATGTTCATAAACAATCATGTTATGCTCATGCTAAAATACATGTCATAAAATGTCATGGCAAATAACTGAGACATGGCACATACTAAACTAGAACTGAAAAGTAAGCTATAGCATGACATATATATCTGAACTGGAACTGAAACTAACTAACATAAAACTAATTATTAACTTCACCACATGCTAATATGAATTTCTGAATACTAAATACATATAGTAGGTGAAAGTAATAATCAACTGCTGTGGGCCCGGCAATGTACCAACTGTGCGCGCATCCCTAATAAACCCGAGGTAGCAAATCCCGAATCCATTAGGGTTCTACTAGGTTATCTAAACCTAGGGGCAACTAGGAGCCCATCCCATACTAGGTTATCTGAACCTAGGGGCAACTTGGAGCCCATCCCTGGACCGAAGTCCGGTACAATGCCAACTGAAAATAAAATAGTTCTTTTATACTTTTCTTTTTCTCTTCTGATTCTTGCTTTTACTAGGTTATCTAAACCTAGGGGCAACTAGGAGCCCATCCCGTTGGACCTTGGTCCCCATCATAAACTGGAGCAAGAATTTCTATTCTTTAATGCTTTCTATAGCATTAACTGAACTGAACATTTTAACAAACACCTAATGTGCGTGCTTGTTCATAATTTACGATTTCTAATCGTAAAGCATAAATACAAGGAAATAAAGCATATGGAAAATCATCCGAAACTACTTATACTGCAGGTGAGGGATACTTACATCCTGCGCTAGGTTTTCCTTACGAATAAAATCTGAAATTCCCGAGGGAACATCGAATTTCGACGTTCTTCTTGCTCCTTGGCGTTCTCCTCGCGTCTACGAGAGTTCTCGTAGAAAATAGGGCCTCTTGAGACCTTCCCTTGGCTTCTCCTTTGTCTTGGGCGAGAGAGAGGGCGAGAGGAAGAAAAAAATCGTGAGAGGGAGAGAGGGAGTCGGCGGAGAGAGGATGTGAGGGAAAGAATGAATAAAAAAAGCCCTAAGTTTCCCTTTTATACTTATGGAAAAAAATTTAACTAATTCTACCTTATCTATTGTTTCCGCTAATTTATTTCAACAAAAGCAAGCTAGCCCACTTGGTCCGCCCCTCCTCCTCTCATAGCCTAGGTTTAGGGATCAAATCCCACCTATGTATTTTTCTCTTTTTACCCCTTTTTGCCACTTTCGTTTACGGAAAAATTCTATAAAAATATCCATAAATTCGGAATAAATTCTAAGATATTTCTAAAATTAGTTTCGAGAATTTTCAGGCGTTACAATGAAGTCTTGGTCCGTGGGACTGAGCACGAGTCAGAGAAGGCTGGGAGCCCATTCTCTTGACTTGGAATGGATTTGACTTTGGCTGGATCGGTCTGGTGACTGATCAGGCAAAGTTGGCACGAACTTGGTTAGTGGATCGGTCTGGTGACCGATCTAGCTATGACTAATCGGTATGGTGACTGATCAGGGAGAGAACAGAAACTTGGCTAGGATTATGTTCGGCTCCTGATCGGTCTGGTGACCGATCAGGGAGAGAACAGAAGCTTTTCTGTTCGGCTCCTGATCGGTCTGGTGGCCGATCAGGGAGAGAACAGAAAGGTTTGGTTGGGTTCTGTTCGGCTCCTGATCGGTCTGGTGACCGATCTAAGATACTGTTCAGATCGTTCTGGTGAACGATCAAATGTCGCGAGATAATCCTTATAACCGATCAGGCTGGAGCCTGATCGGTCAGGAAGCTTCCTGATCGGTCTGCTGACCGATCAGGCTACAACCTGATCGGTCTGGTGACCGATCAGGCCTTTGTGGTTGTGAAAGCTGGGAGTCCCAGCAAAGCTATGGATCGGTCCGGTGACCGATCCACGATCCCTGGATCGGTTCGGTGATCGATCACTTTAATTCAAACGCGCTGTCAGACGCTCTGATCACGTCTGTTCGCGTCTGCTTTCACTGATACACTACTGATGTCACTTTGATCTTCTCTGTTATTACTGATACAAGTTTGATTTCATTTGCTAAATCTCTGATTGAGTGTGCAGGTGACAGGGATGACTTCAAACATTGAAGGAGGGTCAACTGGGTTCTTTCCATGTATCAGGTTTGGATGTTTCTGTTGGTGCAGTTTGCACTAACGGTCAAACTCGGGTTTTGATGTATGACAAAGTGGTTAAAGTTAGGGTTGTGTGTGTTTAACCTCTTTACCAAGTGTGCAGGATTGAAAGACTTAGGACCAGACACCAGGCTGAAGTCCAGGATGGTTGAGTCCTGGCGGGAAGTCCAGTTGGGTCCGCGGGACCTGACAACTGGCTGAAGACCAAGTTGGTTGAGACTTGGCAAGAAGACCAAGGTGGTTGAGCCTTGGCAGGAAGTCCTGGTAGGATCAAGAAGTCAAGTAGAACTGCACAATGGGTAAGTAAGGTAAGTCACTGGAGGAGCGACCCAGTGAGGACGAGTCCAATCTTGGACTTTAGGCGCGGTCCAACTTAGACCCATTTAGGTGATCTAAGTTGAGTCCTGGTTAGATCCTGGTCTGGGAGACAGGATCTAATTAACTTAGAATTATATCTTATTTTAGTCCATATAAAATTGTGCTATCCTTGTTTTGGACTAACCCTGGATGCAGGACGAAGGACTGTGTTTCTGCAGCTCAGAGAGCCTCAAAGGAGTGAGGCCGTAGCTGAGCAGGGCGCCCCGGATGTGTCGGGCGCCCCAGAGTCAACCCAAAGTCAGCGGAGAGGTAAACGCCCCGACAGCAGCGCAATTGGGGGCGCCCCGCATGTCTCGGGCGCCCACTGTGCCACGCCACTGAAGGCGGCTGCAGCTCACCCTCGCGAAGCCAGAAGATGGGATTTTGACCGGTCAATCGGGCGCCCCGCGCGCGTCGGGCGCCCCAGTCAAAAGCAATCCCGAAGTAGACGAGATTAGCTCTGACCGGAGCATCGCCGGATCTACAGCCACGTGGGGGGCGCCCCGAGCATGTCGGGCGCCCCTGCCCTATATAAAGAGGGCCTCGACCCTCTTCAAAGAACAACACTTTTTTCAACGCTCCAAGTTCTTCTACGCTCGCGCCCTGCTCCGGAAACGCTACACTTCGAGCCGACGACGTCCCGCTGCCCCGAAAGAGTCGACCTACTCCGGACGTCGGTAAAAAGAAGAATTTCTTTTAATACTTTATTGCACTTAATTACTTGAAAGTGTGGGGTTGTCACACTTTCATTTCATTTGTACTCGCCTACTCTATCGGGGTTGACCGATAGAGAGTTTTAGTAGATTGCCCAACGGAAAGGTCCGAGGGACCTGGGCCTTCGAGTAGGAGTCGCCGAAGGCTCCGAACGAAGTAAAAATCGTTCGTGTTTGCGTGTTTGTTTTTCGTCTCTTTCATTTCCGCTGTGCACGCTCTTTAAAGCACTCTGATTTAATTTTTTAAAAGTCACGTGATTCACCCCCCTCTCACGTGCATCGATCTTACAGTTTCTTCATCTCAGGTTGCAACGGCTGCTGGAGCTACTGACTGGGGCTCGGCTGAGGGAAGCTCAGGGAGTCCAGGAGAGGTCAGGGTAGTTGGACAGTGGCAGATGAGCAGCTAGTAAGCTGCAGTGGAGCGTCTAGTGGCTGGCAATGTGACCTGCAGAGGCCAGATGCTTAAAGGACCTAAGAAGTGGAGAAGAGAAGAAGTTGTTGTTAGAGCTTGCGAAACTTCTTACTGCTGCTACAACTCTTGTGCTCTTGCGACATCTTTGATCCATCTCTTGAGCAACCTTATGTTACTTGAGCACTTGGAGGAGAAACAAGAAGCTTGGCGAGTCCATCAGCAAGAAGACACGAAGAAGGGAGTTCTTGCGTGAGATCTGTGCTGGGTGGAGCTCGGTGAGAAGTTTGCTTGTGTTCTTGCTGTCCTAAGTGCTCTGTAAGGTTCCTTATTGTGTTTCCTATACTTAATATTTCATTCATCTTGAAACGCTGTGGAGAGGTTACTCCACCGAGAAGGAGGTTGCATTCTATCCGGATTTTCCGGGGCTTGATCTGCCGACGATTAAGGGATCACCCACCTTAAGGGCACGCCAAGGAGTAGGAGCAAGTTATCCCCGAACCTTGTAAATCCTCTTTGTTAGCGTTTTGATTTGTCTTTAGTTTCTGCACTTTGTTCTCGCTGCTATATCTTGTATTGCTTCTGTTGTGCTACTAACCCTAGGTGCAGAAGTTCGAAAGTGAAAGTCATTTTTGTGTCTGGCAATATTCATCCCCCCTCTCTAGCCATCCAAGCACCAACAAGTGGTATCAGAGCTTGGGGCTCTGTTCAAGCGGATTAACAACCGAGAGCTTACAACAAGATGGCTTTGAGAGAAGGATTTAGCACCACTCGGCCTCCCTTCTTCGATGGCTCCGATTTCCAATATTGGAGGTCTTGGATGGAATACTATCTCAAGACCGACATCGGAATGTGGTTCTCCGTGAAGGAGGGCTTCACTCCTCCAAGAGACGCGGAGGGAAAAGAGGGAAAAGAATTGGAGTCATCCCGGTGGTCGGTTGAGCAAACCCGCAAAGGAGAAGCCGATGCGAAGGCGGTGGTGACTTTGCAATGTGGAATGAACAAAGACCAACTAATCAAGGTTGGTCCCTTTACAAGCGCAAAGGATTTGTGGAATAAGCTCATTGAACTCCATGAGGGCACCCGAGACTCGAGAATCGCCAAGAGGGACTTGTTCCTCAACCAATTACAAAACCTCTCTATGAAGGAGAGTGAAACGGTGAGTGAGCTTCATAGCTGGTTCAAGGAAGTCCTCAATGGACTTCATTCTATTGATGAAAAGGTCGAGAACCACGACCTAGTGAGGTATGTGCTAAAAGCTTTTCCAAGGAATGCCTTGTGGTCATCCATGGTGAATGCCTACAAGGTCTCTAAGGATTTATCAATTGTAAAGTTAGATGACTTATTTTGTGAAATGGAGCTACATGAGATGGCTAACAAAGGCCCCAAGGAGAAGGGGATTGCTCTTGTGGCAGGGGAAAAGACTAAGAAGAAAAAGGAGAAGAAGAAGGAGAAGGAAGTCTCTTCATCTTCATCCGAATCCGAATCCGAGTCCGAGGATGATGGCAGTAAATCTTCTTCCTCCGAGATGGCCAACTTTGTTAAAAGAATAATGAGGAAGAGTCGACGCTTCAAGGGTAAAGGTAACCCTAGTGAAGTTAAGATTGATAAGTCTAATGTTACTTGTTATGAGTGTAGCAAGAAAGGGCACTTCAAGTATGAATGCCCAAAGCTAAAGAAGAAGGAGGAGAAATCCAAGAAGAAGAAGGAGAAATCAAAGAAGAAGAAGAAGACCTTGAAGGCCACTTTAGATGAATCCTCCTCTAGCTCATCCGAAGAAGAGAGAGAGGAGAAGAGTACTCGCCATGTGG
Organism: Boesenbergia rotunda; assembly: GCA_024364735.1. Taxonomy (NCBI): domain Eukaryota; kingdom Viridiplantae; phylum Streptophyta; class Magnoliopsida; order Zingiberales; family Zingiberaceae; genus Boesenbergia; species Boesenbergia rotunda. The sequence continues at coordinate 54,150 of JAGFNQ010007663.1, read as the reverse complement.
CACTCTGGCTCTTGAAGATCAAGAAAGCAGTGATGAATCGAGTGACTCATCAAACACGGCTTCATCATCTTCAGATGATGAAGAGGTAATCTCTCCCGAACTTGATAAATGCTATAGAACCATTGCATGCTTAACCGAAATGTTAAAGAAATCAAAAAATAAGGTTAAAGCATTGAAAGTAGAAGTTGAACAATTGAAATCCTCTAAGGATGAGGATATTGATGATTTGCATGTAGAATTGTTAGAAGATGAGAACAAATCTTTGAAGAGTGAAGTTGAGAGACTCAAGAGTGTTCTTGAGAAATTCTCAACTAGCTCAAAGACTCTAGACATGATTCTAAATGCACAAAGGGCGGTTTACAATAGGGCCGGTATTGGTTACCAACCTAAGGAACCATCTTTTGTTTCTTTGATGTCTAGGACTGATGTTAGATCACTTAAGACTCCTAGGATTCAAAAGAAAGTGGTCAAGGTATGGGTGCCTAAGTCTTGCATTGTAGATGCATTAGGTCCCAAGGTTTGGGTACCTAAATCTTCCATTTTTCGCATTATGTAGGCTTTGATTGAGGGGGAGCATCTATCAACTTGGTTCGTTGATAGTGGGTGCTCCAAACATATGACCGGTGATAGATCATTATTCACTACCCTTCAAAGCAAAAATAGAGGTAATGTTTCCTTTGGTAATAATGGTAGTCTTAAAGTTATAGAGATAGGAGACATTCAAATATCTGAATGTCTTAGGATTAAGAAAGTCCTTCTAGTCAAGGGGATGACATTTAATCTCCTAAGTGTCAGTCAATTGTGTGATGCGGGTTACACAATTGATTTTCAATCAAGTCAATGTCTAGTTAGACAACATGACACATTTGACACAGTACTAGTAGGCACAAGGATAGATAACATTTATCATGTTTCTTTTAAAAGTGCTACTAATGCTTTTATTAAGTGTTTCATGTCAAGAGAAGATGAGTCTACCCTTTGGCACCGGAGATTGGCACATGTGAACATGAAGAATATCCGGAAGCTGGCCAACAAGGGACTAGTTCGTGGCTTACCAAGCATCAAGTATGAAAAGGACAAACTTTGTGATGCATGTCAAATGGGTAAGTAAACAAAATCTGCACATAAAGGTAAAAGCACTGTAAGTACATCTACCGCTTTAGATCTACTTCATATGGACTTGTTTGATTGTAGTACTATTATATCCTTGAATGGTAGCAGATATTGTTTTGTGATCATTGATGATTTTACTAGATATACTTGGACATATTTTCTAAAATATAAGGATCAAACCTTAAATGTTTTCATTTCCTTTTGTAGAAGAGTTGAAAATGAAAAATCATCAACAATAAAAACAATTAGGAGTGATCATGGAGGTGAATTTCAAAATCAACGATTTTTAGAGTTTTGTCAAAAGAGAGGATATAGACATGAGTTCGCCACTCCTAGAACACCACAACAAAATGGTGTTGTAGAGAGGAAGAACCGAGTCTTACAAGAGGTTGCACGAAGCATGCTTAATGAGTACTCATTATCGAGTTCCTTATGAGCCGAAGCTGTAAATATAGCTTACTATGTGCAAAATCGAGTCCTCATTCACAGATTTCTAGGGAAGACTCCTCATGAACTTTGGTTTGGAAAACCACCTACGGTTAAACATCTTAGGGTGTTTGGTTGTAAGATGTTTATTCTAAACACCAAGGACCATCTTGGAAAGTTCACAGCGAAAGCTGATGAAGGGATACTGGTCGGGTACTCTCTCGTCAGCAAAGCTTATCGAGTCTACAACAAGAGGTCTAGATTGGTTGAAGAGTCTTCTGATATTGTCTTTGAAGAAATTCCAAAGGCAATTGACCTATCAGAAAATGTAGAAGGAGTTCAATTCGAACTTAGGAAACTAGGTTTGAATGGAAGTCCGAGTGTTGGAGATGATGTTGATGAGTCTGACGACGGTGAGCCTAGACCACACTTAGATCAGCCGGACCCTGAGGCTGAGTTTGTGTCTAGTGACACCATTCAAGAAGCACCTCCAACACCAAGGCAAACTAGATTAGCCTCTAGTCACTCCCAAGACCAAATTGTTGGAGATATCCACCATGGGATTAGGACTAGATCATTCTTTAGGAATGAGGCTAATGAAGTTGTGCCCTAATTTCCGAAATTGAACCTAGAAAAATTGATGAAGCATTAAATGATCCTGATTGGATCATTGCCATGCAAGATGAACTAGGTCAATTCGAGAGAAGTCAAGTTTGGGACTTAGTCCCTAGACCTAAGAAGACCACCATTATTGGAACCAAATAGGTCTTTAAGAACAAATTGAACCATAAGGGAGAAATCGTAAGAAACAAGGCACGCATAGTAGCCAAGGGTTATAGTCAAGTTGAAGGCCTTGATTACGAGAGACCTATGCTCCCGTGGCACGATTAGAATCCATCCGATTGATGCTTGTATTTGCAACACATCGAGGCTTCAAATTATATCAAATGGATGTCAAATCGGCCTTCTTAAATGGTTTAATAAGAGAAGAGGTCTATGTCGAACAACCTCCAGGGTTTGAGAGTACCAAATTTCCAAACCACGTGTTCAAGCTCAAGAAGGCGCTTTATGGCCTTAAACAAGCACTCCGAGTTTGGTATGAGAGGTTGTCCACATTTCTAATCGAGAAAGGTTTTGTGAGAGGACAAATAGACCCCACGCTATTTCTACGAAGAGATGGTGACAATATTTTTGTAGCTCAAGTATATGTCGATGACATAATTTGTGGCTCAAACAATATACTCAAAATCAAACAATATGTCGATGACCCCACACTATTTGAATGAGTTCATTGGACACATGGAGAGTGAATTTGAGATGAGACTAGTAGGAGAGTTGACTTTCTTCCTTGGACTCGAAATCAAACAAACTCGAGATGGAATCCATGTGCACCAATCCAAATATACTCAAGAGATGCTCCGAAAATTTAACATGAGTGATTCAAAAGAGGTTACCACCCCCATGGCTACAAACACAAGATTAGACAATGATGAGAGTGGTAAGCCTATGGATCTGACTCAATATCGGAGCATGATAGGTAGCTTGCTATACCTCACAACTAGTCGACCTGATATTCTTTTTGCTGTGGGTATGTGCGCTAGGTATTAAGTTTGTGCCAAGGAATCTCATTTGATTGTGGTTAAACGAATTTTGAGATACCTTAATGGCACAATTGGAGTTGGTCTTTGGTACCCCCGTACCGAATCATTTGACCTAATCGGCTATACCGATTCCGACTATGCTGGATGCAAGTTGGACCGGAAAAGCACGAGCGGGGGCTGCCAATTTTTAGGATCATCTCTAGTTAGTTGGTCAAGTCGAAAGCAACATTGTGTTGCTCTCTCCACGACCGAGGCAGAATATATAGCCATGGGAGAGAGTGTATCACAATTGTTGTGGATGATCCATACTTTAGAGGACTATGGATTAACTTACAAGGGAGTGCAAGTGTTGTGTGACAACATAAGCACAATTAACCTAACCAAGAATCCAGTCCATCATTCTAGGACCAAGCATATCGAAGTGCGTCACCACTTCATTAGGGATCATGTCGCTAGAGGAGACATAATACTCTCACGTGTAGAGTCCAAATCAAACCTAGCGGACATTTTCACTAAACCACTTCCCGAAAATGAATTTAGCTTCTTAAGAAGGGAATTGGGAATGTGTCGCGCTTCATAGGATTGAAAAGCATGTAAAACCCTACATGATCATTCAAAATTATTGGGTAACAATTGGGCAACTTAAGGACATCTCACATAAACTATAAGATTCAACAAAATATTTTTGTTTGCTAGATATGGGGTGAGATGCTAGGATCAACCAAATTACTCAAAATGTCAATGCATCTCTTGAGAAATTTGGTTGATGAGATAAAAATCACTACGGTGACCAAGTATGGGGAAAATCAATGCATAGCATATGTGTATTTGTCTCCATGATCATACTTGGGCATTCCAATCAAGGAAACTTGATTGAAGACTCTATCTTGATACAAACTTGGTTGAAAATTGATTGAATGTTTGTGATTGAATTTGACTTCACTTGGGTGGAGCAAATTGATTTGTCAAATCCATAAGGACTTTTGATTCGTGTTTACGGATCAATTCTAGTTGAAAGAACACCTCCACAATCAGTGAATTTAGATCAAATCGTATCAGACCTCAAAGGGGAGTCTGAAACTGAAATTTCAGATCGTATCAGAAAAGTTCCTGATACCTGATCGGTCACTGGACCGATCAGGAGTGGTCAGATTGGTCCACAGACCGATCAGTAAGTTCACAGAAGGTTCACAACCTTCTGTTCGACCCCTGATCGGTCCCCGGACCGATTTGGTTCCCTGTGGTGATCGATCCACCGACCGATCAGAGAGGTCACAAAAAACTTCACGGAAAATTGTCAAAACATTCTGTGCAAGCCTGGATCGGTCCACAGACCGATCTGGCCACTGTGGCGCCAGCATACATTTCCAGGAGCACCGCCCTCTAGCAGTGCCCCGGGGTCATTTATACCTGATGATGACACTGCTGATGACCCCATGCAGGCTGACCCCCCGGCCGACGATTGATGTACCCTGCCTCTGCCTGTGACTTGCATTTGATTGTTTGACTATTATGACTTGATGGTGTGTTTGACTATACTATGATGCATTTCTATGCATCTAACTATTTGTCTGGTTTGGTTGTATGATGTACCTGACTTTTTGACTATCTTCATATATGCCTTGCTATATTATGCTAGTTCATATGATTGTTCATACGATTGCTATTTCCATATATGCCTTGACACATTATGCATTGCTATGCTTATTCTTATTCCATGTTCTTATGATACATATGATTGTTTTGTCATGCTTTATACTTCTCATATGTTTTCATATGCCTCAAATTTCAATCATACCTTTGTTGTTTTGGGATAACCCCTAGGATTGAGGGGGAGGTTTTATTTTTAAACTTAACAACCCCTCTAGACCCTTTTCGGTGTTTGACAAAGGGGGAGAGTGTGGTTAGTCAAGTTTGGGATGATTAGAAGCTTAACTATTGTAGGAGGAGGATCCTGATTCCCCTATGATTACGAGCTTAACTGTTGTAGGGGGAGGATCCTGATTCCCCTATGATTGTGAAAGTTGTGAATATTGATTTCAAATCCCTAAATTTAAAATCGGGTTGTCAAAAAATAAAAAGGGGGAGATTGTTGATGCAGTTTGACCCTGATTGTTGTTTTGGTATTGACATCGATTTTAGTTTAGGTTGATGTGATGATAATGATTAAGTCCTGGTCGGGGACTGGGCATTGAGTGGATGAAACCCTAGTGGAAAAATCCTAGCATGGAGGGCTAGGTGTGGAAAAGTCCTAATCTGGAGGGTTAGGTGTGGAAAATCCTAGCTTAGAGGGCTAGGTGTGTGAAAAGTCCTAGCTTGGAGGGCTAGGTTGGATGAAACCCTAGCTTGGAGGGTCAGGTCCTAGCTTGGAGGGCCAGGTCCTAGCTTGGAGGGCTAGGTTGGATGAAACCCTGGCTTGGAGGGCTAGGTTGAAGTCCCAGTGTGTGAGACTGGGCATGGAGTCTTGGTCCGTGGGACTGAGCACGAGTCAGAGAAGGCTGGGAGCCCGTTCTCTTGACTTGGAATGTATTTGGCTTTGGCTGGATCAGTCTGGTGACCGATCAGGCAAAGTTGGCACGAACTTGGTTAGTGGATCGGTCTGGTGACCGATCCAGCTATGATTGATCGGTCTGGTGACCGATCAGGGAGAGAACAAAAACTTGGCTAGGATTATGTTCGGCTCCTGATCGGTCTGGTGACCGATCAGGGAGAGAACAGAAAGGTTGGGTTGGGTTCTGTTCGGCTCTTGATCGGTCTGGTGACCAATCTGAGATACTGTTCAGATCATTCTGGTGAACGATCAAATGTCGCGAGATACTCCTTATAACCGATCAGGCTGGAGCCTGATCGTTCAGGAAGCTTCCTGATCGGTCTGCTGACCGATCAGGCTACAACCTGATCGGTCTGGTGACCGATCGGGTCTTTGTGGCTATGAAAGCTGGGAGTCCCAGCAAAGCTGTGGATCGGTCCGGTGACCGATCCACTATCCCTGGATCGGTCCAGTGACCGATCACTTTAATTCAAACGCGCTGTCAGACGCTCTGATCACGTCTGTTCGCGTCTGCTTTCACTGATACACCACTGATGTCACTTTGATCTTCTCTGCTATTACTGATACAAGTTTCATTTCATTTGCTAAACCTCTGATTGAGTGTGCAGGTGACAGGGATGACTTCAAACATTGAAGGAGGGTCAACTGGGTTCTTTCCATGTATCAGGTTTGGATGTTTCTTCATCTCAGGTTGCAACGGCTGCTGGAGCTACTGACTGGGGCTCGGCTGAGGGAAGCTCAGGGAGTCCAGGAGAGGTCAGGGTAGCTGGACAGTGGCAGATGAGCAGCTGGTAAGCTGCAGTGGAGCGTCTAGTGGCTGGCGATGTGAGCTGCAAAGGCCAGATGCTTAAAGGACCTGAGAAGTGGAGAAGAGAAGAAGTTGTTGTTAGAGCTTGCGAAACTTCTTACTGCTGCTACAACTCTTGTGCTCTTGCGACATCTTTGATCCATCTCTTGAGCAACCTTCTATTACTTGAGCACTTGGAGGAGAAACAAGAAGCTTGGCGAGTCCATCAGCAAGAAGACACAAAGAAGGGAGTTCTTGCGTGAGATCTGTGCTGGGTGGAGCTCGGTGAGAAGTTTACTTGTATTCTTGCTGTCCTAAGTGCTCTGTAAGGTTCCTTCTTGTGTTTCCTGTACTTAATACTTCATTCATCTTGAAACGCTGTGGAGAGGTTACTCCACCGAGAAGGAGGTTGCATTCTATCCGGATTTTTCGGGGCTTGATCTGCCAACGATCAAGGGATCGCCCACCTTAAGGGCACGCCAAGGAGTAGGGGTAAGTTATCCCCGAACCTTGTAAATCCTCTTTGTTAGCGTTTTGATTTGTCTTTAGTTTCTGTACTTTGTTCTCGCTACTATATCTTGTATTGCTTCCGCTGTGCTACTAACCCTAAGTGCAGAAGTTCGAAAGTGAAAGCCATTTTTGTGTCTGGCTATATTCACCCCCGCCCTCTCTAGCCATCCAAGCACCAACACCGGGCACCTAGCCCAGTGAACCACCCCACTCCTTTGGGGCGTCTGAGCTGCAGAAACACAATCCTTCGGTCCTTGTAACCAAGGTTAGTTCCAAAACAAACCAAGCAAGAATGTTAGTCATTATTTACAGCCGTAGCTGTCTTGATTCTGACTTCGGGTCTTCCAAATGAAACCCTAGGTCGAATCGACGCCTAATGTTTCCTCGACGAGGAACGCGTCCTCACCTACTCCTCTCAGGAGAATTTACCTTTTGCCAACCGGCTCCTCCGGTTAGACTTTTGCCCAGCTTTACTCACTAGGTCTTCGTGCCCAATCCGCGACCAGGTCTTAGTGCCCAGCTTTACTCACCAGGTCTTCGGTGCCCAGCCCTCGGCCAGGACTTAGTGCCCAATTCCTCGAGCCAGGTCTTCGGTGCCCAGTGTACCTAGGACTTTTCCTGCACAACTTGAGTAACATCGTTAGATCACCAATAATACTTAACTTTGAACCCTTTGTCAATATCTAAACAAGGTTCAATATGGTGCTTCCGGCACCAACATCTTCTTCTTGGTCTTGTCCCCTGCCACAAGAGCAATCCCCTTCTCCTTGGGGCCTTTGTTAGCAATTTCGTGTAGCTCCATTTCACAAAACAAGTCATCTATTTTAACAATTGACAAGTCCTTGGATACCATATAGGCATCCACCATGGATGACCACAAGACATTCCTCGGAAAGGCTTTTAGAACATACCTCACAAGGTCGCGATTCTCGACCTTCTCATCGATGGAGTGTAAACCGTTCAATATTTCTTTGAAACGACCATGGAGTTCACTTACCGTCTCGGACTCCTTCATGGTGAGATTTTGGAGTTGGTTGAGGAAAATATCCCTCTTAGCTATCCTTGAGTCTCGGATGCCTTCATGGAGTTCGATAAGCTTATTCCAAAGGTCCTTGGCACTTGTGAAGGGACCAACTTTTATCAACTGGTCCTTGGTCATCCCGCACTGCAAGGTGACCACCGCTTTTACATCGGCTTCTCCTTTCCGGGTTTGCTCAGCCGACCATCTTGAGGAGTCAAGCTCCTTTCCCTCAGCATCTTTCAAAGGGGTGAACTCCTCCTTTACCGAGAACCACATACCTATGTCCGTCTTGAGATAATACTCCATTCGCGATCTCCAGTATTGGAAATCAGCCCCGTCGAAGAAAGGCGGTCGATTGGTGCTGAAACCTTCCCTCAAGGCCATCGTTGTAAGCTCTCGGGTGTTAGTTCGTTGAACAGAGCTCCTTGCTCTGATACCACTTGTTAGACCTTTGGATGGCTAGAGAGGGGGGAGTGAATAGCCAGGCACAGACAAATTTGGCGATTTGAACTTTTCCTGTTTCTGCGATCAAGGTTAGGCAGCGGAAGACAAAACAAAAACAAGAACACAAACAGAAATAAAAAACTAAAGTCGCTAACACGGAGGATTTACAAGGTTCGGCGATAACTTGCCTTTACTCCTTGGCGTGCCCGTGAGGTGGGCGATCCCTTGATCGTCGGCAGATCAAGTCCCGGGAAATCCGGATAATCGAAACCTCCTTCTCGGTGGAGAAACCTCTCCACAACAAGTCTCAACAAAATGATATGGAATAAAAGCACAGAGATAAGGAATCTTACAGAGCACAATGAACACACAGAAAGAAACGCTTCACCGAGCTCAACCCAGCACAACTCTCACGCAAGAACTCCCCGCTCTTCGTGTCTGCTTGCTGATGGACTCGCAAAGCTCTCCTCTGATTCAAGGTGCTCAAGTTGCAGAAGCTTCAAAGAATGCTCAAGAGTACTCAGTGAATGCAAGAGTTGCTTCAAGATTCAGAGGGATGTGGAGGCTTCTTCGCTAGCCAACTCTTAAGTCTCTGCCCATCGCCAGGTCACCAGGCGCGTCTCTGCAACTCACTAGCTCGTTTGCAACAACCCCAGCTACCACTGACCTCTTCTAGACTCCCTGAACCCTTTTCAGCCGAGCCCCAGGCCAGTCATCAGCTTCGCAGCCATTGCCAGCCCGCGCCAGAAGCCGTTGTAACCTGAGAAGAGAAAACAGCCAAACCTGATCAAGGAAAAGTCTCCAGTTGACCCTCCTCCATTGTTTGAATCATCCCTGCATTACCTGCACACTTAGTAGATACTTAGCAAATCAAATCAAACGTGAATCAGTAAGGTAGCAGAGAAAACAAAAATGATCAGAGCGAAAACAGAAGTCTGACAGCCGATTTGAATTAAAGTTATCAGACACAGATCGGTCACCAGACCGATCAGTGAAGACCCTGATCGATCAGGTAAGCTCCTGATCGATCCAGTGACTCCCTGATCGGTCACACAGACCGATCAGGGATGTGGATCGGTCACAGTGACCGATCCACCACATTGCTAGAGAAAACTTCAACATTCTGTGAATCACTGGCCTGATCGGTCACCTGACCGATCAGGTTGTGTCCTGATCAGTCCAGTGACCGATCAGGCCACCTCTGGACCGATCAGGACCCATCCTGATCGGTCCAGGAGGCCTTTGATCGGTCATGGTGACCAATCAAGGGTTTCTCCAGAACCATACTGTCTTTCTCTCTGATCGTTCATCAGAACGATCAGAAACCAAGCAGAAGCCTTCTGTTCTCTCCCTGATCGTTCACCAGAATGATCAGGAGCCGAACAGAAGCATTCTGTTCTCTCTCTGATCGTTCACCAGAATGATCAGACTTCTCTGGATCGATCACCAGACTGATCCACAACAGGGAGTTCGTGCCAACTCCCTGATCGGTCTCCAGACCGATCCAGTTCCGACCAATTCAACCCTAAGTCCAGAAAACAACCTTCCTAGCCTTCTCTGACTCATTCTGGTCCCGGAGAAAGAGCTCACGTGCCCTTCTCTGACCAGTACGCTCCATACTCAGTCCCCCAAACCAAGACTTCATGCCCGGCTTCACTCACCGGGACTTTGTTCAACCTAGCTTCCCTCGCTAGGACTTGGCTTCACTCACTAGGGTTTCAGTCACCCGGCTTCACTCACCGGGATTTCCATCACCTGGCTTCACTCACCAGGACCCGACTTCACTCACCGGGATTTCCATCACCTGGCTTCACTCACCATGACCCGGCTTCACTCATCGGGGTTTCAGTCACCTAGCTTCACTCACCAGGACCCAGCTTCACTCACCGGGGTTTCCATCACCCGACTTCACTCACGGGACCTGGCTTCACTCACCGGGGTTTCCATCACCCGGCTTCACTCGCCAGGACCCGGCTTCACTCACCGGAGTTTCCATGGCTTCACTCACCGGGACTTTGTGCCCAGTCCCCAACCAGGACTTAAGCCAAACTTATCTTATCAACCTAAACTTAAATCGGTGTTAACACCAAAACAACAATCAGGGTCAGACTGCATCAACAAGAATCTCCATCCCAAGTATTTTTTTTTGCACTCCCAAATCTTTCATCTCGAATTCTTTACTTAGTTGAGCTTTGACCTTTCTTATCTCTTCCTTATTATTGGCCGCAATCAACATATCATCAACATATAAGAGCAGATAAACAAATGATCCATCATCAGTCTTCTTAAAGTAGACACAACTGTCATAGCTGCTTCTTCTAAAATCATGAGTGATCATAAACGAATCAAACCTTTTATACCATTGTCTAGGTGACTGCTTCAAACCATAAAGGGATTTTTTTAGCAAGCATACATAATCCTCTTTTCCTGAGACTTCAAAACCTTCTAGTTGTTGCATATAGATGTCTTCCTCAAGTACCCCATGTAAGAATGTTGTCTTCACATCCAGCTGCTGTAACTCTAAGTCATGCATGGCCACAATACCAAGGAAGGCTCGAATCGTACTATGCTTTACAACTGGGGAAAATACATCAATAAAGTCTACTCTTGGAATCTGACTGAAGCCTTTAGCAACTAGTCTGGCTTTGTACCTGGCTTCTTCAACATCCGATATTCCCTCCTTTCTTTTAAATACCCACTTGCAGCGAACAACTTTCTTACCCTTAGTTAATTTCATCAAGTCTCATGTGTCGTTCTTACCAAGTGACTCCATCTCCTCCTGCATAGCAATTATCCACTTACCAGAATTATCGCAGCTAATTACTTCTGAATACGTCTCAGGTTCTTCACCGGAATCAATCTCCTCAGCCACGTTTAAAGCATAAACGACCAAATCAGCCTCTGCATATCTCTGAGGGTGTCTAATTTCTCTCCGAGGCCTATCTTTCGCAATGGAATATTGTGAAGGTGCTTGTGATGAGCTCATTCCATCCACAACATCTAAAATAGGCTCTAGAGTAGTCTCTGTAGATATCGGCCCAATCTCAATCTCCACATGTGTGCTTGTCTTCTGCTTATCTTCCTCAGAAAGAGTTTTAGATGGAGACCCCTGAAGCATTCTAGTCTCATCAAAGATAACATCTCTACTGATGATGACTTTCCCGGTCTTTGGACACTAAAGTTTGTATCCCTTTACTCCTTGTCTAAAGCCTATAAATATGCACTTCACCGAACGAGGCTCCAACTTCCCATTATCAACATGAGCATACGCAGGACATCCAAAAATTCTCAAATCAGAATAACTAGCAGGAGTACCAGACCATACCTCTTGTGGAGTTTTCCTTTCAATAACAATTGATGGAGATCGATTTACAAGATAACAGGTATACGCAGCGACTTCTGCCCAAAAAAACTTCTGTAGCCCAGCATTAAGAAGCATACAACGCACCTTCTCCATCAAAGTCCTATTCATCCTCTCTGCTACACCATTCTGTTGAGGAGTATGTCGGACTGTATGATGTCTTACAATACCTTCAGCTCTGCATAAGACATTAAACTCATCAGAATAAAACTCCAATCCGTTATCAGTTCGAAGATGCTTCAATTGCCTCTCTGTTTGCTTCTCAATCATGACCTTCCACTCCTTAAAGGTAGTAAAAACATACTCTTATGTCTTAAAAAGAATGCCCAAACTTTGTTGGTGCAAGTTGCATCAGTGATGTTCTCCTTTAAGTGTTTTAATGTTTAATAATATACTTAAGTCGGTGATACATTGAACAAGGGAAGGGTGAGTCAAGAAAGGTGTAATAAAGTGAAGGAAAGTCCTAGTTAAGCTGGGCACTAAGACCTGGTGAGTGAAGCTGAGCACTAAGACTTGGTGAGTGAAGCTGGGCACTAAGACCTGGTGAGTGAAGTTGGGCACTAAGTCCTGGTGAGTGAAGCTGGGCAAAAGTCCTGATGGTGGAAGTCAAGCACGAAGACCTGGCCGAGGGTTGGGCACCGAAGTCCTGGACCTAGGGTTTGGGCACGAAGTCTTGGTCCGAGGGACTGAGCAACTTAGCTGAGCGATGACTAAGGAAAAAAGTAGAGATGGGTCAGGGTTCGGACATCTCGAGATCCGAGAGTATCGGAGGCTAAGCAAAAGTCCACCCGAAGGACGGGGTGGCAACCGTCTTCTGAAAGGAGTAGGTGAAAGATGTTGGGACCGGGTGCATGTCGACAAGGATACGGGTTCGTAAAATTTTAAATTTTTACGTGCAGCGGAAGAATTAGCATAAAATAATTTCCTAAATTATTTTAACCACGTATCTAGCATGCAACCTTATGATGTGTTGACATAATCATAAAATAAAACTTTGCGGAAAAAGTAAACTAATTTACTAAGTACCTCTCGTAACTCGAAGTAAGGGACGAGATCCAACCGTAGCGTCCCTTGGAAGCTCCGCATCTATTCGCGTCCACGCCGAGTTCTCTTCGGGATGACTTCGCAAAGTCACGAATTTTGTGCCGACGAGAACTACTAGATTCTCGGAAGGCACAACTAGAAGAACAAGAGAAAAGATAGGAAACTAACCACCCGAGAAACGGAATCGAATTCCGTGAAGAAAGAAGATGTGATCCGCTTCTTCTTCTTCTTGGTTGGCTTCTCCTTGGTGTAGATTGCTCACGCCAACTCCTTGGAGAACAATGAAGGTGCGCCGGCCCTAGGAGATCTAGGTTGGGCGCCGGCCCTAGATGGGAGGGAGAAGGAGAAGAGAATAAGAGAGAGAGGGAGAGAATAATTAATCTCTATCAATTATTCATTGGAATTAAAGGCTTCCCTTTGGTTCCTTATATAGTTGCTTCTCCCTTGCCAAGTCTCTTTTTAACGGAATTAACGGAATTAGTTATAAGAATTTTATCTTATAAAATTTCTTATGACTTATTCCATTATGCCTAGTTTTATTATAACTAATTTATAATAAAACAAATTCTTCTCTCTCCTATAAATTATGGAATAAATTTTATAATAAATTTATAAACTTTCTTATTATGGAAAAATCAATTCATAATTGATTTTATAAAATTAAAATAAACCAATTCATGGATTATTTTAACTTCCATAAAAAGAATAAATTTCTATAAATTTATTTATATAAATTTCTTTATACAAATTTATTTATCCATAATTTATAAAATAAATCTCGCTAGATCTATTTTATTAATTAAACCAAATAAAATGGTTTTCTCCCTTTAATGTGGCCGGCCAACCCAAGGGGCTTGGCACCCTCTTTGGTCGGCCAAAACCGAGCCGAACCGCCGCGAATTAAACTCATTTAATTCGCCCAAAAGCCTTCAAAAGACTTAGCCAATTTTAGCTTCCATTGCGCCTCTGATAAATTCAGATTCGACTTATTTCTCTTGATCAGAAAATCCAATTTTCAACTCGTTTTAAATCCCTCGGATTACTCGTAGTGCGTGTGACTAAATAGGCTTTCGATTTATGTTGGCCGTCTATAATCAACTAATTATAGAACGATCATGAGTGACACCTAGTAGTACATCATGACCCCCAATTAATCGAAAGATCAACGGTTGACCTCAGAAGTAATTCTGAAACCCTTCAGCAGCTCTAATGAATCGTGCCCCATTCCCTTCACCATCTTATACCCACTTGGTTCAGGACATGGTCTGTTTGTGTCAGTCCCCACTAGACTGACTACGTCACACCTAGCCCAAGTAATGTCTTTCTCGTCCTTTGGATTTCTAATTACTCTCATGTATTTAAGAGACTCGCACTCTAAACATGATATACTCTGGCCAGAGGTTTTGAGTAACAATCCGACGATAGGCCTGGGTATACATCTCCTCGCAAGGAGTGGTGAATCCTTTGTAGGCTGTTCAAATATTTTCGGACACTTCGACTCATACCCAATCATCCTGGGTCCACACCTCCTTGGAGATGCTTGCTTAAGATGTTAAAGTATAAGTCTCCATGACCAAGATGACTTGAACAACGCAAGTCAAAGGAACATCGCACTTAAGCTGCAGTAAGAACTTCATTGACATATCTATATAGATAACCATATGAAGTCTTATAGCTAGTCACTCCAATGAACTAGTTCCCTTAACTAGCATCCATGTTTATCTCCGGACATCCCAATGTCACCAGCCAGTGAGAATCAGCTGATTAGAGAATAACCCATGCTAGTCTCAACAGAATTGATAGTGTCCGTTTTTATCAATTCATCGACTAGGGATAATTTCAATACTTCACAATTGCACATATAGAGATAATCACTAGTTGTGATCCCATCACACATTCTCTTATGCTGTGAATTGTATTGCGGACATTCAGTAGATGAGTTTAAGATCTCAATCAAATACACTAACATGTATACTCAAATAGTGAATTATCATTTATTAAAATAAATGTTTACAATCATAAGGCGATTGCCTTAGGACACTTCTCTCATATCACTAACAAAAGACGCGTTCTCGGGGGTGGGAACTTGCGTCGGTTCGACCTAGGGTTTCGTGGAAATCCGAAGTTAGAACCAACTCATTAAGGCTAAGATTGTATGTGTATTTGCCTTGTATTCATGTATCTTGCAGCTACCTAAAAGTGGAGACAAAGCAGGCAAAAGGCTGAAAAGAAAAGGCCCTAGGCGCCCCCATCAATGGGGGCGCCCCAATGGAGTCAGGCGCCCCCATCAACAGGGGCGCTTAACTCAAAGAAGAAAAAAAAGGTGTTAGTCGAAGAAAGCAGAACAGGCTTCCATTCAGGCGCCCGGGATGATACAGGCGCCCAAGTTGAAAGCTGTGTTAGGATCGATTCCGTCCGCTAGAGGGGGGGTGAATAGCGGTTTTCCAAACCCCCTTGTTCCTGCGTTGTTAGTAGCACAGCGGAATATACAAAAACAAACAAAAACAACGCTAACAAACCGTATTTATTTGGTATCCACCCCGGCCGGGTGACTAATCCAACAATCCGTCGGTGGATCACTCCCCGGATAACCTCCGGCTATCACGTGTCGCTCCTTGTGGGTGGAGAAACCTCACCACAACACCAACCAAAGCTCTGGACACGAAGACTACTAACTTGCCCTTAACCAAGACAAGTTTCGTCAAAAAACTCAGCCACCACGACGTCCTCTTTAAATAGGACTCGGGGCTGATTTCTCGCTACCAGTCGACTGGTGCCAGCCAAATTCGACCGTTGACACTCCCAACGTTCGAATTTGCCAGCTCACCAGCCACCTACCAGTCGACTGCCCCCAAGGCAGTCGACTGGTCCCTAGCTGAACCCTTTCCCGAGTACATTCACACAGCACTCGATCCTCACGACTCGACTGACTCCTCCTCCGCAGCCTCGACTGTTGCCTTTGCGCCCTCTTCATCTTCGGCCCTCGTCCCTCGGATGCGCACGCAAACCTCTAGTTTACCTCCATGCCACCCTTCACGTACGCCTCGAAGTCCGCGCCCATCAGCTCATCGTCCCTGCTCTCCAAGGACCTCGAATGCGCACGCAAGCCTCCAGCTTGCCTCCATGCCATCCTTCACCGTACTGAGGTCGTCCAGTCAAGTCCATATGCGTACCTGTACAGCCTGCACACTCAACATACGCATATCAAATACACAAGGGTAAACCTAACTTAAACCCTTTGCCCAAACATCAAAACCTATGGTCACACCGGACCATCTTAGGGCCGATTGCTCCAACAATCTCCCCCTTTTTGATGTTTGGCAATCCGTTTAAGTTAGGAAAGCAAGATAGTAGTAAATAACAAAAACCATGCTAAATGAATGCATATGCAATGCATAACTGGATCCTATCCCAAGGCATCCCACACCTAACCCTCAAAGTTAGGATTTTCACCACCTAACCCTCCAAGTTAGGATTTTCCCACACCTAGCCCTCCAAGCTAGGATTTTCACCACCTAACCCTCCAAGTTAGGATTTTCCAACACCTAGCTCGGCGAGCTAGGACTTTTACCACCTAACCCTCCAAGTTAGGATTTTCCAACACCTAGCCCTCCGAGCTAGGACTTTTCCCACCTAACCCTCCAAGTTAGGATTTTCTACCAAACCGGGCTTTTTAAAGCTTCTCCCAAGCTCCCCCTTATACTGGACTTACAAAGGCTTTTTAAAAACCTCTCCAAGGTTCCCCTTATGCCAAGAATGGAGCAACCATGACCATGCTCCCCTTTAATCTCAGCTCACCCTAAACCTAGGGTTTCTAGCAAAAGTAAGTTTAGTTTCCCAACTTAAACCCAAACTTCTCCCCCTTTTCCATACATCATAAAGACTCCAATAATATCCCAATTATTGGTTCTTTAAACCCTCAATGGTCCTAAACACAGTGTACTAACCCCCCATACACTTGTTATCAATCATTCGGACCCAAGTCAGGTGCTGGATACCCACACCAGCCCTGACCAGTCGACTGTCCCTAGGGCAGTCGACTGATACTCTGATAATTAGTTTTCTGGCCGAATTTCAGAAACGCGCCAGAAATTTCACAAATCTCCAAAAATTCCCAAATTTCGTGGAGAACTTTGTGGTACCCATACCTACTTGGGAAAAATACATTTCACCATGTATCTATCCCCATTCCCAAGTTTGGTACAAAACCCAAAAGTTTTCTTATGAAAATTAAGGCAAATAGGAGACAACCTCCCCCTTAACCCATGCCTTCTCCCAATTTTCATTTTTCCCAGGTCAAGTTCTACCCAACTTAACCTCCTAAACACCATGTTGAGTTATCCCCAACCCAACATCCGAGTTCTTCCCCTTTTGGACACCATTAAGGCTTGCTCCCAAGCAACCTTCCCCTTAGTGCCAAAAAAAACTCAACAACACTCTAAAATATTTTAAAGTTTGCAAACACACTTGCTCGGATATACCCACTCCTAGAAAACTATGATATCATGAAAATATCAAGTGTGTTTGACTTTTGGTACACATCTAAATTCCTTAAAAGATTTGGCATTTTGAAATCAAGTCATTATTCCTTGTGTTTGCTTCTTCTAACCCTTTCAAATTGACATAAGGAATTGTCTTCAACTCTAAGGTTTATCCATAATTCCAATAAATTCTTATCAAATCATGGGATAACACTTTATTCAAGGAATGTGAAATCATAACCAAGAATTTTAATCCTAAACCATATCCCATAACCAAGTTTGCAATTTCTGATTAGCCAACATTCTTATTTTCAATTTCAGTTTACAAACCAGTCGACTGCCCCTGGGGCAGTCGACTCCCAAAACTCACAGAATGTTTCTGGGCTTGAGACCAGTCGACTGCCCCCAGGCCAGTCGACTGATACTTGATTTTCAGGTTTTTCAGTCCAAATTCAGTAATCCATAAATAATTCTACAAATCTCCAAAAATTATGAAATTTCGTGGGGAGATTTGTGAAGCCAATATCTACTTGGGAAAAATATATTTCCAAATACATGTACTCCGGATCCCAAGATTGGCACGAAACTCAAATCTCTCTAAAGTGTATCAATTAAACTCATCCTAAAAGTGCTAATTCTCACTTCTCTTCAATGCATCCTCTTCTCCTTGATCACAACTCATTTATATCATTGAATTATATGGTGTTCCATCATTAAACCTCAATTTTATCAATTAACTCTCCTTTTTCATCTTTTCCCCCTTAAATTCTCCTTTTAATGTGTCAAAATCTAGGATTAAGACTTACCTAAGTCTTCCAATCCCTTTTGGCATATTTCATCTAATTTTCTAAGGGAGAAACTTTTGAGATCCATTTACCATGGACCCCAAAGGCTCCTAGAGCTCCCCCTTGAGCTCTTAGCCTTAGCCACCTCCCTAGGTGACTCCATCCACACTAGACCACACCGGTGTGCCACCGGTGACTCTTGATCTATAAAATTGACCTTTTTAACCTTGGACACCTTGTCCTTGGTTAGGTCATTCTTTTTACCTTTGGATGGCATTCCCTTGTCATCCTTGGACTTTCCCTCCTTACTATGATTGTATGTTTTCCCAACATGCTTCTTTCCATTGCCCTTGGAGGTCTTAGATCGGTACCCCAATCCCGATCTATCATAGTTGGGTTTGATGCTACCCAACACCATGTCTAAGCCCTTAGATCCAACAGTGAATCTTTCTAGAGCTTTTTCTAATGTATCAAGTCTTGCCCTCAAGGCTTGATTTTCCCTTTTTAGCCCTCTAACCTTGGATTTCATATGTCCACTTTGAGCATTCCTAGACCTATCCATTTTCTTAGGCATTTGTCTCCCCTTCTTGGGGTCAATGCCTTGATCCTTAGGTACCCAAGTCTTAGGTCTATCATGATGCATGCTTTTCTTAGGGTTATGATCTATCTTGTTACCTTTAGTCCTATCACTGTACTTAAATCCATGACTATGCACAAATAAACAATTCTCATGAGTTCTAGCATGCATGGGTGGGTAATTAACATGATTTTTGAAATGTAAAGAAGAACTTGAAATCAAATTTCTTTTTAAACTAGGGTTAGAGGGTACCTCTCTTACCCTTGTAGTCCTTCCTTGTTGTGAGCTTCTTCTCTTCCTTCTTTCTTCTTTTTCCCATCTTCTTAGATTTTCCACCTTCTTTAGTTCACCTTTTCTAGGACACTTGGTGTGAAAGTGCCCCATCTCTCCACATGTAAAACATCGGATTTTCTTTCTTTTCTCGTGGGCTTCTCCAATCCTACACTTCACGTTAGATTTAAACGGAATTGACATTGGTTTAGATTTTACCTCCATTTTACCTTTCGGACACTTGTCCTTGTAATGCCCCTTTTCGTTGCAACCAAAACATGTGATGTGCTCTTTTCTCTTGGCTTTGGTGGAAGTGGAGGTAGAGGCTAGGTTGACTTCTTCAACCTTCGATGATGTAGATTCCTCCTCTTGATCTTGTGTAATTGAGCGTCTTTCCTCCCCCTCAATCCTTGAGGTGGAGACCTCTTCCTCTTCTTCTCTTGAGGAGGTTGACGATCTTTCACTTAGCTCCTCCACCTCTCTTGAAGAGGTTGACACTTCTTCAGGCTTTTGAATTTGTGTAGGATTTTCATGATATTCTTTTATCTTTCTCCATAGGTCGTGCGCATTTTCGTATTTTCCTACACAACTCAAAATATTATTAGGCAAAACATTGCTTAAAACACTAATTACCTTTTCGTTTGCTCTAGAAAGATCTTGTTGTTCTTGACTCCAATATCTAGGCCTAAGCCTCTTCCCATGCTTATCCTTTGGAGTCTCATATGGCTCTTCAAGCGCAATCATTTGTTCCCACTCCATCGCGAACCACGTCTCCATCCGTGACTTCCAATACCCGAAGTCTTCATGGTCGTAGGCCGGCGGAGCGTAGATGTTGTCCCCAAGTTTGTCTTCCATCATTCTTCTCCTCTAGCGTGTACTCTCTCGGCGGTTAGTCCGATCAAGAGCAGTCCTTGCTCTGATACCAAATGTTAGGATCGATTCCGTCGGCTAGAGGCGGGGTGAATAGCGGTTTTCCAAACCCCCTTGTTCCTGCGTTGTTAGTAGCACAGCGGAATATACAAAAACAACGCTAACAAACCGTATTTAGTTGGTATCCACCCCGGCCGGGTGACTAATCCAACAATCCGTCGGTGGATCATTCCCCGGATAACCTCCGGCTATCACGTGTCGCTCCTTATGGGTGGAGAAACCTCACCACAACACCAACCAAAGCTCTGGACACGAAGACTACTAACTTGCCCTTAACCAAGACAAGTTTCGTCAAGAAACTCAGCCACCACGACGTCCTCTTTAAATAGTACTCGGGGCTGATTTCTCGCTACCAGTCGACTGCCCCCAGGGCAGTCGACCGGTGCCAGCCAAATTCGACCGTTGACACTCCCAACGTTCGAATTTGCCAGCTCACCAGCCACCTACCAGTCGACTGCCCCCAGGGCAATCGACTGGTCCCTAGCTGAACCCTTTCCCGAGTACATTCACACAGCACTCGATCCTCACGACTCGACTGACTCCTCCTCCGCAGCCTCGACTGTTGCCTTTGCGCCCTCTTCATCTTCGGCCCTCGTCCCTCGGATGCGCACGCAAACCTCTAGTTTGCCTCCATGCCACCCTTCACGTACGCCTCGAAGTCCGTGCCCATCAGCTCATCGTCCCTGCTCTCCAAGGACCCTCGGATGCGCACGCAAGCCTCCAGCTTGCCTCCATGCTATCCTTCACCGTACTGAGGCCGTCCAGTCAAGTCCATATGCGTACCTGTACAACCTGCACACTCAACATACGCATATCAAATACACAAGGGTAAACCTAACTTAAACCCTTTGCCCAAACATCAAAACCTATGGTCACACCGGACCATCTTAGGGTCGATTGCTCCAACAAGCTGTATTTGCTGCTGCGAGTTTGAAGCAGAGATAAGCTTTCAGTCAGGCGCCTGGGAGGTCCAGGGCGCCCTGGTCAAAGGTTTTATCAGCTGCGACAAGTTCGGCGCGGAGATAAGGTTTGACCAAGCCCTATAGGGCGCCCCCATCAACACAGGCGCCCAAATGAAGCCTATAAAAGGGGCTTCAACCCCTCAGCTTCAGACACAACTTCCAAGAACTATTCTGAGCTTTCTGACTGACGAAAAAGTGCTAAAGACGAGGCTCTACGACTGGGAGGCTCCAGGAGGAAGTGCGCGGCACTTCGGAGATCCAGATCGGCCGAGTTTCAAATCCTGTTTTGTTCGGTTTGCTTTTATTATTCCGCACTCAATTTGCTATACTTTTTATTGTAACTTCTGCACTGTAAGACGGGTTTCTCCGCCTCCGGAAAGTCCGGAAAGGAGACCATTAGTGGACGGGTGTTCCCGTGCTTAAGCCTTGGATGTACTGACCCTGGGGGGTTGGGAACCAAGTAAAAAATCCCGCGTGCGCTGTGTTGTCTTTTATTTTTCTGTTTTACTTTTCCGCTGTGCTACTAATGCTTTGATTAGAACGATCGAAAGTTTACGATTTACCGCGAAGATTTCTGAGTCAATATTCACCCCCCCCCTATCAACGGCACCGGTCCTACAAACTTTTCTTGAGAAATCATCAATAATAGTCAACATATAGAGCGCACCACCTTTAGATGGTACTCTAGAAGGCCCCCACAAATCAGAGTGAATGTAGTCTAGTATACCCTTTATGTTATGAATGCCAATTGAGAACTTGACTCTTTTATGCTTGTCAAAAATACCGTGCTCGCGGAACTTTAGCTTTGTAATATTTTGACCATCAAGGAGTCATCTCTTGCTAATTCAACCATGTCATTCTCACTCATATGACCCAAACGCATATGCCAAAGTCTTGTAACATCAGAATCAGACATAGACGACCTTGTGACGGCAACATCACCTATTACTGTGGATCCCTGCAGAACATATAAATCGGCGGTTCTCCTTAGTCCCTTCATCATAACAAAAGACCCTTTATAGATCTTCACAGCTCTACCTTCACCAGTGTACTTGTACCCTTTAGAATCAAGAATACTCAAAGAGATCAGATTTCTCTTCAAATCAGGGACGTGCCTCACATCACCAAGTGTCCGAATGGCACCATCAAACATCTTAATTCTGACCGTACCAATATCAGCGATTCTGCAGGATGCATTATTGTCCATCAAAACGGCACCACTCGAAACCATTCCATATGTTGAAAATCAGTCCCGATTGGGACACATATGAAATGTACAGCCAGAATCAAGAATCCATTCCTCACTCTGCTTTAAATCAGCATCAGAAGCAACGAGAAGTTCACCATTACTGTGATTTTCGGCAACATCAGCCTCACCAGACTTCTCTGTTATACGTAATTGCTCCAATTTTAGACATAGTGTAGCAACGGATTTCTCCTTCAAAACATCCTGTAAAATCTCATTCGATAGGTGAAGGTAGATCTGAGATAGGCTTTTTGATCCTTACGTTCCTTTTCCTCCTTTGTCCATGTTGAGAGCATATTGTCTATTCCGAACAGTGTGTCGTCCAAGTCCAGATGTGCTAGCACCGCTCGCATCTTAACCTGCCACAGCGTAAACCTGGTGTTGCAATCCAAAAACGGAATATTATACTTCATGCTTGCCGTTGTCATTAATTCCGGTTGAAATCCACAAAATCAAAACTAACCTGGCTGTGATACCACTTAAAACGAGATTAGCACGAAAAAAACGACAACAAGAATAATAGAGAAAACACCATATTTACGTGGAAAACCCTTGACGGAAAAAAAATCACGGGCAGAGGAGGAAAAATCACTATGAACGATGGAATACAAAGTCGGCGACTCTGATAAAGTAAAGAGAAGTAGAGAGAAAAGAGAGATAGAGAGAAAGAAAGAAAAGGTAACAAATTAACTTTCTTCATTGATTGATAAAACTTTTCATGAGATACATAATTTATAGAGACTTTAGGATACTTAGTCAAAAGAAAAATTAATAATGAAACTGTTAATTAACAGATTTATAAAAAATCTGTTAATTAATATATTAATAAGAAAATATCTAATAATAAATTAACGGATTAAACTGAATTCGGGTCATCAATTCTAACAGTTAGCATTATGACCCATGTTGATATAAAGTTATGTGGCCCACATTAATATAAATTTTTTACATCATATAATATCTAATTTACAGATATGATGTAAATAATTTACATCAACTGGTACTTTTGTTATTTGCATGAAAACTGGTACTTTTGTTGCTTTTCAATGCTTTGGCCTATAATATAGTATCCATATTACATAGTTTCACGCGTTGTTTGATTGGTAAAAAATAACACATTCTGTTCTTTCTTTAGAATTCAGCAAAGATATTGAGCATCTAGAAGAACTTCTGTTTTTAAAGCTTGTTTTAAGCTTATCTTACACACTATGTTGTATAGGTGTTTGAAGGAACTTCAGGAATCGACAACAAATACACCACTGTGCAATTCACTGGCGAGGTGATATTTTTTGACCTTCCTATATGAAATTTATGCACACACATATTTTTACACTAATTTGTTTTAGCGTGATATATTTTTGAGTTCTGAGGTTGGTAAATATTGAAGATTGCAAATTCTTATGTATGGTGACTAGTTTTATGCATTAACAAGTTCTTCTTTATGCTTGAATTTAAGTTAACATACTATTTCTAGTTATTTCACTCGAGCTTTAGTTATTGCGCAACAAGAGCATGATGTTTTTGTCTCCATTCACGAGGTTTATAGTGTACAGTCATTTCAGATTA
Organism: Boesenbergia rotunda; assembly: GCA_024364735.1. Classification (NCBI taxonomy): domain Eukaryota; kingdom Viridiplantae; phylum Streptophyta; class Magnoliopsida; order Zingiberales; family Zingiberaceae; genus Boesenbergia; species Boesenbergia rotunda. Next base: position 30,475 of record JAGFNQ010007663.1, on the reverse strand, counting down.
TCTAAATATTATGCTATAACTCCAAGTCAAACAAAAAAAACAGCAGTCAAAATATGCGAGGCTTCTACCATGTCAACCACTTTGTGTTAGTCTCATAGTACATACAACATTTATCTTATGAAGATATGATATTCTTTTTTCTAGTTGAATCAATTTAAGGGATAGGAATTTCTGGAGCAATCTTTGTTCAAAATATGTTGTGGAGTTGAAAATTTGCTTCCCCATTCCTTTTTGTTATTGGACTAGAATTCTTTTCTGTTTGCTTTCAAATTTTATCTTCAAAAAGATTGATTTTTGGTGGTCAAATTTTGACGTGATATAGAAAATCTTAAAAATCACTCACAATCCAAATTCTATAGAATATATAAAATGTATTTATATATAAAAATAATTGAAAAATAACCTTGAGATTTTTTTTATAAAAATCAACATATGGATTTTGAAGTTCAAATAATTAAAAATTTTGGTATGCATTAAAAACCTTTGATTCAGGATTATTCTTTTAGGTAAATTTTTTCTCCTAGGAATGGTTTGTGATCCTTTTTCCATGAGCCATCAGACTGTGTTGGGGTTTTCACAAAATCTAATCAACTCAATCCTACTGACTCTTGCCTATTACTCTGCACTAATTAAAAAAAATGATTAACGAAGTTGGGTGATGTCGAACCTCGGGCAACCGGCCCAACCCCACAGAAGTTTCCCACCAACTGCTAGGGTAAATCAGAAAGCGCTCGCGGCGGTACTCTGCACTAATTAGTTCTTTAAGAATGTGTACAACACGTAAACATGATTTTTCTATATCAAACCAAGTAAAATTAGTTAAAACTTCCAAAAATTCAATTTATAAATGTAAATTTAGTGAAAAGTTAGAACTTTCTTATGCTGCTTGGAATTAACGTAAAACAATTTATTCGATAGTTATGTCAATTTGAATCTCTTGTACTTCTATTTTCTTGCAGCATTGCCTCCGTAGTTTGTGTTTCAATTTTTGTCATAGTCATGTCACATTGTTATCTCCTGTGCATGTGCAGTAGTAACCTTCAACTTTAGTCACTATCCACATTTGAAAATTCCAGTAGCTTGCGGTCTAATTATTCTTATTAATTTTTACTCTCACTACTTTCTAGTGTTGTTGGGCTTATCACATAATATTTTCTTGATTCAGGTTCTAAAGACCCCTGTATCTCTTGATATGCTTGGACGCATTTTTAATGGTTCAGGCAAGCCTATAGATAATGGCCCTCCTATTTTGCCCGAGGCATATTTGGACATATCTGGTGAGTGAGTATTAAAAATGGGTTGACCTTTTAAACCTTGGCAGTCAACTAATTCTTTCTTTGAAAAGGATTACTAACTTTCAATGACCGACATTTTGTTCCAGGAAGTTCCATCAATCCCAGTGAAAGAACCTATCCCGAAGAAATGATCCAAACTGGAATATCAACCATTGATGTTATGAATTCTATTGCTCGAGGGCAGAAAATCCCCCTCTTTTCTGCTGCTGGTCTCCCACACAACGAAATAGCTGCTCAGATCTGTCGTCAGGCTGGCCTTGTGAAACGTCTAGAAAAAACTAACAATCTTTTGGAGGTATCCCAACTCCATTGATCTTATTTAACTATTAGTGTTAGGACCGTGACCGTCAAGCTAGAGGGGGGGGTGAATAACTTTTCTTCGATTTTTCTTCCTACAAAGTTAGTGCGCGAGCGAAATAAACAAAAACTAAAACTAAAACTAAGAGGAACACACCAATTTACGTGGTTCGGAGATAAAACTCCTACTCCACGGCTGTCCGTAAGGTGGACGATCCCAATCGTTCGGTGGATGATTCCTGGAGCACCTCCGGCTAGCTCTTGTCGCTCCTTGTGGATGGAGAAACCTCACCACAACTTTTGGACACTACCTGAGCAATAGAGACTACTAACAAGCACCCAAGCAAGTTTCGCTAAGAAGAAATGGCCTTAAACGAGCTCCCTTAAATAGAGCTCGAGACTGAAATGACGCTACCAGTCGACTGGTCCAACCTCAGTCGACTGATCCCACTTGGATTCGACCGTTGTAACTCCAACGTTCGAGTTCCCAGCGCCACCAGTCGACTGATCCTGGATCAGTCGACTGGTTCATCCCTAAGTCTAGGGCTACCCTTCCCGGGTACATTTTTCTCCGCAGTCGAACCCTCACGACTTAGTTCCCGAGTACAATGCCCTCAGTATTCAAACCCTCACAACCTGGTTGACCCTTTGTCCAGCAGCCTCGATCTGTTGCCTTCGCGCCCTCTTCGTCTTCGGCTCCTGTCCCTCAGATGCGCACACAAGCCCTCGGCTAGCCTCCATGTCATCCTTCACGTATGTCTCGAAGTTCGTGTCCCTCGGCTCATCGTCCCTACTCCAGCAGCCTCGATCTGTTGCCTTCAAGCCCTCTTCGACTTTGACCCTCGCCCCTCAGATGCGCACACAAGCCCTCGGCTTGCCTCCATGTCATCCTTCACGTACGCCTCGAAGTCCGCTTCCCTCGGCTCATCGTCCCTGTTTTGTCCACGGTCCCTCGGATGCGCACACAAGCCCACGGCTTGCCTCCATGACACCCTTCACCGTACCTGAAGATATCCAACCAAGTCTATGTGTATCCTGCAAACCTGCACACTGACATACACATATTAGAACACAATTAAATCCTAACTCAACCATATTGACACACACATCAAAACTCATGATCCTCCAGATCATACTCGGGCCGATTGCCCCAACAACTAGTACTATGATCATTTGGGTGACTAATTTAGCATATTGCAAGACTTGGAAATTACTTTAGCTGAGCAAGGTTTTTTAGGTTTATAGCATGGGTGCATATGAATTTGTTTCTGGAAGCATTAACTGACATGTTCATGCTAATACACCCATGTTACATAATAGAATTAACTAAGAAATATTCCCCACCACATGCCCATGGCTGAACCTGTCTTGGCCTTTATATATTAATTGTGGTTGTTGATTTTTGGATGAAAGTCCAAGATATTTCCTAATTAAGTAGTGAATTTTATTGACGCTGATGTAAATTAATCCTACAGACTGTATTTTTTTTGTCAAGAACATAAATATTATGCCTAATAGACTGTAGTCCTCGATTACCATTGCCATGAAACTTATGATTCGAAACGAGTTGCTTAGTTTCTTTAGGTACATCCTTGGTGTTTGGGTTGGACAATTCCTAAACTGTCTAGGATTGGGCTATTGATTGAACACGCTCAAAAATTGGTTATGCTTAGATTTTCATTTAACATGCTGAGACTAATCATTATGCTTATTTGCATTTCCTTAATTAATGAGTTGTTAACTGAGTGTAACTTGCACTGCCACTCAGTTATGAAGATTACCCTTTGTGTTTGTATTTAATTAACTTACATGTATAGGTACTATAGGAGGTGATCTGATCAGTTTCAATAACTTTAAGAATATGATTAGTTGCAACTGCCTAATCTAGTTATTTTTTACTTTGGCATTTTGGCGTGTATAATTATTCATTTTTTTTCTTATCTCTATCAGCAGGGAGAGGAAGACAACTTTGCTATTGTATTTGCTGCCATGGGAGTTAACATGGAAACTGCACAGTTTTTCAAGCGTGACTTTGAAGAAAATGGTTCTATGGAAAGGGTGACACTCTTTTTAAATTTGGTAGGTTCTTTACTATTTCCATAATTACCTTTTGCTACTGTTTCTTTCCTCCTGCCAATGATTAACGTGTAGTAAACAAGCGGAGAATATATTGTCCAGGCAAATGACCCCACTATTGAGCGCATCATCACTCCACGAATTGCTCTCACAACTGCAGAATATTTAGCTTATGAATGTGGGAAGCATGTGCTTGTCATCTTAACTGACATGAGCTCATATGCTGATGCACTTCGTGAGGTAAAACTTCATTCTAGTTCTTTTTCTGAAATGTTCACAACATTCTTTATATCATCAAATGTATTTCTATATGTATGTTTTATGTATCGTGTGTAGAATGTATGTAGCATGCTTAAAGAATTTAATTACAAAAGGAATTGTTTATCTTATTGAAGCAATACTGTTTATTGTTTTATTTTTTCGTTAATCACTTGATATGTTGATGAACTGGCAATCCATGTAATGGCGGTGCTAGCTGTATCATAATAGGTTTGTATTATTGCGTATTCACACCAAATCATCTAAACAGTATTAAACTAGATAATTTTTTTTAAAAATTATTTTATACAGTGCAAAGTTAATAAAATTTCTTTCTTTTGTTTGTAAAAATCATGATTTTTATGGCGTATGATGAATGGAATCCTGTCACCAGTTTAATATTCATGCTATGTCACTTTTAAAATGTTTCTTGGAAGTTCATGTTCATGTTCAGGATGTTTAGTGTTCATGTCGTGTTATCATCTCTGGCTATTTGGCCTGCTCTTCATTGTCTCATTCACTTGTAAGTTGTGTCTACCATTATTTCCTGGTGAATATGAAGCTGCACATTTGAAACATTGGTTCCCCATAGCAGATTTCAGCCATCTGAAGTGTAATCCTCGTGGAGTTTCATTCTTTGCAGTAGCCTTTACTCCCTATTTCATCTTTCTCTTGCAATTAAGTTGCACTTCTCAGCTCTAGTTTGTCTATATTCAGGCGCAAATTACATTTATTAATTCTCATTTTGTCTCAAACCCCTCCAATGCTATTATGCAACTAAATTGATGAGCTAAAGGTTCTCTTTATGCTAATGGTTTTAGGTATCAGCAGCTCGAGAGGAGGTGCCAGGTAGACGTGGTTATCCTGGTTATATGTACACCGATTTGGCAACTATATATGAGCGAGCTGGACGTATAGAAGGAAGAAAAGGCTCCATTACGCAGATACCCATCTTAACCATGCCAAACGATGGTTTGTATAGGATTAAAGTATCTTGAAGAGATTATACTACATTTTCATGATGTTATGAATATCTCCGGAAACATCTGTGCTTTCTCTCATTTGCAGTATATTTAGGTAGAAATTAAAACTATAGTGTCAGGATTGAAATTTTACATTTTTGCATAGATATAACACATCCTACTCCCGATCTTACCGGTTACATCACTGAAGGTCAAATATACATCGATAGACAGCTCCATAATCGTCAGGTAATTTAAATGGATACATTATACATTTGTTCTCAGTAGTGTAGCTCGTCTTGTCCTAGGGGATTTAACTGACTTCTCATTTCTTCTTTGCAGATATATCCTCCAATCAACGTTCTCCCTTCTTTATCTCGCTTGATGAAAGTTAGTTTCCTGAAAGATTTATTTTTTTGTTAAAAAAATCATGAAGGCCATACTCTTTCTTCATTCCTTTCATAATTGAGTTAATTTCCCCCGTAGAGTGCCATTGGCGAGGGCATGACTCGTCGTGATCATGCTGATGTTTCCAACCAGGTTTGCGTAAATTCTCACACCGATTGCATTTATGTTTTTGCATTTGAATCTCAATTCATTCTGTTGCTTTCCTTCATCATACAGCTCTATGCGAACTATGCCATCGGAAAGGATGTGCAAGCAATGAAAGCAGTGGTGGGAGAGGAGGCTCTCTCATCTGAGGACTTGGTATGTCTCTCCCCTTCCTCTGTTTCGTATGGTCTTCATGCCAAAACAATGACACTACCATTTTGCAATTATTGCGGTGCAGCTCTACCTGGAGTTCCTGGACAAGTTCGAAAGGAAATTCGTTTCGCAAGGGGCCTACGACACCCGTAACATCTTCCAATCTCTTGATCTCGCATGGACTCTACTACGCATTTTCCCTCGCGAGCTTCTCCACCGTATTCCTGCAAAGACCTTGGATCAGTATTACAGTAGAGAGGCCGCAGCACACTAATTTCCTATCGCAGATCTGGAAACTCCATTGGTGTCTGCGTGAATAAGTTGCTGGTGTACGAAAGCGCAGAACTTGGTTGCTGGTGCACTTGATTCTGTTTGTATATTTTTGAGAAACCAAAAAATCTTCTCGAGTCTTTGATTATTGCTGCCATTCACATGTCAGGGCACCCTCAGCGCACTGGCTGCGCATACAGTCTCTACCTTTTAGAATTGTTTTTTGATTTTTTGTATTTGATGTATTATAAAGTCATGGCTAATGGGAAAATTTATATATATATATATATATAAACATTTGAGGGAAATGACTTCCCAAATTAGTAGAAATTATTTTTTTAAGAAATTCATTTGTGATAGTTATTTTCTTATTAAAGTATTAGCGATCACGTAAATAAAATATATAAATATATGTAAATTTTATTAATTTGAATTTTTGAATTTTTAAAATATGATTTTAAATTAAAATTGGATATTGTTTTTTTAATTTCATAAATTATTTTTGAAAATTAAAATTTGATAAATATATTTTATCAAATTTGATATTTAATTTCTTATTAAATAAGATAAATTTTAAATTAAAATTTGATATTAGTTTCTGAATTTTTAAAATTTAAAAAATAAAAAATTAAATTTTAGATTTTAACAAATCAATTTAAAAATGATTAGTAAAGTTCAGATTTTTAAATTAAATAGTATGATGATAAATATAGTAAATTATAAAATTTGTCTCCGTCTTTTTCTTATAGAAAAGAAAGTGAATTTATTTTCATAAATGCTACTTTATTTTATGGTATCTTCCTCCCAAAAATGATCTAGTCTCGTAATTGAGGATTCGAATCCTCTTAGCAAAAAAAAAACAAAAGTCCCTTCTTTAAGGGGTCTGTTGATTGAGGTGTTATCTTGAATGTGAAACCTTTTATCAACTAGTGGAACCGTGCCTCCAAATATCCCTTAGGGGGTTGTAGGATGACTAGTCGCTATATCAAACATCCGCGGTTCGATCTCTAGCTAAAGCATATTTTATAAAAAAATTTCTTTCAAATGAGACGCGAATCCTGTGACGTTGGGCTTCAATATCATCCACCATGAGCACTTTCTGATTTACTCTGATAATCGATAGAAAATTAAATTGATTATCTTAAATTCATCTACTATTCGACACAATATTTTAAAATAAACAATTGATAATTCCATGGATGCGCATGGGGCACGTGAATTGACAAGATTCTTTTAAACAACACAAAAAGATTCTTTTAAACAACACAAAACGATTGACGAGCGCTGGAATCATAAAAATGTCACAAAATTGATTTTAAATAAATGACTAAGGCATAAAAACTGTGATGACAACTTACAATAGAGTCTGATGTGTAGGGATCTCTCGGCGATATAAATATAAAACATAGTGGAAATAAGATCCCTTAAACGATCCAAGCGAAAGAAAAAAATTCGTACGAAATTATCTATCTAATAGAGCTATCTATGTGTATACCTTTAAAGCATGCCCTTGCGTTTATCCTGCTCGTCCAAGCTATGTCGGATCTCTTACACGTTCAAGTGTTCGTGCTTCTATAAGTATCCACACGAACACGATCTCTCAACTTCAGAGAAGAACTACCTTAGTTGTGCTAGTAACTTGAGGTAGTTCACAAAAGCACCAAGAACCCCAACGAGAGGGTTTCGGCCAAGAGAGAGGAGAGGAGGATGAGAGGAAGGAAAGATGACTACTCATCATCCAAATGACAAGAAAACTCTTTTATACTCATCCCATGAATATGAAGAGTTATAAAAGAGTTTTTGTCCCTTTAGCTTCCCTTCATTAAAGCCAATAAAGAGCACATCTTCTTATGTGACTCTTTAACTACTCTCCATTCAATGAAGAGAATCTTTTCATCCTCTTATATTATTAATTTATTAAATATTTTAATTAATTAATATCTCCCGAAATTTCGACCAGGCCTCTCGAGCTCCCGACCGGTCTCCCGAGATCCCGACCAAGTCTCCCGAAGCATCGTGTCCTTAGTGTGTGACCCAATAGGTTCTCGTAACATTGGCAATGTACCTAAACCGCGTTAGACACATAAGCAATGAGCGGCATCTAGCAATGCATCATTGCTACCCAAGTAACAAGAAAGTCGAAATCTGACTTAACTTCCGTGACTAGGATAACGTATGACCTTGTCCTTCTATCCTCGATATCTAGATTGACCAATGAGGCATAGACTGTGTCATCCTCGATCAATCTTTGTGTTTCTTGATCCCCAAGTAGACTCACTCAAACAAATAAGCTCAATATCTCATATTGACTCATTTGAGCATGGTCATGCGTTTTAGTAGTTCTACTAAATCAAGGGGCCCACAGATATCAATCTTATCATATGGGAGGGATAGATCTCATCTACATCACTCACATCCCTCCGCATAATTCATTACATACCCAGTGATCACCTTTATAGTCCACCCTGTTACGGGTGACGTTTGACGATACCAAAATACGTAACTCCTTATGTAGGGAACCATAGTGACTTCAGGTCTAAGGACTATTCAAACTAATAGTCACATGAGAAAGTTTATGACACTCATATGACAATCTATGAAACTTTCTCATGGCGGGTCAATTCAGTACACATTCTCTAATGTATACCCATGTGTCAACTTGATATCACATATCCATGACTTGTGAGCTCAAGTCATTAACTGACCTACATGTTAGTCTCCATGCATCAATATTGTCCTTGAATATTAATGCTTGACTAGGAATGGTTTAGTGTAGTATTCTCTACATTATCTCACTATCGATTCAACCAATCGATATGATATAGATAAGAACCTACTATCGATATGATATAGATAAGAACCTACTATCCAAGGACATTATTATACTTAGTTATTTGACACAAGTATAAAGTAAATATAATAACCAAACATGCCTTTATTAATAATATAATATTATGATATAAAAAGTTCTTAGTCAATCATCATATAATTGGCTCTAGGGCTCCTACTAACGTGATGTTGCTTTAACATTAAAAGTGATATTTTTATTCTACATCTGAGATTATAATTCGCCAATGATCAATTCATTTTTACTTGGTTTAGATGCTGTAATAACCTACCATAGTAGATAATATCAACTATGGTCTTCTTAAAGAGCGAGGTGGACTCCCAAGAGCGAGGTGGCACTGCGAGTTGCTCTTGGTGGTGCCAAGAATTGCAAGGAAGATGACCGTCAATAACCCACGAGGAGAAGTCCCCGCAAGACCCTCCGACAATCAAGTTAGTGTCTGATGGAGAGGAAAAAACTATGTTAGATCATTGATGTTTGCTAGATGGGGGTGAATAGCAATTTTCAGATTTCTTCTACCTACGTTATTAGTTGCGCAAGCGGAAATACAATAAAAACAAAACTAACAACTAAACAATGCTAACACTACCTATTTACGTGGTTCGGAGATGAGGAATCCTACTTCACGACAGTCCGTGAGGTGGATGATCCCTCGATCCTTCGGCGGATCACTCCCCGGATGCCCTCCGGCTAGCTCGCGTAGCTCCTTGTGGGTGGAGAAACCTCGCCACAACCTTGAGTACACCTCTGAGCACCTTAGACTACTAACAAGCCTTAACCAAGCTTGTTTCGTCAAGAGTTCTCAGCTAAACTCAAGCCCCTTTAAATAGGACTCACAACTGAAACCCTCGCCACCAGTCGACTGCTCCCAGGGCAGTCGATTGGTCCCACTGAAAATTGACCGTTGCAACCCCAACGTTCGAATTTTCAGCCAACACACCAGCCGCTACTAGTCGACGGGAGCAATCGACTGGTCCAGAGCTGACTGCCTTCTGTGAGTTTTATTAGTCGACTGCCCCCAGGGCAGTCGACTGGTCCACTTACACACTTAAGATTTCCCTCCCCGAGTACACTTCTCTCAACACTCGAACCCTAGGATATCCCGAGTACAATCACTCAGCACTCGTACCCTCACGACTCAGCTGACTCCTCACCAGCAGCCTCGACTATTGCCTTCGCGGCCTCTTCATCTTTGGCTCCTGTCCCTCGGATGCACACAAGCCTCCAGCTTGCCTCCATGTCATCCTTCACGCATGCCTCGAAGTCCGCGCCCCTCAGCTCATCGTCCCTGCCATTCATGGTCCCTTCAGGTGCGCACACAAGCCTCCAGCTTGTCTCCATGCCACCCTTCACCGTACTGAGGCCGTCCAGCTAAGTCAATATGTGTAAACCTGCAATCCTGCACACTCAATTACACATATTAGATCACAAGAGTAAGCCTAACTTAAACTCTTTGCCCAAACATCAAAACTCATGGTCATTCCGGACCATAGATTGCCTCAACAATCTTCCCCTTTTTGATGTTTGGCAATACGTTTAAGTTAGGGAAAATAAATAGTAATGAATAGCAATAATAATACTAAAACAATCATTTGGACTTACGTTGCCAAGACTCCATCTTGAACTTACACCGCCAATGCATATGCAATGCAAACATGTATGGATCCTATCCCAAGACATCCCCACACCTAACCCTCCAAGTTAGGACTTTTTCACCAAAACAAGCTTTTTAAAGCTTCTCCAAAGTTCTCCCTACATTGGACTTATAAAGGCTTTTTAAGAACCTCTCCAAGGTTCCCCTTACGCCAAGAATGGAGCAACCCTGCTTCCCCTAAACCTAGGGTTTCCCCCAAAAGTGTGTTTGGTTTCCCAAATTAAACCCAACACTTCTCCCCCTTTGCCTAACATCAAAAAGACCCCAACAATATCCCAATTATTGGATCTTTTAATCCCTAATGATCCTAAACACAGTGTACTAGCCCCTCATACACTTGTTTTACATCATTTGGAAACAAACCAGCTGCTGGATACCTAATCCAACCCTGGCTAGTCAACTGTCCCCTTGGGCAGTCGACTGATACTCTGAAAATCAGTTTTTCAGCATTTCTGACTCCAAATTCAGAAATGCATAACTAATTCCACAAATCTCCAAAAATTTCTAAATTTTGTAGAGAAGTTTGTGGTACCCATACCTAGTTGGAAAACATACATTCAACAATGTATCTATCACCATTCCCAAGTTTGACACAAAATCCAAAATTTCCTATGAAAATTAAGGCAAACAAGAGGCAACCTCCTCCTTTACCTATGCCTTCTCCCAATTTTCAATATACCAAAGTTAAGTTCTACCCCAACTTAATACCATAACGCCAAGGTTAAGTTCTACCCAACTTAACATTTAAGTTCTTCCCCCTTTGACACCATCAAAGGATTGCCCCAAGCAACCTTACCCCTAGTGCCAAAAAGAACTCAACAAAACCCAGAAAAATCT
>JAGFNQ010007663.1:0-18496 GCA_024364735.1 Boesenbergia rotunda | reverse complement strand
GGCCAACCCGATCCAACAAGTGGTATTAAAGCCAAGGTCGCCGCAGAAGGACTAATCGCCGACTGCAACAATTTTGAAAAAATGGTTGGAGCAGTAATCTACCCACCGAAGTTTGAGGGGGAGTTCGCAATGTGGAAGCATCGAATGTAGGTATTTTTAAAACTAATATTGAACTTCTACTAATTATGAAAAATGATTTTTCAGTTCCTAAAGACAACAATGGAGAGGATAAAGAAGTAGAGTCGTGGACCAAGAATGAGCAAGCGAACTTTGTAGCAAATGGTAAAGTGGAATTTCATTTGCTAGCCGTTCTTCCTGCGCAAGAAGTCAATCGCATAGGGAATTACAACTCGGCAAAAGTGTCACGCCCTGAGACCCACGGAGCCGCTAATCTAATATAAAATCAGACAGCATCTCCCTTGCCCGGCGGACAATTCACACATACACATACATCACACGCAAAATAATATTGGCCTCAGGCCTCAAGACAAGAAATAAGTAGGAAAATAAATGCAAACTCAATCCATAAACCAACCTTACTCACCTGAGCTGCCCCCTGGGCAGGCGCGCAGCAAAACAATACAAAATAAGTCTAATGGAGGACTCAAAAATACAATATCGAGACAAATGAATCACAAGATAAATTCCACGACATAAAACAAATACATACAACATAACAAGATGTAAAGGAAACAGAACTACGCGAAAGCACCCATCACTGGAGTCGCAGGGACCTGGAATTGGAAACTGGGGATCCCCTGGAGACCAATCAACCCGGAAATAGAAATATGGGGAACGGTGGTGAGTCCAAATAAACTCAGCGGATACCAAACTAGATATGCATAGCAAGCTATAATAACAATAAGAATCACACTGATACAGTCTCGAGTATAGAGGATAAAGTATAACTGAAGACTAAGGGTGAACACATACCAGAGTCCGTCTAGTCTGCGGGTAGGTGTAATCAATCCCCTATATAACCTCAAGAATGATACACAAATTCAAACGTGTATGTCACCTGTAAGTGCATGTCAAACAGGAAACAGACAAGCCAACCACTCATGGTTGCATAGAGAAGCCAACCACTTGTGGCGTACAACATATGAAGCCCAACACTCATGACTATGCAAATATGATGCCCAGCACCTATGGCAATGCATGTATGTAGCCCAACACCTATGGTTATGCAAATATGATGCCCAACACCTATGACAATGCAAGAATATAGCCCAACACCTGTGGCTATGCAAATATGATGCCCAACACCTGTGGCAATGCAAGTATGTAGCCCAACACCTGTAGCTATGCAAATATGATGCCCAGCACTTGTGGCAATGCAAGTTTGTAGTGTTGAGGCAATCTGTAGTCCGGAGTGACCAAGTGTTTTGATGTTTGGGCAAAGGGTTTAAGTTAGGTTTACCCTTGTTATCTCATATATGTATGTTGAGTGTGCAGGATGTACAGGTTAGACATATGGACTTGACTGGACGGCCTTGGTACGGTGAAGGGTGGCATGAAGATAAGCTGGAGGCTTGTGTGCACCCGAGGGACCTTGGAGAGCAGGGACGATGAGCTGATGGGCGCGGACTTCGAGGCATGCGTGAAGGATGGCATGGAGGCAAGCTGGAGGCTTGCGTACATCCGAGGGACAGGAGCCGAAGATGAAGAGGGTGCGAAGGCAACAGTCGAGGCTGCGGAGGAGGAGTCAGTCGAGTTGTGAGGGTACGAGTGCTGTGTGATTGTACTCGGGAAGGGTTCAGCTGGGGATCAATCGACTGCTCTGGGAGCAGTCGACTGGTAGGTGGCTGGTGAGTTGCTGAGAATTCGAACGTTGGGGTGCAACGGTCGAATTTCAGTGGCACCAATCGACTGCCCTGGGGGCAGTCGACTGGTGGCGAGGGTTTCAGCCCGAGTCCTATTTAAAGTGGACTTCGTGGTGGCTGAGATTCTTGACGAAACTCGCTTAGGTAAAGTGAGTTAGTAGTCTCTTGTGCCCAGATATTGTCAAAGTGATTGTGGCGAGGTTTCTCCACCCACAAGGAGCGACGAGGGCTAACCGGAGGTTATCCGAGGAGTGATCCACCAACGGATTCTTGGATTAGTCACCCGTCCAGGGTGGATACCAAGTAAATCGGTTTGTTAGCATTGTCTATTATTGTTAATTTTATTTTATTTGCATTTCCACTGCGCTAACAATTTTGTAGAGAACAAAGTATTCGACAAAACGCTATTCACCCCCCTCTAACGGACACATTCGATCTATCAATTGGTATCAGAGCAAAGGACTGCTCTTGATCGGACTAACCGCCGAGGGAGCACACGCTAGAGGGAAAAGAAAATGGAAGATAAGTTGGGGGACGACATCTACACTCCGCCGGCCTATGACCATGAGAATTTCGGATATTGGAAAGCGAGAATGGAGGCATGGTTTGGAATGGAGTGGGACCTTTGGATCGCGCTTGAAGAGCCCTTCGAGATTCCAAAGGATAAGCACAGGAAGAGGCTTAGACCTAGGTATTGGAATCAAGAGCAACAAGAGCAAGCAAGGACAAATGAAAAGGTAATGGTATATTGATTGATATTGTGCCTAACAAAATTTTGAGTTGTGTAGGGGCATACCAAAATTCATGTGAATTGTCGAGCAAATTGAAAGAATATCATGAAAATTCTACACAAGTTCAAGAGTCTAAGGAGAAAAGTCAAATGAGTCAAGAAGAAGAAGAAGAAAAGGAAGTGTCAACTTCTTCAAGTGAAGAGGAGAAAATTGAGTCATCTACAAGTGAGGGAGAGAGTGAAAGATCATCAACCTCCTCAAGAGAAGAAGAAGAGGTATCATTTTCAAGAATTGAGGGGGAGGAGAGACCCTCAATCATACAAGAACAAGAAGAAGCCTCTACCTCCACCAAGGCTAAATTGAAAGAGCACATTATATGCTTTGGTTGCAATGAAAAGGGGCACTACAAGGACAAGTGCCCGAAAGGTAAAAAGGAGGTAAAATCTAAACATATTTTAAATTCTTTTAAATCTAACATGGGTTGTAGGAATGAAGAGGCTCAAGCTAAAAGGAAGAAAATCCGATGCTTCACATATGGAGAGCTAGAGCACTCCCACACCAAGTGTCCTAGAAAATGTGAGCTAAAGAAAATGGAGCACTTAAGGAGATGGGAGAAAGAAGAAAGGAAGAAAAGAAGAAACCCACATCAAGGAGAAACTCCAAAGGTAAGGAAGGTAACTTCTAACCTTAAGCCAAAGTTTAATTCAAATTTAAGTTTCTCTATGCATGATAAAAATAGAATTAATCACTCATCCATGCATGCTAGAAATCATGAAAACTGCTTACTTGTCCACAACTTTGGATTTAGATATAATGATAGGACTAGGGTTAACAAGGTAGATCATGACCCTAGGAAAAGCATGCATCATGAGCCCAAGACCTCTAGACCTAAGGATCATGGTACTAATCCCAAAAGGGGGAGGAATGTACCTAGATTGGAGGGTAGGCCTAGGAATGTCCAAGGTGGACATATGGAAACCAAAGTTAGGGACTTGGCAAGGGAAAATCAAGCCTTGAGGGCAAGGCTTGATACATTAGAAAAGACCCTAGAAAGATTCACGGTTGGATCTAAGGGCTTAGACATGGTGTTGGGTAGCTTAAAACCCAACTATGATAGATCGAGTTTGGGCTACCGATCTAAGACCTCCAAGGCAAATGGAAAGACATATGCTGGGGAAGCATATAATCATGGCAAGGAGGGTAAGTCCAAGGATGGCAAGTGGGTGCCATCAAAAGGTAGAAAGGGTGACTTAACCAAGGACAAGGTATCCAAGGTTAAGAAGGTCCATTTTGTATGCCAAGAAACACCGGGGGCACACCGGTGTGATCTAGTGTGGATTGAGTCACCTAGGGAGGTGGCTAAGGCCAAGAGCTCAAGGGGGAGCTCTAGGAGCCTTTGGGGTCCATGGTAAATGGATCTCAATAGATGGTTTCCCTAGGACGGCCTAGGTAGACTAGGAAATGTGCCAAAGGGATTGGAAGACTTGGGTAAGTCTTAATCCTAGGTTTTGGCACATTACATGGAGTTTTAGGGAGAAAATGGTGAAAATACAATTATATTGGGTAAAATTAGGTTTTAATGTGTGAATACCACATAATTCAATGTTAGAAATGAATTGTGATCACGCATTGGAAGATACATTGAGGAGAAATCACAATTGAGAATTTTGGGATGAGTTTCAATGATACACTTTAGGATAAGTTGAATTTCGTGCCAATCTTGGGATCTGGAGTACATTTATTTGGAAATGTATTTTTCCAAGTAGACATTGGCCCCACAAATTTTCCCACGAAATTTCATAATTTTTGGAGATTTGTAGAATTATTTAGGGATTCCTGAAATTCGACTGAAAAAACTTGAAATTCAGGTACTAGTCGACTGCCCTGGGGGCAGTCGACTAGTCTCAAGCCCAGAAACTCTCTGTAAGTTATGGCAGTCGACTGTCACATGGGCAGTCGACTGATCAGTAAGGTTAGGTAGAAAAAGGGTATTGGATGATAGAACCTGACCTTAAAATTAAGATCTTTGATTATACTCCTTAAGATAAGGTTTGCCTCATGGGTTAATTGTAATTATATGAAATGATGTCATATGAAAATTCAAGGAAGTTTGATAAGTTTCTCATGTGTATCTAGGATTTAAAGATAAAGAGGGGGAGACTTCATCATATTGAGGATATGGATAAAGAAAAGAATTGAGAACACTTCCTTGTGTAAATTGATGATGATTAGAATTGACAAACACAAGGAATCATAAATAGAGTTCAAGATTGATACAAAATGTCAAACCTTTTAGGAAATTAGATTGTATCAAAAGTCAAGCACACTTGATATTTTCATGAAATCATATTTTTCTAGGATAGGGTATATCCTAGCAAGTGTGCTTGTAAACCTTTAGAGTTTTTCCGGGTTTTGTTGAGTTCGTGTTGGCACTAGGGATAAGGTTGCTTGGGGGCAATCCTTTAATGGTGGCCAAGGGAGAAGAACCTGGAAGTTAGGTTGGGTAGAACTTAACTTGAGTTTATGGTGTTAGTTGGGTAGAACTTCACCTAGGAAAATTGAAAATTAGGAGAAGGCATAGGTTAAGGGGGAGGTTGCCTCCTTGTTTGCCTTAATTTTCATAAGAAAATTTTTAGGTTTAGTGCCAAACTTGGGAATGGTGATAGATACATTATGGAATATATTTTTCCCAAGTAGGTATGGGTACCACAAAGTTCTCCACGAAATTTGAGAATTTTTGGAGAATTGTGGAATTTCTGGTGCAATTCTGAAATTGGCCAGAAAACTGATAATCAGAGTATCAGTCGACTGTCAACAGGAACAGTCGACTGCCTAGGGCTGATTTGTGTATCAGCAGCTGGTTTGGTGTCCAAATGATAGGAAACAAGTGTATGAGGGGTTAATACACTGTGTTTAGGACCATTGGGGATTGAAAGAACCAATAATTGGGATATTATTGGGGTCCTTTTGATGTTAGGCAAAGGGGGAGAAGTTTGGGTTTAAGTTGGGAAACCAAACTTACCTTTGCAAGAAATCTAAGGTTTAGGGGGAGCTAAGATTAAGGGGGAGCATGTTTGCTCTATTCTTGGCGTAAGGGGAACCTTGGAGAGGTTCTTAAAAAGCCTTTGTAAGTCCAATGTAGGGGGAGCTTGGGAAAAGCTTTAAAAAGCCCGTTTTGGTAAAAATTCCTAACTTGGAGAGTTAGGTGTGTAAAAAATCATAGTTTGGAGGGCTAGGTGTGAGAAAATCTTAGCATGGAGGGCTAGGTGTGGAAAAGTTCTAGCTTGGAGGGTTAGGTGTGGAAAAGTCCTAACTTGGAGGGTTAGGTGTGGAAAATGCTAACTTGGAGGGTTAGGTGTGGAAAATCCTAACTTGGAGGGTTAGGTGTTGAAAATTTCTAACTTGGAGGGTTAGGTGTGGAAAATTCCTAACTTGGAGGGTTAGGTGCGGGATGCCTTGGGATAGGATCCATTTTTGCATTGTATATGCATTTGTTTAGCATGGTTTTTCCTATTGACTACTATCTTGTTTCCCTAACTTAAACGTATTGCCAAACATCAAAAAAGGGGAGATTGTTGAGGCAATCTGTGGTCTGGAGTGACGAAGTGTTTTGATGTTTGGGCAAAGGGTTTAAGTTGGGTTTACCCTTGTTATCTCATATGTGTATGTTGAGTGTGCAAGATGTACAGGTTACACATATGTACTTGACTGGACGGCCTCGGTATCGTGAAGGGTGGCATGGAGACAAGCTGGAGGCTTGTGTGCACCTGAGGGACCTTGGAGAGTAGGGATGATGAGCTGATGGGCGCGGACTTCGAGGCATGCGTGAAGGATGGCATGGAGGCAAGATGGAGGCTTGCATGCATCCGATGGACGGGAGCCGAAGATGAAGAGGGCGCGAAGGCAACAGTCGAGGCTGCGGAGGAGGAGTCAGTCGAGTCGTGAGGGTACGAGTGATGTGTGATTGTCCTCGGGAAGGGTTCAGCTGGGGACCAGTCAACTGCTCTAGGAGCAGTCGACTAGTAGGTGGCTGGTGTGTTAGCTGAGAATTCGAACGTTGGGGTGCAACGGTCGAATTTCAGTGGCACCAGTCAACTGCCCTGGGGGCAGTCGACTGGTGGCGAGGGTTTCAGCTCGAGTCCTATTTAAAGCGGACTTTGTGGTGGCTGAGATTCTTGACGAAACTCGCTTGGGTAAAGTGAGTTAGTAGTCTCTTGTGCCCAGATATTGTCAAAGTGATTGTGGCGAGGTTTCTCCACCCACAAGGAGCGACGAGGGTTAGCCGGAGGTTATCCGGGGAGTGATCCACCGATGGATTCTTGGATTATTCACCCGTCCGGGGTGGATACCAAGTAAATCGGTTTGTTAGCATTGTCTATTATTGTTAGTTTCATTTTATTTATATTTCCGCTGCGCTAACAATTTTGTAGAGAACAAAGTATTCGACAAAACGCTATTCACCCCCCTCTAGCGGACACATTCGATCTATCATGTAGCCCAACACCTATGGCTATGCAAATATAATGCCCAACACCTGTGACAATGCAAGTATGTAGCCCAGCACTTGTGGCTATGCACGTATCTCGCCTAGCACCTATGGTGAATGCAACCTCAAACATGACTGGAGACGAGCTCAGACCTCAGGGGAGCCAATTATCGCCATCATGATAATAGCACAACGCTAATAGCTCTATCAATAGATGAAACATGACTGCGTGATGGCTCAGACACTAGGGGAGCCAATGATCGCTAGTATGTAATCGTACAGAGCCTACAACTCAGTATACAACTTGAGGGTAGTGTATGCCAACAACATCCTCCTTACTAACCAGGTTCTCAACCACACATCGGTGGGAAAAGTATAAGTCTAACACATGTATCCAATCCTAACCAATTCTACTCTAGGTATCCATGCAAGGTATATCTAGAAATCAATCCAACTGCAGATACAAAGTGACCTACCACCATATCTAAGCATATATGGACGCATGGCAAATATCGAAACTGTATAGAACTAAACAGGAGTCATCTAAGCAACAGATATCTGATCATAATACACAAAGGCAGGTATAGCGTATGAACTTACTGTTATCTATAACAAACTATGCATAATAGTAAGACAGTATCTAAAAAGATAAGTGAGGGGTACCCACCTTTAATGTATACCGTATCAAAAATAGATTCCACGTCAAACCTCGTATCCAATCAACGTCCTGCATAAACATGCATAATTTAGCTAATCATATATCTAATAAGTAGCTAAATCAAATCCCAAACTAATTAAGTTGCATTCCCTAATCACTTAAATCATTCCCTAATCCCAATTAATGATTATCTCTAATTTAATCCTAATTAATCGTCCCTACTGATCAAGTATTCAATCTTATATTTCACTAACTAACTGATCTCTGGTTAATGTAATGAGATCTCACTAATCCCATTCTCAAACTCCATCAGAACAAGAACAAAGGGACAACCTAAAACTCATCTAAACTGTGACCCCTGTTAGGACCTTGTCGTTTGCTAGAGGGGGAGGGGGGGGGGGTGAATAGCAACTTTTCGATGTTGTCTTCCTACAATGGTTAGTGCGCAAGCGAAATACCAAATAATAAAATCTAACAACTAAGAAGACAAACCAATTTACGTGGTTCGGAGATGAAGCACCTACTCCACGGCTGCCCGTAAGGTGGACGATCTCGATCCATCGGCGGATGACTCCCCGGAAGACCTCCGGTTAGCTCGTGTAGCTCCTTGTGGGTGGAGAAACCTAGCCACAACCCGCAACACCTTTTTGAGCTCTTAGACTACTAATTGGCCTTTAACCAAATCCAATTTCGTCAAGAACTCTCAGCCAAAATCGAGCCCCTTTAAATAGTGCTCTAGGCTGATATGACCGTTACCAGTCAACTGGTCCCACTTAGATTCAAACGCTACAACCTAACGTTCGAATTTCAGCGGCCATCAGTCTACTGATCCATGGGCAGTTGACTGATCTTTCTGTGGACTTTATCAGTCAACTGCCCTGGCACCAGTCGACTGATCCACTTCTAAACTTAAGGTTTCCCTTCCCCGAGTACATTTCTCTCAGCATTCGAACTCTAGGATTTCCCGAGTACAATTCTCTCAACACTCGCACCCTCACGACTCAGCTGACTCTTCATCCAGCAGCCTTGATCTGTTGCCTTCAAGCCCTCTTCAACTTTGGCTCTCGTCCCTCAGATGAGCACACAAGCCCTCGGCTTGCCTCCATGTCATCCTTCACGTATGCCTCGAAGTCCGCTTCCCTAGGCTCATCGCCCCTGCTTTGTCCACGGTCCCTCAGATGCATGCAAGCCCCTGGCTTGTCTCCCATGCCATCCTTCACCGGTCCCAAAGCCGTCCAGCTAAGTCCATGTGTATCCTGCAAACCTGTACACTCAAATACACATATCAAATACAAGGGCGAACCTAACATAAACCCTTTGCTCAAACATCAAAACACATAGTCATTCCGGACCATAGATTGCCCCAACAATCTCCCCCTTTTTGATGTTTGGCAATACATTTAAGTTAGGGAAAACAAATAGCAAATATGCATGGATCCTATCACAAGGCATCCCCACACCTAACCTCCCCAAGAGTTTAGGACTTTTACCAAAACGAGCTTTTTAAGAACCTTTCTAAGGCTCCCCCTACATTGGACTTACAAAGGTTTTTTAAGAACCTCTCTAAGGTTCCCCTTACGCCACCAGATGAGCAACAATGCTCCCACTTTACCTAAGCTCCCCTTTGCCCTAGGATTTCTTGCAAAGCCGTGTTTGATTTCCCACTTAAACCTAACACTCCCCCTTTGTCACACATCAAAAAGACACCAATAATTTTTCTCTTATTGGATCCTTTAACCTTTAATGTTCATAAACACAGTGTACTAACTCCCCATAAGATTACACACTTGTTTTACATCATTTGGACACCTTTTGACTGCTAAAATAAAAAAATCAGCCTTTACCAGTCGACTGCCCTCTGTCCCAGTCGACTGACACCCTGAAAATCCCATTTTCAGCTTTTCTAACCCAATTTCAGAAATGCACCAGAAATTTTACAAATCTTCAAAAATTCTCAAATTTTGTGAAAAAGTTTGTGGTACCCGTATCTACTTGGGAAAAATACATTTACACATGTATCTATCACAATCCCAAGATTACCAATCCTAAGATTGACACAAAACCCAAAACTAGCTAAATGGTTCAATTGAACATTGAGCTAAAGACCTAGTTGTGACCTCCTCTTGATGTCTCTGTCCATACCAAACCACAATGCATCCCTAGCATTGATTTATATGACATCTACACATCAAAAATCAATTTCCATGCTTTATGACCCCAATGTCATATTTTCTGTGCATGAAACTCAAACCCATTGTGCCAAATCCCTATGATTGAGACTTCAAATCCGTCTCCACATCCTTCAGCACACTCCATGCCCCATCTAGACTTCCGAGAGAAATCCTCTCGAGATCCATAGATCATGGGTCCCAACTTGGCTTCCAGAGCTCCCCCTTGAGTTCTTAGCCTTAGCCATCTCCCTAGGTGACTCTACAAACACTAGGTCACACCGGTGTACCTCCGGAGACTCTTGGCCTACAACCTTAACTTTCTTAACTTTGGACTCCTTTTCCTTGTTAAGATTTTCTCCTTGCTTTTAAATGACATTCCTTTGCCATTTTTGGACTTCCCCTCCTTGCCATAGTTATATGCTACCCTAGCATATTTCTTTTCATTGGCATCGGAGAACTTAGATCAGTATTCCAAGCCCAATCTATCATTGTTGGGTTTTTGACTACCCAACCCCATACCTAAACCCTTAGATCCAATAGTGAATTTATCTAGGGTTTTCTTTATTTCTCCAAGTCTTGCCCTCAAGACTTGATTTTTCAACTCTAGAGCTATAACCCTAAAGTCAACATGTCCACCTTAAACATTCTTAGACTTACCCGCCTTCCTAGGCATATGTCTCCCATTCTTGGGATTTGTGCCTTGATCATTAACCACCTTCCTTCCCTTAGAAATGGTAGTTTGGGTCTTTCTTGGTCTAGCTTTGGGTAATGATTTCATAAAATTATCTACCTTGTTAACCCTATTCCTATCATCATACCTAAATCCATGATTACTCTTAACAAGCATATAAGAATTGGAAATTGGATTTAATTTTAAATAAGGAATTACCTTCCCTTTTACCTTTGAAGCTTCCCTTTGACTTGAGCTCCTCTTCTTTTCTAATTTCTTCAAGTGCGCCAATTTCTTGATTTCTCCTTTCTTCAGACACTTGGTGTGGTAGTGTCCATGCTCACCACACGTGAAGCAAATTATATGCTTCTTATCCTTATTTGCTCCATCCCTACAACTCATGTTAGTTTTCAATCTATTTGAATTGAGTTTGGGGTTTACCTCCTTTTTCTTACCCAATGGACACTTGTCCTTGTAATGTCCCTTTTGATTGCACCCAAAGCAAATTATGTGATCCTTTGACTTTGCTTTGATGGAGATGGAAGCTTCTTCTTACTCCAACATTGAGAATGATCTCTCCTCCCCCTCAATCCTTGAAGCTGAGACTTCTTCTATTTATTCCTCACTTGAGGATGTGGACGATTCTACCTTCTCCTCTTCTTCGGATGTTGAACTTGACTCAACTTCCGATTGGTCCTTCTCCTTCTCTTAGACCGATGACCCCTTTTCCTTGGGCTCCTCTTCTCCTTGTCTTTGTGTCGAATTTTCATATAGAGCTATCACCTTTCTCCATAGCTCATATGCATTCTTGTATTCTTCTACATTTGACACAATATATGGTGGTAATAAATTCAATACAATTCTAGTTACATCCTTATCCGCCTCCGCTTCCTCCGTTTGATCCTTGGTCCAATACCAAGGCCAAAGGCGTTTTCCCTTCTTGTTCATTGGAGCTTCAAATGAAACTTCCAATGTGGTCCAATGATCCCAATCCATTTGGAACCACGTCTCCAATCGCTTCCTCCAATACTCGAAGTCATCTCGGTTGTATGGAGGCGAAATCCGAATATCCCATCCTAGCGGACCTTCCGAGTCCATCTTCCTCTAGCTTTTTGCTCTCCCAGCGGTTAGTCCGTAGACGAGCGATCCCGGCTCTGATACCACTTGTTGGGACCTTGTCGTTTGCTAGAGGTGGGTGAATAGCAACTTTTCGATATTGTCTTCCTACAATGGTTAGTGCGCAAGCGGAATACCAAATAATAAAAATCTAACAACTAAGAAAACAAATCATTTTACGTGGTTCGGAGATGAAGCTCCTACTCCACGGCTGTCCGTAAGGTGGACGATCCCGATCCGTCCGTGGATGACTCCCCAGAAGACCTCCGGCTAGCTCGTGTAGCTCCTTGTGGGTGGAGAAATTCTCCATTAATTCTCATAATTGTGACTCTTTATCTTCTATATTAATCATCATAATTATGATTTTTCATTAATCATCATAATTATAAATTGTAACTATTCAAATTCTCTTTTCTTTGGATCAAATAAATCTATATTTGATCTTGATATGTTCTAATTCTCAATATTTCATAATCAATTAATAATCCAATTAATTCTAATTTAAAAATAATAAATTGTTTATTTTAGTATGTACTAAAATAATCAATTATAGATAATGTTTATGTCTACATGGTATGCATGAGATCCTTTAGGTTCTATACACGAAGACAATGTAAATCCAAATATAGACTAAGGTAACCGTCTAGCAACAGTTTTTAACCACCCAACGTGATATGATATCATTAGTCATAAACTAAAACCACTATGAACCGATTACCGTGTAATTTAATCTCTTCATCTATACTCTACATCCCAATCAATTCGGTGTACTATGCATTATTACCAAAATAATTATTTTACTTGATTTTCAAAATATAATAGACTCATCTTGAATGATAAATCATTCCTCCTGTGATCATGGGTTTTGAGTCACTAATATATCTATTAAACAGCTAGGATGTTAACTTCCTAATCCAAAAGAGCGATGAATCCTCTATTGATTAAACACTATTCTCTCTACGCTTTGTTATACACCCAACTACCGTATTAATCACAATCCGATTAAAGACTACTTTTAATGACATCAAACTACATAACTCCACACATAGAATAAATGAAAGTCTCAAGTTAAAAGATTAGTTATACTCGTTCATTAAGTCGAACGACCAATGATGCTTAATATGTGATGTACTTTTAAGCGGGTCGTGTCCAGTGTACCTCTAAACTCAAGATACCCCCTTATAGAACTTGGATATCCATCTCTCGGTCTGTCTTGACCTAATTTGCTCAACATTGATCTAGATATTTATGTTCCCTCTAGATATCTATCCGATTAGGAATTATTTTCATAATAATATGACCATTAATATATAAGACTTATAGAAAAGGAAATAATTAATAATAAATAGTACTTGTCCTTATTAAATAATTATCCATAAATATATAGGAATGTCTTGATATATAGGTGCACATACAACAACATTCGTGGTAGGATGACTAGTCGCTATCTTAGGCATCCGCGGTTTGATCCCTATTTATAATGTATTTTATAAGAATTTTTTTTCCAAATGGGGCGCGAACCCTGGGACGTTGGGTTTCTATACCACCCACTGTGAGCGCTTCCTGATTTACCTTGGTGATCAATGAAAAATTTCCACGAAATCGGGTCGGTCACTTCAGATTCATCTGCTACATTATCCAACACATACAACAACATCTTCATCATCCGATGTGTGGGTCGACGTGAGATGCTCTATTTTAGTGGAAAATGACTTGAACCTTGAGAGGACAATAAGCAGAGAAGGCTGCAGAACAGCAGCAGACGAGGACACGAAATTTGACAATGTTGGATCTTCTACATCATTTCAGTTTGCTTTGCCATCTTACTGTTCACAAAGTACAGAGAGAATAGATTGTGGTAGTGATTCGGGCGAGAACAACCGTGCCGAGGCGTTACTCGTGCTGGCGATGGCCAAGAGCACGCTCGAGAACTCCCCAAGGGCTTGGCCACCGCGATGAGAGCAGGTGGATCCCCTAGTTGATCGCGTGACCGTTCTTTGAGCTCGAGAGGTCTCCAGTCTTCCAGTGGCTACTCCAGTTTGGGGGATTCAAGGAGAGGCTCCTTGCTAACAACCTTTTCTTGGCTAAGATAGCCATGGAGTGTGGTGTTGGCATCTTCACTAAGATAGCTACTGAGTGGGAGCATTGCAGAGAGAACTTTATTATGGAATTGGATTTCGTTATCTGTGATGTGGTAATGGCCATAATTGTTGATTTCATGCTCGTGTGGTTTCGTGCTCTGATAGTATCACTACGAGCCCCTCTTCAGTTGAACACTGGACCTATTGCAAAGGTCGACTATGGCTGTCCTGATAATGCCTTTCAAATTGCTTTAGCTGGAACATCGTATTCATTTTTGTAGATTCGATGGCACTATACTTGTTGTTGGGGATCTCCATTGGTGGACTATTGATACGTATCTCGAGGCTAAGTTGTGACACCATGGGCGCGTAAAAGAAGTAAAATTTTTTTATGAGTAATAAGTGAAATATTTTTTATGAGAGGGCAAGGGGAAAGTCAAAAGGATATTATCAGGTTTCATATTTAGTTTCTGACGTGGCTGCTGGAATGTTGGTATGGATTTTGAATCACAAATGTAAAAAAATGTGAAAAGAAGTACCCAACCATAGGGATCTATATCAAAAATAAATTATAAAATAGAGAAAATTAATCGTTTCATGTGAATACAAAATTATTCTTGTAACTATACTAATGAATAGGATTGTTACCTTTAATGCGTGAATAATCCTAAAAGACTTCTAGTCTAGCCGATCTCAGCACGTTCATGCCTCTACGTTATCCACACGAGCAAGTCCTTTCCTTCTTCTCACAAACTTAGGAATTGAAGAAAATCTCACACCTTCACTTTCTTGCTAGAGATGGTATTCAAGATAGTAAGGAGAAGAAGAAATCATCAACTCTTGCTTCTCACGAAAAGGAGAAAAAGGTCGTTTTACTTATCTCCTCTACCAAGCTAAAGATTTTTAACTTTTCACGAACTTAAAAGAAGCTAATGTCTTTTCACATTCTCGTAGAGTCAAAGAAGCTAATGACTTTTCACCTTCTCATAAAATTAAAAAATCTTAAATCTTTTCACCTTCTCATAAAGTTAAAGAGACTTAAACTCTTTATCTTTTCCTAACGTGCTCTATAGTTGGGTTAGACTTTAAAAGAAAATAAAGCATATTAAATTAACTCATTAAATCAATAAATTTAAGATCCAAAATTAATTTTAGACTTGAGACACAGACCAACACTATTCCTAACAATCGATTTCTACCCTGTTTCAACCTTTCTAAAGTTGAAAACTCGTCTTCTCAAGTATCTGATTGACTTCAACCTATCAGAACTTCCTACACTCAATATTTGGTCACCCTTGACCTATCGATACTTTATGTGTCTAACATCTGATCATCCTTGACCTGACAGAACTTTTATCTATGCCAAACATCTAATTTTTATTGACCTATTTGGACTTTCACACTTACCTAATATTAGGTTCTCCATGATCTATTAGAACTTTTCATACTGGTCTAACATCCTGTCCTTCCCAAATTATTAGGGTTTTCATCCACATGTCAAGTGTCTGTAGCTCCATGATTCACTTGGTCTTCATCCATCTCACGACAAGTGTCCGACTAATCTTGACTGATTTGTCATTTCTTATGTCAAGTGTTCGGTCCTCCATAACTAATTTGGGCTTTTCTTTTGTCATCTCCTTGTTAGACTTCTGATCATCAAGTATTCGGTCAATCGTGACCCACTTAGACTTTCTGTCTCATATTAACTTCCTATTGGACTTTCGATCGTCAAGTATCCCGTCAACCGTGACCCACTCGGACTTTTCATTCGTAACTCGTGTCAACTCCCTGTTAGACTTTCAATCGTCAAATGGTTGGTCAACCGGTGATCCACTTGAACTTTCCATATCTTATCAAGTACCGAGTCAACCTTGATTTACTTAACTCTTAACTCAACCAACTTAACATATTAATCGACTATCAATTAACCGATCAATTTTAACCTATTTCATATCTCATTTGATTAATTAATATATAAATCAAATCTTAACTCTTAACTCAACCAACTTAACATATTAATCGACTATCAATTAACCGATCAATTTTAACCTATTTCATATCTCATTCGATTAATTAATATATAAATCAAATATTGAAACTTCACTCAAATTAGCTGGACGTAACCAACCTTAATTAAAAGTCGTTTGCATCTATGAATTCATCTTCAAGTCCAAGGCGTGCCTCCTATCATTTAGCTTTCAAATAACTTCATCAAACATTTTAATTTTCATTAGTTAGCTACCAACTACCTTACAAGATGCATAAGTTTCCAACAACATAAAACGTCTAGTCACAACATCATCTATTAAAAACTAATCCGGGGCTGTCTTAATATTTTTTAGTCTGGCAGAAAAAATATTTAAGGTTTTAATATTATTTTTTTATTAAAAAATAGTTTTTAAAAAATAAATTTTATATAAAATTTAATTTTATAACTTTTTGAGTTGCAAAATTTTTAATTTTTATATTTAAATATTAATAATAAATCTTTTTAATTAATAAAATTATTAAATATTTCATGAGATATTATTCAGCATAAAAGATTTTATTAATTTTATTTTTTTAAAAAAAATCTGTCTATACTAATAGGTATAATCGTATTCTGTATGTTAATTTTTTTTTTATAAAGATCAGTATCGTAAGTGTTATTTTTAATTTTAGATTTATTATTTATTTTAGAATTTTTAATTCTCAAAAATAAATCTAAACCGCATGTCATGTTTTAAAATGGGTTCAAGATTCAAATATTTTTCTTATAAAAATAATCAATAAATTTCTAAACCATATACAAAACTAAAATGATCTGTATATGTCTTAAACCCTTCAAATCTACTGTTAGTGAAGAAATGACATGGTTAATAATATAATTATAATAATTAATTTTAAAAAAATCTTCAATTGAAAGCCTTAACTTATTCATTTTATTCTTATCAAATTATTTATTAATTCTTATTATATTTTTTTATGAAATTTTACTTTTATATTCATTTGATTTATAATTTCTTCGACAGTAGTCATAGTAGATATGAATTCATTTTTTTATAATCATTAAACAAACAATATATTTTAATTAATTTAATGAAATAATGTTCAAAATTTTATATTATAAAAATTTACTAACAATATTAATTATAAATAATACATCATATTAAATAACCATAACTAATAAACATTCAAAATTTGCAATCTCATATGTTGCTAAATAAATTGCTTTACCTTTTGTTTTACAATCATCATGAATTTGTATAAGTTGTCCCTGTACTGGAATAATTAGTTTATACAAGTGTATTACTATCAATAGCTATGGGATCGATTTCCTGCATGTGTGTAATGCCTCGCTACTTGTTCCAACTCCTTCTAGTGGAAGGAAGGCCATCGAGATGATTTTTTCTTTTGCTGTTAATTAATTTCTGCAAGTTGAATAAAGATCCACTACAAGAAAATCATATATTACCGACGGAATTTTCGACGGGAATATAATTCAGTCGGGAATTCCCGACTGAATAATTTTTCCATCGGAAATTTCTGACGGAATTATATTCCCGTCGGAATGTTTATTTCCGTCAGAACTTCCCGACGGAAAACTTTTTCCGTCGGGAATTCCCGACTGAATTATATTCCCGTCGGAAATTTCGACGGAAAAATTATTCCGTCGGAAAATACTTATATTAGGGCAGAGTCCTTGCTTCCTTTTTCTTTCGCCCGAAATGCTTCCTTTCCTTACTTCCTTTTCCTTTCGCTGCTTCCTTTCGCTCGATCTCGATCTGTACGTCGCCATCGCCTCCGGTCTCCTCCCTCACTCGCGCTGTGTTCTCGTTCTCCGGTAAGCTGCGTTTTGATTTTCAGTTCTCCAAAATTCCAGTAGGATTTTTGCGACGACAGATCTGGCCTCGCGCCGGCGTAGCCGGCCAGATCTGGCCTCGCGCCGGCGCGGCCGGCCAGATCTGGCCTCGCGCCGGCGCGGCAGGCCAGATCTGGCCTCGGCGCCGGCGCGGCAGGCCAGATCTGGCCTCGCGCCGGCGCGGCAGGCCAGATCTGGCCTCGCGCCGGCGCGGCAGGCCAGATCTGGCCTCGCGCCGGCGCGGCAGGCCAGATCTGGCCTCGCGCCGGCGCGGCAGGGCCAGATCTGGCCTCGCGCCGGCGCGGCAGGCCAGATCTGGCCTCGCGCCGGCGCGGCAGGCCAGATCTGGCCTCGCGCCGGCGCGGCAGGCCAGATCTGGCCTCGCGCCGGCGCGGCAGGCCAGATCTGGCCTCGCGCCGGCGCGGCAGGCCAGATCTGGCCTCGCGCCGGCGCGTCCGACCAGATCTGGCCTCGCGCAGGCGCGGCCTGCTAGATCTAGCGTCGTGCCCAGCGCGGCCGACCCGATCTGGTGTCCGCGCGGGCACGCCGGCCAGATCTGGCCGCGCCGCGTCGCCGGCCAGGTCAATAGCCCTACTGATCTGGTTATTTTTCCTTTCTTTTATAAATAGGAAGAGCTGAGCAATACTTGATTTACATACGGCTTTCTTTGATCAGTAGGCTAGACCTCCATAAGCAGTCAGTCTTTTCCTTTCTCGGCACGAAGATTTGAGATCTCTCTCATTAGCTTTCAGCGTCAGAGAGATGCTGATTAATAATCAATATCTTTCTCTGATTAACTGAAAGTTAATAAGAGTTGATTATTGATACAAATGATTAATAATCAATAAAGAACTCTCATTAGCTGAAAGTGAAGTAGAGATCTTTGTTTATAATCAATCTCTGTCTTGCCGCGGCCGCT